>OX103950.1:2606258-3094906 GCA_944470405.2 Schistosoma mattheei
CATGTTTACCGATGGATTTTATATTGAAGTTAATCGACTTGTGTCAATATTATTGTCATAATGATGTCTTATATTATTAATTCCTTCTATTTTTTATTTCTTAAAGCTTATTATATACATTACCTTCTCACAATTTGTTCGTATTCAATCTGTACAAATTAATGGACCTAAAGGTACATTTGATTTTTGTCATTATTATCATTATTATTAGTAATTAGATATATGTAATTATCCATTTTTTAGTTGTGTTTAATTGTTAATGATATGATTCTCAGCTCTGCTATAGAAGTAAAAGGGTGATTGTCACTTCTTAGTTATTCAAACTGTAGGAGCATACTTCTTCTTAAGGAGAGAAACTTAGGCTAGATGTGATTTTGTTGATACAGGAGTTTTGATTGTAAAGTTCAAGGGGGAAATTGTTTGAAGTCGATGTAATATGAGTTTTGTGTTTAAAATGCCTTACCATGAGAGACGAAAATTCATGAAATCTAGTGAGATGTGTTATATTTAAGGTTAATCTTTTCATTTCTATGTAGGAAAACAAATGCTGATTACATAAGGGTAACATTATTTCCGTGATAGCCGAAGATAGTTGACCATGAGTTAGTGTACTTTTGTCACAGGAGATTGTAAAAGAGGGGAACACTGAATAAATCTACACACATTATATGACAACGTGAAATAGTATATACTGTACAATCTATCCATAGTCTTTGGCGATTAATTTTGAGTAAAAGAAGGTGTATCGTGATCAGTTGAAATTTTCAGGTCGGTCATACCATGCAGAAATATTTCTTCTTGAGAGATAGTGATTTGAACAACAAATTGAGAATTTTTTCAGTCTTTTATATTTAAACCTACTACCTAATAGGCTTGTTTTACCAAACGTTTTTTCTTGAACTTCTTGCATAATATTACCTGGAGTGAAAATCTATGAAGCAAGGGGGTTGTGTATGTGTGTTGTTTTTCGGGCTGATCTTATGTAACCTATTATTTCGTTTATGAGAATACAGTATTGTTAAAGATGCTGAATATTTGCGGTAAAAATCTTCCTACCTTTCTGAGCGGTCTCATTCAATCATAAAAATTATCTCTGAACTGTACAAATATCTTCATAATATAGTCTTAGTGATGAACTATCTCTAATGGATCAAAAAAACGAGGGTACCACTAACCGAAGAATGTGTTTAATGCCATTGTTTTCATTCTTTTCAGACGATTTCTCTTATGGGAGTTTGTGTGTGTGTGTGTGTAATTAGTACGTCACTATAAGCGTTGAAACTGATTTTGTAAATGTCTACACGCTATAATTTTAGTCCATAGGATTAACTTTAATAATATTGAAACCACAAACTGTTCTTAGCTAAGACCACCATTGTAAATCAAAAGACACTTGTTGTGCAATATCGTGGATTGATTTTAGTTAGACATGTACATCACCGGAGGTTGACTCAGTGATCTAGATATTAAGCACCCACCACGAGACCTCAAGGTCTTGTGTTCGATGTCTGTTCACTGTTGAGGAGTCCCATGCTGGGATGAAATAACTGTCAAATGCTTCCTAGTTTTCAATATTGGTTTAGCTAAGATCTGTTCGTAGTCTGCTCTGTGAAAGTTCTACTTTCTCCATCAACCGCCACTGGTAATATTGAAATCATTCAGAAATATTTCAATATTATCTAAATAGAAATGGAAGGTTAGGACAGAATTTGACCTAGCTTTCAACACTATCCTCCTGTGAATTAAAAAAACATGAAATAAGAAAAGAGTTTTTACATCATATAAACTCATGTTGTCTTCATCATTCCCCACAAATGCCTTGGTATGGCCGAGAGCGGGGTGGGTTCGCCCTCCCTCTCGAAACACTCTCACACGGCCACGCGTATACAGCCTCTGCCAGGGAAGTCCTACTCATTGCCTTCTCGTGGCGGGGGTGTTGTTTACGAAAATGAGGACGAAAAGCGAATGTCCGGCGCTTTAACCGGATTCCAAACCAATGGTGCACATGGGCTCCAGTATCCTGAAGGAACAAATGGCGTATGAACCAATTTTCGGTCACCGGCTACCATGGGACTGCATCTCCTCACGATGCTCCACTGCCTTGTGGGTTAGACCATTGGGTCAAAGGCTCGGTGTGTGGCCCCCTAAGAAAACCACCTGCTTCGGTTTGGGCACCCGGGCAGTATCACAGCCCACACACAATTAATGAATAGTGTGGCGCATATATATTTGGCGCACTCCTGTACCAATACATATGTGTTCAAATAAATAAATAATCATTCCTACACTTATCAAATCTAACTTATTATACATCTGTCTGTTTGTTATCTTTTGTCAGTTCATTGACTCGACAACGAACAATCGCACCATACATAATAAGAACTTTGATTCAGTTCACGCGTGAGACTGAAGGTCCTGAATTCGATCCCCTGTTGTGGGGGGGATAGTCTCATACTAAGATGAAACGGCTATCCTGGAGTTTCCAGACTTTTTAGTGGTTGTCTAACTGAATTCATTTCATGATCTCAGTTAAATACTAAATTAACATTTTCATTCTATATTGTACCTGGAATAATTTGTCTTATTTTTTTTCTTCTAGAGAATGCACCGAAAACAGTAAAACTATTTGTTAATCAAACATCAACACCAGATTTTGATAGTTGTGAAATTGGTGAAGCTGTACAAACATTAGAGTAAGTTCTTGCTTGTTTATAATCTGCATTTATTTTTCTTCAGAGTTCAACACTAATGAAAGTAAGATCATTCGATTCATGTTATGTTTACTAGTGGAGATTGAGTTTCTTCTTCGATAGGGCTGATTATCACCTGTTCGAGTAATGAGTTCCAGTTGTTGATTAGTCATTGAGAACAATGGAATTCCATTCTGAGTTTGTTTAATCATGGTTGTTAGATATGTTTTGTGATGACCTTTCGAAATGATTAGTCCTAAAGGGAGAAAAACAATAAGATATGCTAGTAGTAGTACCCTAGCTTTATTCAAGATATACAGGATCTTTACGTGAAATCCTCTCATATTCTACAACAAAATAAGGAAAATAAATCTGATCGTTTCAGTTGTTCCTCGTACGGCAGTTTTGAAAATCCTCTTACCAAATTAGTGGCTACTCTTCAGACACACTCGTGAAAAGTGTTTTCTTATAGAAAACTATTTGATATACAGTTAGTATATAATCTCTCCAATTAGTTGTTAATTATGGACACATAACATTGTATCCTTCGACGCTGAACACTTTGAGTCACTCTGAGTTTGGGAATGACTACTTTTTTTTAGTTTAGTCACTCATCAATGAAAGTTATGGTTTCCATAAAATTACATAATCTACTCAGTAATATGCAACACAATGTATTTGAACATTGTCGACAATTTATGTTGGTTTGTAATTCAATCAATAACTATATTATATCATCCATAATATAGTTAGTAGATGCAAATTACATGGTTGGGGTCCGCGTGACTGTTTCTCTAAACTTGCTAACCGTGTAGTAAACAGAACACGGGTGGGAACAATCGAATGTATTTAACACAACACTACAGGACTTGTTAATAAAATTTAGCAATCATAAAGTAAACGCTTAATTTCCAAAATATCCATCGATTGTCTCAAAATGACTCAGACTTCATTATTCTGGCATTTTCATAAAAATTGCATTTCGTTTCCATTCTTTACTGTTTGATCTTCTTGTCTCTGCTGCCAGACTTTCTGTTCACCACTAACATCATATACTACTCATGTCAATATAAGTAGCACACACCACAACAGTCTATTAATAAGCAAACTTCGAAACTAAGAGCAAACAGTATAGAAACCATTGCATTTAAATAAAGGTTAAACGACTGCAAAAAATCGCGAATCAATGATCGAGATAAAGTAATTATGATGATAAATACAATAAATGTTATAAGTATATTTAAATATTTCAAGATTATTACACGACAAAGCTGCGTTGCGTTACAACATAAACGCGGAAATTACTAGGAATACAACTATTTACTGAATATTAATAAGTAGTATAAAATAATACGCAAAAGAGTCGAAGGGAAGTAAATCAGAACAGAGAATATAAAACAAATATTGTTGAAATGAACTAATGTATGAACTGTACAGTCTATTACCGTTACGTATTAGTAAATAGGCGAAATTAACTTGACGATATTTTTTTAACCTTTAATACTCGAATTGCGTAAACCTTTTATATGATTGTTTCATTTAGTTATGATTCCATATTACTCGTTTCATTATATAAAATATGAAATAGTGTAACTCACTTTTGAAACATACAATTGCATATTGTCTCTTTTTCGAAAATTTTCCGCTCATCTTGTTTCTTTTATTTACTCTGTTGTGCACATTGGAACTAAGGTTGAGTTATTCATGAATTATTAACTTATTTAATTAAACACATAAACATTGGTAGAAGGAATTACCAAATAGATATGCACCACACTTCGTTCTTCGATTTGTGTAAGGGCTGGGATACTGCCTAGATGCCCAAACCGAAATAGGTGGATTTTGTATGGGATGACAATCGGAGCTTTCGACGTAAAGGTCTAAGCAACGCAAGGAGATGCAGTCCCATGGTACCTGGCGACCAATGATTGGTTCATACGCCATTTGTTCCTTCAGGATCCTGTAGCCCATGTGCGCCATTGGTTTGGTATGAGGGTTTTCCAACTCCCCTAGATGGATCCTCCATATCCACCAACTCGGTTAGAGCTCCGGACATTCGCTTTTCGTCCTCTCAATTTCGTAAACAACACCTGTGGTGTGAGAAGGCAGTGAGTAGGACTTCCCTATCATTGGTTGTACGCCCCGGACATGTGTGAGGATTTTGAGAGGGAGAACGGACTCTTCCCACTCTCGGCAGTAACAGGGCATTTGGGTGTGTCAATCATCATGAAAATGTGTCAAATGTTTTCGACTCACCAATTGTCTTCAAAATAAAAAGCATCTTTTCATTTATGTAACTAAAACACTTGTCTTCTACACTTAACAATTCAATGTTTCTTTTTATACTTGATCTAAACGTCAAATACTGGATTATGTCGTCACAATTGTTTCATGAATTAACCGACTCTTAATTGATGATCTTGAAGGTACTGCATTTACTCACTTTCAATTCATCTGAATTTGTGGCTTGATGAAGTTTCGGTTGCTCATTTGTTAAAAAAAGTTGGAGTTATTTAGTTGTCTTTTTTATTACTATCAATGTTACTACCTTCTTTAACGCATATTCTTGTTTTACTAATCCCTATTTTGCTCAATGGGTTTTACGATTGTCTGATTGATTATTATCACTTTTGGTTAGTTAATTTCATTATTCTAAGTTCATTCCACTTTTCGAATTCTCTTCAGAATGCAGAAGTCTTTTCTTCCTTATTTCATATTAACCTATAAATGACTAACGTTAAAGTATTATTGTTTGTTAGAGGTTCGGCCTATTTGAGTTCCCAGTATTTGTATTCACATTAGATTTCTTCATCGTCCTTACGTAGAATTTATTGTAGGTCGATTAGAAACGCTAATGCCCTGGTACGGCCGAGAATGGAGAGAGTCAGCCCTCCCTCTAAAAATGCTCTCAAGTGGCCACGTGCATAAAACCACTGCCATGGAAGTTCTACTCACTGCCTTCTCACACCACAGGTGTTGTTTACGAAATTGAGATGAGAAAAGCGAATGTCCGTTGTTTTAACCGGGTTGGTGAATATGGAGGATGTATCTAAGAGAGTTAAAAAAACCCTCGTACCAAACCAATGGCGCACATGGGCTACAGGATCCTGAAGGAACAAATGGCGTATGAACCAATCGTTGGTTGCCAGGTACTATGGGACTGCATCTCCTTACGTTGCTCTACTGTTTTGTGGATCAGACCTTTAGGTCAAAGGTTCCGGGTGTCATCCCCTAAGAAAACTACCTGCTTCGGTTTGGGCACTTGGGCATTAGGCCAGCCCCCTCCTCAAAAATCGAATGATTTATTTGGTGCCTTCTTGTACGAATATTTATGTATTTAAATAAATAGGCAACCCGAATACGCAAACGTTTTTTTATTAATCAACGTCTAATAGCATTGTATTGATTATGTCTTATACATTCTATTTACAGTGTAATGTAATTTTCACTTTTAATCCTTGGCAAATATGAACTATTCTTTTTCCCCCAACTATTTCTATTCTAAACACAAAAACTAATTTTTTTTCTCCCTTGTCACATGTTTATTCTCTCTTGTTTACTTTAAGATTAACAGAAGAGGATATTAAACATGGTGGAATAACACAATTGAATTTTGTAAAATTTCAGAATGTTAGTACACTTACAGTAAGTGGTCAATCTATTCATTGGTATATATATATATATATATATATATATATATATATATATATTATTACTTATATTATTATTATTTTAACACATAGATATCGGTACAAGGAGGCACCAAATACATATGCGCCACAAAAATCTCATTCGATATGTGTGAGGGCTCTAATACTGCCCGAGTGCCCAAACCGAAACGGGTGGTTTTCTTAGAGGGCCACTCCCCGAGCCTTCGACATGAAGGTCTGATCCACAAGGCAGTGGAGCATTGTAAGGAGATGCAGTCCCATGGAAGCCGGTGGCCAACATTTGGTTCATACGCCATTTGTTCCCGCAGGATACTGGAGCCCATGTGCACCATTGGTTTGGAATCCGGTTAAAGCGCCGGACATTCGCTTTTCGTCCTTTCATTTTGGTAAACAACACCCGTGGTGCGAGAAGGCAGTGAGTAGGACTTCCCTGGTAGAGGCTATATACATGTGGCCATGTGAGAGCATTTCGAGTGGGAGAGCGGACTCTCCCCACTCTCGGTCGTACCAGGGCATTTGGGGGCATTATTACTTATTATTATTGTTTATTAAGTCTGTGTATGAAATCTTGTTGCCTCAATAAGCAAACTGTAAAAATCGAACTTACTTATTTTAAACTTATAAACATTGGTACAAAATATGTATGAAAGCTGCAATACTGACCGGTTGCTCAAACGAAAACAGGTGGTTTTCTTAGGAGACCACTTCCCGAGCATTTTACTCAGAAATTTAATCCACAAGGAAGTGAGACAACGTTAAGAGATGCGATCTCATGGTAGCCAGCGACCAAAAATAGGTTGATACGTCATTTGTTCTCTCAGAATCGTAGAGTCGATTGGTTTGGAATCATGGTTTTCCAACTCCCCTAGTTATGTAGAATATCCGTGTCCTCCATACGGTTTAATCACCGGACATTCATTTTTCATCCTCAATTTTGTAGAGAATTTCCTGTATACGAGAAGGCTCCAAGTAAAAGTTACTGGTCAGTGGCTATTTACGCATAGTCATATGAGAGCAGTTCAAGAGGGAGTGGACTTTTTCCATTTTTAGACATAGCACGGCATTCGAAGTCTACTAGACAATGACTTATTGAGGATCTATTTGACACTCAAGATAAATTAAAATGAACCTCTGAATATACTGATTTCTATGCAACTTATTTACAGTCAGTCTTCATTGAAAGTCAGAATTGTATGATATAAATTAGATAGTATTTGACATCAATTAATTGATAACTTCCCATGTAAATACATATTTACCATTATCATACAATCTATGTAATTACTCCTTTTTAAAATGTGATTATGTCATGTCAAAGATGTTTGGTTAAAGAAATCAATTTTATATGTCATTCACTCTTCAATCAATAAAATCTTTGTTCACATTAGCTGCCTCATTTTAATATGAGACCCCTTATTGATACACACCTACAACTATGTTTTGTGATCCTCAACCCCTATGACCTTCAGGTATCATTTAGTCAAGTAAATTGAAATTCCATTTCTAGATTAAATCAATTTGTCATCAATAATACAATGATCGTCAAATGCCATAAATTACATACTGATTCACTAATTCCTGTTATATTTCCATTCTCTCTCTCTGAAAAGTTCTGAAAAAGTTCGAAGTAAAATCAGTAATGAATAAAACTTATATATTAAATGGATCTCCATCATAACTTCTACTTCATTTAAAATATATATACTACTTACATATTCAGAACAAAGTGTATCAATTATATAATGTTAAACGAATTCCATGCATAAAGTTTAATGAATATGATGAGAAAAGAGAGTATAATTTTCGGTGAGACTATAAATTGATGGATGACCTTTGAGCAACTCCAAATTGACCTTGAGAATATCCACTTACTAAGTCGGACTGAATGAGGGTTATAAAATAGTGTCAGTTGGTTATTTATAACGCAGGTTCAGGCATATATGTGCATGGGTCCAAGTTGCCACACATCATTAACACAAAAATCATAGAAGTAGTCACTTCAATGGTGGCAATATATAAAAGAAAGATTGCATATAAGGATATAATACAGGAAGAAAGAATTAGTTGGTGCAAACAAAGAAATACACCAGTTTTAATCTCACGGTTGAAGGGAAGACAAAGAGTGTATACACCTACACCTTTCTGGTCGATTCTGAGCCATGTCACCCATAGTCTCTAAACACTGGTAACGATAATCGCACTGACCCCAAACAGGTAGTCTGCACTTAACAACATGGCTCAGACCAAAAGTTAGTGACATCAAGCATTGATGCCACGTTTTGGTTTGACCACGCCTAACTTTCTTTCAACCATCCTCCAACACTAGTTAACATTGCGCATCATGGTAATCGGTGTTCAGTTCACAGTTGATGGTTAGGCTTAGTAATTAGATTTAAGGTTTTCATCAGTCAAAATGCTAAAAAGCTATTTGGCCAAATGAATAAATCAATCATCGAGCCAAAATCCAAGATGTTTTATCTATCTTATATCTGATTGGTTCGTGCATTAATTATAATCTTGCCCAATTTTCTTTTTTTTTGTACAATCCTTACTTTAAACTACTTTCTTCTCCCTTCTTCTATACTTCTTGTTGTTGTTGATTGTATTTTGTCATAGATTTTTGTGAAAAATAATCAAACCTCAACTGATCAAACTCGAATTGATACATTAAAATTCTATGGTTATCCAGTGAATACAATCAATATGAATGAATTTAAAAGGGTGAGTTCAGTATTATTATCATTATTATCACTGTTACTATATATATGCGTATAAATTCAATGACTGACTACTGAATCATGTAAATGATATAATAATTGAGAATGTATACAATTCTTTGGACAAAATTTACAGCCTAGTATACTCGACTTCAAGCTATAAGTTCAATGGTTAATACTGTAATCAAGGAAGCACATTTCGTCTTACTTCAGATTCATCAATTAGATATTCCTTCATCCCAAAGGTGGTTGATTTTTATACTGGTGAAAATTTCGAAGTATCTTTGAAAGTTAGTCAATTAGAATTTTAAGTTTCAAAGGACTAGATTCAAACTTACGCACATAATGTAGAAAATTGTAATGGAATTTTTAAAATGTCAATATCTCAATCCTACAGCTCAGTGTTAACATTAAAGACTGTAAAGATTGTTGACGCTGATTTAGATCGCACAGAAAGCGTCAGTTGCCCCAAGACTGGGGCTACGCTTTGTTGACAAGTGCTGACTAGCAAAATGCCCCTAGTTCAAGCAAACGTTCCTGCCGACCCCCTTCAACCACCGAATATAATACCACTAGTCCATTTTTCTAATCTTCATTGATCATGAGTGCGCATTTCTAAAGAGTCCCCCATACCGGACGAAACGGCTGTCCAGTACTCCTAGGTATCCGATAGTGGTATAACATTGATCAATTCCTGATCTCAATTAAAATTACTCATTGACAAGACTCGAATTTTGTTTATTCAATGCATTTTTGATGTGATCAAGTGGATTTTGATATATTAAATGGCCATGTGAGAGCATTTGGAAAAGGATGGCTGACTTAACCCACCGTCGATCATACCATGACATTTGTCACATACATATGTGTTCCTTAAGAAATTTCACTCATGATAAACCTATCTAGATTGGTTTGTAAAAAAATTGTAATTGACTATTGTCATTCATAAAAGTTATAGGGGACTCAAGGTTAAGAAATGTCAAATTGTCTAAAACAATATCCAACTAATTTGAGAAAGTTAATTTATTCATCACATATATATGAACCTTTCAGGTTTGTATCACTAGCCCTGCTTCAGTTTGGGCACCCGGGCAGTATCACAGCCCTCACACATATTGAATGAGATTTGTATGGCTCATATGTATTTAGTGCCTCCTTGTACCAATATCTATGTGTTAAAATAAATAAACTAAATGGTGGTTCCAATCTGAGTAAATTAGGAAATGGATTTTCTCAGTGTTTGTATATTTTTTTCTAATATCTTATTGTCATGTTCTAGGCTTTTAAAAATGCCCTAATTTGGTTTAGGTTGCCTTCTATTCAATACTTCGTCAGTTTCCCATCATCCATATCGTCTGTACAGTAGTTGTCTTATGGATACAAGCACAAATACATATAGCAGATTTTAATAGTTTTTACTCAAAGACGGAAGAACATAGTCAGCTTGTTCGATATCTCTAACAGCTGCTACAATTTTTATTGATGTCATGTTTTTTGGGGTGATTAAGAACAATAATACCTTAGATAATTTTGATGTGATTGGTTTCTTTGTAGTTAGTGGATTAATCATGAAGTGCTGATAATTCGTTTAAAAATCATCAGTACAATAATCTATGAGAGTTGGTACTTTTCCAAAGGGTTACATAAATAGTGGAAAGATTTGCAGACTGGTAACAAAGTCAATACGACTATTGACCTATGTATATATATGATATGTTAAATTCTATTTATATCTATGTATTTAATAAACCTTAGGTCTCTGGGAAGAAAGGTGAAGCCCACGGTTAACCTATTACCAAAATAAAAACTATACTTCATTATCATTATTGGAAAAACTATCTGGGAAAATGTAAACAATTACACAAATGTATTCCTGCTCACTTCTTTTATCTTTTTGTGTGTATGTGTGTTTGAACATTCTAAATGCATGTTTAACTTGTTAATTTCTCTTTTTATTCTACCACCTTGTAACTTGGATTCTTGGTAGTTGTTTTTTTTAAAAATATACAGTAACCTTGAAGTGGATTATAATTTTCTTTTGTTAATTTCTTACATGTTAGTCAATCAGCAACAACGTAGAACTTCGTACTTACGTACATCAGTTCAAGTTGCCACACCACATTAGCACAGAGATGCAGTGGTCGATTCAAATCCCATAGTGGTAGATGTAGTAAGAGTATAAGCAGTAATCGGAAAGATTAGGGTTTGAAGATGTTATTCAAGGAGTATAATACAGTGAAATAAATTTGGAAAGAGAAAACAGAGGCAAGAAGTAACCGGGAGACTAAAGTTTGGGAGAACACAAAGAGTGGATGCACCTGCACCATTGCAAACGATTTTGAGCCATGCCATTCAGGGTCTCTAGCCATCGGTTGCTATCATCTCGCAGTCCCCAACCAGGTAGTCTACACCTACCAACATGACTCAGTCCACTTGTCAGTGACTTCATGGATTTGTGCCATGTTTTGGTCTGGCCGCCCCTAGCTTTCTTCCAACCTACTCCTATACCATCGAACATCGCACGTCGAGGCAGTCGGTCGTTGGGCATACGTAACATGTGTCCCAGACATCTCAACTGATGAAGTTTCACTAGTTCATTAATGGATTTGCCATCCTTAACTAGTACCCGTTTCCTAACAACTGCATTACTTACTCGATGGTCCCACACGATATACGTGCAATATTTCGAAGACACCTATGATCAAATACTAGTAACCTACGAATATCCTCTACTCTTAGCGCCCATGTTTCACTGCCATAAAATAGGACAGAACGAACTGCTGAGCAGTAAACACGTCCTTTGGTTGATAGACGAATATCTCGCCTACGCCGTAAATGACGCAAGTTGGCAAAAGCCAGTCGAGCCTTCTGTATCCGTGCTGCGATTTCGCCACATACTAGGCCACAAGGGTTGATGAAACTCCCAAGATAAGTGAAGAGGTCGACACGCTCAACTACTTCACTGCCTATCATTAACTCAGGTGCAGATGCAACCCAATTGTGAAGCGACATTTTGCTTTTCAAGGGGAAGAATCGCATCTCTTACATGTAAGAATAGATCCTATGTTAGATATTGCATTGAATTGGACACCACTATGTTAGCTGAATTCAATGCCTATCGAAGTAAGAGATAATACAATGACTTGACTTTAAGATAATTCCTTATGCTTCATATATTAATTACCCTGAGAATCGTTATTTAATAAATTCAAAGGCAATACACGATGCACTGACCACAGTTTATTCCTGTATCTTTCAGAACACGAAACTATAAGCACAACCAAAGGAATTTGATCAAGAAAACTAATTCATGTGAGCAAGTGGATTCAGAGTCAAATCGGATTCAGACAAAGTAATTAATAAGATTAAAGCATATATATATGTAGGAAAGCGAATGACTTATCCAGCGATATTTAAACGACTAAACTATTTAAGCTAGAAAAAGAGATAATATGCGTCGGTTTTCACATATTTTCAAGTACATATGATCATACAAAATAATAGATGAATATGTTCATTGAAGTGTTTGACAAAAAAAAAAATTTTTAACCGTAAACAAACTTAATTGTATGAGAAAGGGTACTAATAACAGTAAACATTTCAACAATTAAAAGAAAGTCTCATATACATATGAAGTAATCAATAATAGTCAGATAGATCTGTAATCGATATTCATGTGTTCACAATTCACCAGATTAGAATTCTACTTATAATGTTTACTATTCTAGGTCTATTTCATTTAATTGTAAATAGTATTTCTAGACTTTAATCAATGAACATAACTAGGGGTAAAGTGAATTTAGCAAAGAATACTTTTTTTCTTTTGTTTGGATAAAATCATTTATTTAAGCTGTTCATTCATAAACTATTTCTCTTCTTTATCTTGTTGGAATATTCATAAAAAAATATCCTAAGAATAATTCTGTTAAGTCTAATGCTATTCTTGAATGTGAAATGGTGTGCGATTTTCCTGTTGGCCAAATATTATACAAATGTGTATTTTCTATTTTATTGGTACGATTTGGTCTGTTTGGCTGGTGTATATAAACTAAGTATGTTTGAAATACATGATTTATATTGCAGAGATTGCTGAGATTAGTGTTTTTGGACATAACTGGATGGGCTAGGCACGAAGCAGGGCCAATATGAACTCTAGACTACTCGTACGAGTTTTAGGCGTCATTAGTCCGATCGATAATTTATTGCTCTCTCTAAATGGCGGTATCATTAGGTTATACATTAACAGGGCACAGAGGTCACAAGTTATAAGTATTACTTTATGGAATGATGGCCAGATTTTGACTTGACCCCCCCCCCCCTTAACTTTCTTCTCAATTATCATTCAAAGATTATAGTTTCACTTTATAAACTAGATTAGAATTATAGTCAATGATCCAATTAAAATAATTAATACAACAAAAATAATCTAATGACATTACAATGTATTCATCTTCTAATTATATTAACTCACAAACATTAAAATTGTATCAATGAACAAGGAGAATCAAAACAAAACAAACATAAACAATAATTAGGAAAAACTTTGAATTGAATGACAAATAAGAAAAACAAAAGTATTTTAATAAAATATACAAACAGAAATGATGTAACTTACTGAAGATGAAGTGAAATCTTGAATGAATATACCATTATTCATAATAATAATAATAATCTAGTTACTAACGGGATCTATTAAAAGCATAATCTTTAAATTAAACATAGAAATCAATCTCCCAACACATGCGAATGGGAATGAAATAGAGAGGTGGTGGGGGAGGGAGAGGTGATGATGATTAAAGTGAATGAATGACTGATTATATAAATAAATAAGTAAAATAAACAAGTACACAAGAAACTTTGTATCCTCTTTAAATACATACATAATGAAAGTAGATTTTTCATCATCTAAGTTCCAATAGAATTATGCATTAATGAATTGAATTCTGTAAAAAAAAAATGTGAAAATATAAAAAGAAGCAAAAAACGAAATCATTGAAAAGAAAAAAAAGAAGTAAACTATGAATAAAGAAAAAAACAACTCGTGAGATATTAGTGCTACTCTTTTCATTATAGTCAGTCAGTCAGCTACAATGTAGGACCACGCACATATATGCATCGGTCAAAGTTGCCATATCTCATTAACACAACAAGATGGACACCGGATTCAGAGAAGCAGTTATTTCAATGATAGTAATGTATACGAGAAAGATTGCATATAACGATATAGTACAGGAAGAAAGGATTAGTTCGTAGAAAAAAAGATATGAAGTGATTTTAATCTCTTAGTTTAAGGGAAGACAGCGAGTGTTGTATACACCTACGCCTTTATGTCGATTCTGAGACATGTCACCCAAAGTCTCCGACCCTTGGTTAAGATAGTCACGCGGACCCCAACCAAATAGTCTGCACCTGCTAACATGGCTAAGACTAGAAGTTAATGACTTCATGGACTTGTGCCACGTTTTGGTCTGGCCGCCCCTAGCTTTCTTCCAACTATCTCCAATACCGGTTAGCATTGCACGTCGTGGTAATCGGTGTTCGGGCATACGCAACACGTGGCCCAAACATCTCAGTCGATTAAGATTCACAACCTCATCAACTGATTTACCATCATCATGCTCTAATACCCTGCGTTTAACCTCACTATTATTTACCCGGTGATCCCAGCAGACGCCATCAATATTTCTAAGGCATCTGTGGTCAAATACTAGTAGCTTACGAGTGTCTTCTACTCTTAATGGCCATGTTTCGCTGCCGTAAATTAAAACGGAACGGACTGCCGCGCAGTATAATCGTTCCTCTTGATTATAGATTTATGAACTGACAAACACTCTGATTTATAAAATGTTGAACAACTGTTTAGTTCTAGTATGAAACTATTCAGCAGTGAACACAAAGTATCTTGTTAGAGATAGAACAAACAGTCTTTAAGTGTTACAACAAGTGCAGAACCACTTAGCAGGTATTCTATCCGATATTACGCGACCAAATTTCAATATCGTTTACAGGTAGGTAACTGTCTCACACAAAACATACGTGAACTTCATTAGTCACGGCTTGTCACTAAGTCCAGGTAGTGATATAATCAAGCTTGTCACTGGTTTATGTCTCTCATCCTTTACAAAATAAAGTCATCCCTTGGACAATCACGTGAATTTTCCACTTTAATGATTCCTAACCGGCTTAATATAACAATATGTCTTTCTCAGTTGAAGATTTCTAATATACTCACTGAATTGTTATATCAATTCATATAATACTATGGTCAGTTCGAATATTCATTCACAAATCACACATATACAGTTCAAACTTCATAGGATCACTATAGTTTATATGTATAGTCTGTCAATTTGTCAGAAATACACTTTTTTTTCTAGAATATTTCATAATAGACAATTAATATGGCACATAGTCAATTGGATATTATTTACTATTTTAATGGGATTAGGCCAGACTAACACAGTTTATACATGTGAAATTTTTTATCAACATCTGATGTCCAAGTGAAACGTGAAGAAGGCAAATAATCTAAGAGAAATTCTAGATGGATTTTAGGTTTGATCAAAAAAGAGAGAAAGGAATCAAGTAGGTATTGATGGTGAATTTAATTTTTGAAACAGAAGTGAACACTTGCATACACATTTGGCTGTGCTCTAGTTACATCTTGTCGAATGAGGTATAAAGATAGATATATAATATAACGATTGAGAAATAGGAAACTGAATTTCTCAAGCATTCATACGATTATATAAATAGATGGTAATATACTTACCATGGTTGTCGATATTACAGGTAAAGAGCGATAAAACTTCATCATATATATATATATAGAAGGGGAGAGGTGCAGTCATATAGAGTTAAATTTAATCAGACCAACTGAGACTAGACAATGAACTCCAACTGCCACATCTTGGACCCATAAATCCACCACCCCAACCACCAAATAGACGACTTGCCAAATAACCACCAGCTACTCCTGAAGCGAGACCTACACACAGATAAATAAGAATAACATGTAAACTATTCAGTAAAAATTTAGTTGGCTTATTTGTGCCCTAAAAGAAAGATTTTTCATAAATATCATATCGTTAAACCTTTATTGGAAATTTCACATGAATTGAATATTGCGGCCAAACCGACTTACTACAATGAGACAATCAGAAAACACCATATATAATACTTTAAATCGTTATTCAGAAACATAAATCGTATTGCTGACCTTAAGCTTATCATCAACGTTCAAAAGACAACATTCTACTAAGACATATGCGCTTCGAACTTGTAACAACTTCTTTGATGCACCCTTCTAAGTTAGCTTTATCAAATTCATACAACTTTCGAAATAAACATAACTAACAATGGATCATGCTTTCACTTTGCTTAGTAAAATTCATTCTGGCCAGAGGTATTCGACTTGACGTAACCGTAGTTGTTACCTCGACTTGGTGATTTGGCTTATCTATCGTGATGAACCATTCGACCTATACTTTCTGCAGATCCTACATTATTTCTGAAGTTGGTCGGAGAATTATAAGATTAAAATTAGCAAACTTGTGGTCAAAGGGCGAAGTCGTACTGTCGAATACTGCATAGGGGTGTAACAGAAATAAGGTGTTTCTATCAAACAATTACCATACATTGTGATGCTGCCTTCTTATAAAGGAAAGGAGAGGTTATAAAAGGATGGCCTAGAAAATATCACAACTCAACTATATGACTTTCTGTCTCTGGTAGTAAGGTGGACAACGTGAGTGGTGACACTTTTAGGGCCGGTCTTTTCTAACCCTTTCCTTTAATTGTGAGAAGGTGCGAATGTGCATTAACCTGAGTTTCTACAACAAATCAGAACAAGATGAGAATAATAAGATGAATATCAAATGAGATCTAAATAATATACAAACAATGGAAATGAGAACGATCAAAGATTGGGAATATAGTCCAAGAAGATGAAATGAAAAAAATATGTATGAAGGGAGATTAGAACTAAAGATCTAAATTAAGATGAATGGATTTGAGCGATTATGACAAATCCTGAGTAAGATCATACAAAATCTGCAACCACTAATCCCAGTTACTTCATGGACAACTAACAACCGACGTGTCAAACAACCACCTCAATTGATGAAGACGCATAACGACATCAACTGATCTAGTTTCATTTATTCTTTATTATATCTCATAAATTCATACAGTTCTGTGCTTTATTCAAATATATATTATTTTATTCATAATATTATTTAGTCGAAATGCTCTCATATGGCCACGTGCATACAACCACTGACAGGAAAGTCCTAATCACTGCCTTCTCGCACCATGGATGTTGTTTATGAAATTGAGAGGACGAAAAGCGAATGTTCAGCGCTTTAAACGGGTTGGTGGACACAGAGAGTCCACATAGGGGAGTTAGAAAACCCTCATTCCAAAACCAATGGTACACATTAGCTCCAGCATCCTTAAAGGACAAATGGCTACCATGGGACTGCATCTCTTGACGTTGCTCCACTACCTTTTGAATTAGATCTTTAGATCAAAGGCTCCGGGTGTGACCTCCTTGAGATAGTTGTTATGGAACTGAATAAAAAGCTATTCATCTACACTATTTCATAATGTTAAATGATTACATAACACACACAATAATGAGATTAATAGATATTTTTATAAATAAAATTGTATTGTCTTATGATTCTCTGAATAATTTAGATGTTTACAAATTACATATTAATATTGTATTATATTTGATAATCTAAATAGGAATCAAGACGGTTGTTATTCTTCAGAACAATTAAATCAGTCATTCTTATCACTGTGAAAAAAACATCAGTAAGTGAACATATGTAAGTAGATATATATGAATGAATTAAGATGAGTAGTAACCATGTGACCACCTAGTACACTCTTCAATATTGGATGACAACTAAGTTGTAACTAATGTCATATTTATTTGAAGGGGGGAGACTACAATTTGAATGTTTTCACTATTTAAGAATTCTTTCAAGTTTTCAGATTGATTAAAGTGATAATCCACTTATATCAATACATGAATCAATTGCAGTTATTGTTTATTTAATTTTATTTAAACACATAAACATTGGTAAATGGAGGCACCAAATAGATATGCACCACACTTCATCATTCGATTGGTGTTAGAGCTGGAATATTTGCGGGTGCCTAAATCGAAGCAGGTGATTTTCTTAGGAAGCTACTTCTCGAACTTTTGACCTAGAGGTTTAATCCACAAAGAGATGTAGTCCAATGGTAGCCGATGACCAACAATAGGTTCATACGTCATTTGTCCCCTAAGATCCCTGTAGCCCATGTGCACCACTGGTTTGAAATGAGAGTTTTTCAACTCCCCTATGTGGACTCTCTGTGTCCACCGACCCGGTTAAAGCGCCGAACATTCGCTTTCCGTCCTTTCATGTTCGTAAACAACAATCCTTTTGCAAGAAGGCAGTGAGTAAATCTTCCCTATCAGTGGTTGTATGCACGTGGCCATATGAGAGCATTTCGAGAGGGAGAGCTGACTCTCGGTTGTACCAGGGCATTTGAGGGCTAAACCCCTCGTAAAAACATTTTTAATGTGACGACCAAGTGTACTCCGAATGCAAAAAACAATTGCTCTCAATTGTCTACAGCAACAACTCAGATAAATACAGACTGTCTAAATCCAGCAGAAGTTACTACAACTTCCCCTATCTCCACTATGAAACCATTTCTACAAAACGATGTTCAACCTATGTCAAGTCTGAATACAGTAGGCTCATTCCCAAGATCTACTTCTCGACGTAGAACGTACAAATTTAAAGATACTGATGATAGTCATCCTATCACCACTACTTCTACAAGTGGTCGTCGGACTAGACATTCTTCTGGATGCTCAATGCTATAGGAGGAGGTTGGATAAAAGCTAGGAGCGGCCAGAACAAAACATGACACAAATCCATGAAGTCACTGACAAGTGGACTGAGCCATGTCGGTAGGTGTAGACTACCTGGTTGGGGACCGCGAGATGATAGCAACCGATGGCTAGAGACCCTGAATGAAATGACTCAAAATTATTTGCTATGGTGCAGGTGCATTCACTTCTTGTGTTCTCCCGAATTCTAATCTTCTGAATTCTTCATGTCCCTTTTCTTTTTCTCTTTCCAAATTTATTTCACTGGATTATATTCCTTGAATAACATCTTCAAACCCTAATCTTTCCGATTATTGCTTATACTCTTACTACATCTACCACTATGGGATTTGAATCGACCACTGCATCTCTGTGCTAATGTGATATGGCAACTCGAACTGATGTATGTATGTACGAAGTTCTAAATTGTTACTGACTGATTGACTGACTGAAGGGCTAAACATCAATGGGAAGAGTTAAACAAGTGTATATAGAAAAGGTTAGGTATTTATTCGAATACAAAACAAAGAGGAATGTCACAGTAGCAACCAATCAAGATATTGGATAAACAAAAAAAAAGAAAAAAAAACCCGTTATTATTATTAATTCTATAAATAAATAATTGTTTATGATAAAAAAATTATATAATCATAATAATATAGTTTTTGTTTTGATTATCTATTGTTGACCTTGAATGGTATTGATTATTTCTTTTGGCAATAAAAATAAATCAATTCATCTTTTATTAATATAAAAGAACCAATTGACTTATACTTAGAAATCACTAAATGAAGTACAAAACGTGATAGGATATTATGATTATTGAAAATTTTAATGAGAAATAAATTGAAACCCAATTGGTATTATTAAATAAAAGCTACTTTACATTTTATTTTATACAAGATAGATGTTAGTTAACATTATGAACATGGTGACGAAGATCTGTAAGTTGAAAGTTGGTAGCCGGTGACCAACGATTGGTTCATACGCCATTTGTTCCTCTAGGATACTGGAGCCCATGTGCACCATTGGTTGAGGGAGAGAGAGATGATTCTCCACACACTCAGCCGTACCAGGCCATTTGAGGGCTCTTTCACACAAAAAAACATCACCTCCAAACATCATCTAAGAGTGTCATCGGCGGAGGACGAAACACCAAGCAGTTTGTACCATTCTATGATGATCAGATTAAAGGTCAATAAGTTTAAATAAGTTGATGCCTTGATGTCTTAGTCTGCTTCGTGTCACTAATTATTTTTTTAAACTACTCTATTAAGTAAACCAGCATCGGATATCAGTGTAATAAAAAGATACGAAGATGACGGAAAGGGTATCTGTAGCCGCTAAGTAAAAGTCTACACATTCTTTTTCAATGGAATAATTGAAAAAAAGGAACTATCAACTCACACAACATCACTGAAAGCAATATTAATCATTACATAAAATGGATTTGGATTACAAAAAGAAATAAATCCAACTTACCAACTGCTGCATTTTTCAATCCTTTACATTTCTTCTTTTTCGGTTTACCATCTACATAGACCACTTGATATGGTTGACCATTTTGCCCGACAAAATATTGACTTTGTGGATCTTGTGGACGTGGTTGATAGCCACTATAAGAACTTGTCCCAGGCACATAAGCACCTGGTGCTGGTGATCGTGCAGGGGGTACTGTTGGTGGAACATAATTATTAGTTGGGTATCCATAATTGGGTTGACTAATCGGGGGAGGAGGCCCATAACCGCCTATAAAATTCATAGATATTTATTAGTATGAGGGTTGTGAAAATTGTTGAATGTTAGTGCGAGATCACAAACAGATGTAAGTTGAACAACTATTCGAAAGCTGGAAGCACTCTGGACAACTGTTTACTCCCAATAAAGGGACCCTTCACCACTCGTCATGTACGACCCTAAACTACAAGATGTTCAATAATTACTTAAGTCAATTCGTGATCCCAAAAAGAATTTGTATAATAAATTTAAGAAAATAATCTAGGAGAAATTCACATACCAGGATTTCCACCATAAGCAGTTGGATCAGGCACTGAAAATTGAGAAAAGATGGAAGAAAACAATTACGGAAGTATATTTCAAGTTTAACTAATAATAGTATACAAATAAACCTATTAAAGAAAGAAATCAATAACTCGAACAGTGATTGACAAATTGATTTCGTGGATTAGTTGAAGTTAGACATTAACACCATTGGATGCCAGCCAGCTCAGCGGTCTCACCATTAAGCGTTCGAGCGCGAGATCGATAGGTTCTGGGTTCGAATCTCGCGTGGCGGGATCGTGGGTGCTCATTGATGAGGAGTTTTTATTTATTTATTTAAACACATAAACATTGGTACAAGGAGGCACCAAATAGATATGCGCCACATAAATCACTCGATTTGTGTGAGGGCTGTGATACTGCTCGGGTGCCCAGACCGAAACAGGTGGTTTTCTTAGGGGGCCACACCCCAAGCCTTCGACCTTAGGGTCTGACACACAAGGCAGTGGATCATCGTCAGAAGATGCAGTCCCATGGTAGTCGGTGACTAATAGTTGGTTTATACACCATTTGTTCCTTCAGGATACTGGAGCCCATGAGCACCACTGGTTTGGAATCCGGTTAAAGCGCCGGACATTCACTTTTCGTCCTCTCATTTTCGTAAGCAACACCCCCGCCACGAGAAGGCAGTGAGTAGGACTTCCCTGGCAGAGGCTTTATACGCGTGGCCGTGTGAGAGCATTTCAAGAGGGAGGACGGGCCCACCCCACTCTCGGCCATACCAGGGCATTTTGGGGCACTGATGAGGAGTCCCACAATGGGATGAGACAACCGTCCAGTACTTAGTTGAACAGTTCAAAGAAGATTAATTTAAGCAAACAGTAAATGAATATAAATATCGATACATACATACATACATATTTAGCTAAATAAAACAGAGCCATCACAACTAATGAGAAAGTAGTGCTACTAATTGTAAAAAATAATAAAGGATTACTACTGTGGATAGTTTAAGCCTTGAATATTCAAATCTTGATGATTAAGCTATAAAAAACAAAACAATTACTGTCGTCTAACTTTTGCAAAACCTTGACATTCATGATGAATATGATTAATATGTGAATTTCATTGTCAAAAAATCCTTATAGTACAGTTTGCTGAGTATATATATATATATATATGTAATGCTAATTTTGACATTTACATCAGAATCCTGATATCCATGGAATAAGATTTAAATATCAATTTATAGATGATTATCACAGAATGTCAATGTTAAAATCTTTCGATCTTATTGTTAAATACTTAAGAATAGAAACCATTGCAAGTTGATACGATCTGTAGTATAATATGAAGACGATTTATTGAAAATTTATTTGGAACCCAATATAAATCAAAATGTACTTTTGAAATATATACGAGTTTTAATATGATTTACATTAATTAATGGTTAGATTTGTGTATATATTGAACTGTGTAGTACTTGATATTGATTATTCAAATGATTTTCTGACTACTAATATGAATATTTACATTATCAGAAAATTAACTCCTTATAAGGGAAAGATATAACTAATATAATCACCCCCCCCTCTTCAAACTGTGACTACATGACATCGAGATGATTGAAAAAAAAATCAATATCATCTGTCAGTCACACCCAAATTAATTAAGACCTCGGTCACCACCATATCAATCAAAGACTACTGAACATTAGATACGACATAACGATGGTAGAGTATGTTATATCTAGAAGCTTAGATTCTTAATATACCGCGTATGATTTGAGCACCCGAACGCTAGAACGCTTCCCAAGTCACAAATGGAAAAACAGAAGAAGACTGCAGAAAGTGTTTGTTGGGCAAAAATCGAAATATACAGAAAATCATGAGTATTTATAGATATTAGCGTTTGTTAAAATATTTAAATTCGACCAATCTGTAAAGAGGCATTTTATGCTACTGATCAATAGTAGCATACCATATTGATATTCTAGAAAGCTACATTGCGTTCTGATTGGATGGAATTATTCGGCTCTTCTAGAGCCTCTAGAGACTCCATCGTAGTTCTCAGAAGCCATCCCAATAGAGTCAAGGACAAAACATTTGTATTTGAATTTAGTTAATACAATCAAAGTCCAGCTCCTCAAGCTGTATTTTACACATGAGGAACCCTAAATGAATTGTAGAATAGTTTTCAAATTATCCAATGTAGAAAGACACTAATAAATAAGAATTCTATCATTATTTCTAACAATTTTGAAGTGATGTAAACTATAGAATTTTCCTTGATTAACACATTCTTACACAATGAAACATGTCAACATGAAAATAAAGTTGTGTTTTATCTTTATGGAAAAAAAACAACAAACAAAAATATTATTATATTTACTTCCAAAACCGATTGATCCTGTAGGTAGAGCTGGTGCCGGTGAAGGTTGATATGGTGGAGGGGCAGATGGAAGTGTTGAAGTTTGCTGAAACTGAAACACGATTGTATTTTGTTATACAACAGATGTCAAGGTACTCTATGATATAGATATATATATATATATAATGAAGCAAGTGATTTGTTACTCAGAAGGATGTCTATCCAATTAACTGGGTAGTTGTTTCGTTGTGAAGCTCTCAATGTCTTTTAGACAGTGATTGATTAGTACGTACTTTAAACAGGGTAAAAGTACACTATAAGGATGAGCTTAAAACAACTGCGATGAGATTACAGCTACTTTATAGCCAAACAAAAAACAGCTCTTATAAAAACAAATAGTTTATAGAAAAGAAGTTAATTTATATAGAAAGAGTCCTCACATTGTTCCTACTTAAGGTTAGGTACATAGGATAAGGATTAAAGATTGAGGTTTTAATTACGAACTGACATTAATTATCATGTAAAAATTCTGTTTAGTCATATGGATGGACAGATTTCGCTTAAAAGTTCCCGTTATGCTATATGATTAATTCATCTCTGAAATGTAGTCCCATCAGATTAAGACGTATTTTAAAATATTATCAATTCGCCTGTTATATGCACTTTACAGACAATTGAGCATTTCGATACACTTAACATTATCGTTTTTACTCAATGGTAGCAAACATTAATCTTATATTATCATTTAAAACATTTCGAAGAATATACAAAGGTATCTTTACTATTCGTTAAACACAATAATCTATTACTGCTAACTACTCTGATATTTATCTTGATAATTTCATCTTGGTGAGTTGATAATAAAATGTGGCAACTTCAACCAATTCCTAAATGTTCCAGGTTACACATTGTATTTAGCTGATTGACTGAGATTTTAAGTACCTTAGACAGAGTCCTATAAAGCGAAATCATGTTATTCTTCTGAATTACTTGTTTTAAATCATTCTGAATATGTGTTAAACTGCATTACATTTGAATATATAAAATAATAGTAATACGCTACACGTATTATTTCCATTCCCACTACAAACCATAATTCTTATGAACCAGCTTTTATCCAACACGGCTGAACTGAACAAAAATTACTTTATCACATATTGAATGAAACTCTGCCTACAACTCCTCTAGTGTTAGTGCCGGTCCCAAACCCGGGTAAAGGAGAAGGGTTGAGGAGGGGTTGGCAGCACCATCCCAAAGGAAATAACCTTGCTAGAAAAACGCCAATCAGAATAAACAATTTAAAACATTTAAACTCTGCCCTCCGAGTTGAAGGAATAATTATGACGCCTCATGGTAGAAGCCGAGTTCCTTCGGAAGTCACGAGGCCGATGCCCTTTCTAACAACTCGAGCAACAATTTTTATAGGTACATGGAACGTCCGGACAATGTGGGAGACCGGGAAGACCAGTCAAATAACAACGGAAATGAGGAGATACAAATCGGCAGTACTGAGAATCAACGAAACCCATTGGACCCAAGCTGGACAGCAAAGGCTAAATACGAGAGAGGTGCTGCTATACTCCGGTCACGAAGAGGAAAATGATCCACACACTCAGGGAGTTGCTCTGATGCTGTCCAAACAAGCACGAAATGCACTTGTAGGATAGGAATCTCACGGATCCAGATTCATCAAAGCACCATTCAAAACAAAACACGAGGGGATTACAATGAATGCTATCCAGTGTTATGCACCCACCAATGATAGCAATGACGACGATAGAGATCAGTTCTACGATAGGTTGCAATAAATCATAGCGAAGTGTCCAAGAAAGTACCTCATCATCCTAATGGGAGACACCATTCGTTCCGTCAGGATCCTGGAGCCCATGTGCACCATTGGTTTAGAATCAGGATTTTTCAACTTCTCTATATGGACTCTCCATATCTACCAACCCGTTTAAAGAGCCGGACATTCGCTTCTCGTCCTCTCAATTTCGTAAACAACACCCCCACCGCGAGGAGGTAGTGAGTAGGACTTCCCTTATTTACTTATTTGAACACATAAATATTGTTACAAGGGGGCGCCAAATATATATATACGCCACACTTCTCTGGCAATGGTTGTATACACGTGGCCAGGTGAAGGTATCTCGAGAAGGAGAGCTGGCTCTCCCCAACCTCGACCATAGCAGAGCATTTTAGGGCTGAACTACCCCCCGAGTGTGATAACTGATAAAACCAGCCGGTTTCCAAAACCAAATAGGTGGATGGTCGGTTTTGAACCTGTGGCTGAAAGGTGAACGGCTTAACTGTTGTGATTTTAAACCCGGCTAACTATCACGTGATTTATTCGCCAATCGAAATGAGACTTATACAATCTTAGTGCTGTGCCAAGCCAATGACGTTCGACCGGTATGAGCAGCCTAGAGCCTTGATCGGTTCTTTGTTCTCCTAGCCCGCCCAGAACGCCAATAACAGCTTCCACTATTTGAATTATTTATTTAAACATATTTGGTTTATGTACCAGCCAAACAGACCACATCACACCAAAAAATAAGAAATAACATTTGTACAAGATCAAGCCAAAAAGTGGCTGTGATTGTGGGAGACTGGAATCAACAAACTGAGTATAGTTTAAGAATAGTAAATCGTATCATAATAGTCAATAGGTCCAAATAAAGGTTATAATAAGGCGAATATAGATTTTCATAATCTAGTTACTGAATAGTTAGACAATAAGAATATATATATATATATATATATATATAATATTACTTTATTAATAGATCTTGGAAGTTACCTATAATTTAATCACCACCCGGACATAACATTAACCACTAAGCAACCTCTTGGCTAGTTACCAAGTAAAGGTTTATGTACTCTGTCTTCGTTATTTAATGGGTAATGACACAATACAACTGTTCGAATCAAATCAGATTAAGCAAAGGGTCAGTTGATCAGTCATTATCAATGTGAGGTGTTTTACCGCGCGACCTAGTGGCTGGAGGTGGGATGCTTTAAAAACATAGTATAACAGTAAAGCAACAAGGTGAAGACCAAATGAGTCAAAATGATTAATATTAAGTAGTGCTAAAATACTTAGATCTTTAGAAGGAATCAATTAAGTTAAAGAATTAATTAGAAGTATAGAGTAACATTCAAACTATCAACTTAGATATATTTCCTATTTACTTACTTATTGTGCCAATGGCAACGGATATCAAGTTGCGTCACCATATAAAGTTCCTAAGCACTGGATAATCAGTCAGTATCTACAAATGCCATGTTTGTCTAGTCCTAAGTAGTGCTGATCGAATTATATCGATTGAGTTACAATGTGGACATTATTGTCTAAGCGACTAAACGTCGTGTTTGCACTATGTTCAAATGTCAAGTATTTGAAGGTTCGAACACATCCGATAACACCATTCTTCTGAAAAATGCAGGTACGCTTTGGTAATATGTGCTAACTGGCTCAAAACCTGAGTCAAACAAGGTTTTCTGTTGATAATCTCCAGCTGACTAACATAAAAAACATAGTAATTATAAACGAATATGAAAAAGCAACAAGATTAGACTATTGAAATACTACTCACCAATGAAATTAACGCATTTGTCCATGAGCTAAAGTATGAAAAGATAATAGGATGGATGAAATCACAACGTAGATTGAAAATGTATTCGATTAAAACTGTTATATCCCGATGAGAATAACGAATGGTAACTTTTGGGATCCATTTATGGATCAATACTATACGTATACTTTTATCGTATGATTGTTAAGTAGCTAAACTATTCATATTCGTGCTCCTCTTATTATAAGCTATGTTTTAACCTATGAACTATTATATGATTTACCATTATTGAGTTATGCCCAGACTATTCATTACTACCTGCCATATTCACAGCCACAACATGAATACCAAATTCATAGAAGAGTTACTTCAGCCACTGGTTACGATAATTACACGGAACCCAACCGAACAGTCTGCATCTACCAACATGGCTCAGACTTGAAGTTAGTGACCTCAAGGACTGATGCCACGTTTTGGTTTGGCCGCCCCTAACTTTCTTCCAACCATCTCCAACACTAGTTAGCATTGCGCATCATGGTAATCGGTGTTCAGGCATACGTAACACATGGCCCAAACATCTCAGTCGATGAAGACTAACAACCTCATCAACTGATATACCATCACCATTCCCTAATAACCTGCGTCTAAACTTACTGTTACATACCAGGTGATCACAGCAGATGCGAGCAATATTTCTAAGACAACTGTGGTCAAATACTAGTAGCTTACGAAAATCTTCTACTCCTAAAGGCCATGTTTCGCTGTCGTAAAGTAAAACAGAACGGACTGCCGCGCAGTATACTCGTCCTTTTATTGATAGACGGATATCTCGTGTTCGAAATAGGTGATGTAAGTTGGTAAAAGCCAAACGAGCTTTCTGAATCCAAGCACAGATTTCGTCAGACACCAACCCATGAGGACTGATCAGACTTCCAAGATAAGTGAAGTTGTCGACGCGTTCGACTACTTCACTCCCTATCCTTAGTTCAGGTGTTCATGCAGACCAATCCTGAAGTAACAACTTGCATTTAGAGGGAGAGAAGCGCATTCAAAACATTCTGGCATTGTTGCTCAGTGCTACCAGAAGACTCTGCATTTCATCAGCGTCTTCACCAAACAGGACTATGTCATTGTTATGACTTTAAGTTGTGGGTCGAAACAATTAGCCTGAATCTCGTCCAATTACAAGGTTCAAAATTTTTCTCCATCCCCGTCGCCAATTGTTATGAATTTAAGTTGTAGTTGATTTTTACCCTGTGCTAATTGTTGTGACCTTGACTGGAAAATTAGAGAGCAGCGTACTTATCGATCGATTCGATGACACGTAAACACGTACGGACGGCCTAGAGTCTCTATTGGTCTCGCTTCCCTGTCTAGCCCAGTCAGTTGAGTCCAGAACACAAGTCACAGCCTCGGAGATATGAATCACTATATTTCAAACATACTTTGTTTGTATACCAATCAAGCATACCACATCGTACCATAAAATAGAAAACAACATTTTGTACAATATTTAACAAGTGAACAGATATCGACCAATAGGAAATGTCCATTCAAAGTCCAAGGACACCATTGAACTTAACATGATAATTATTGGTCTATTCCTCCGCATCCACAACAGTCGTCTGCTTATTGTAAGTCGATAAGTGGACCTCTTGGAAGGAGACCAATGTCCGAGAATTCAGTCAATGAGAATGTTATTTCCATCAATAGGTCTATGATTAAATTGAACAAAAATGGAGAAAGTGGACAGCCTTGACGGACACCACTTGAGGTTGCAAAAGCAGATGAGAGTTCGCCATAAGCTCTGACTCGACTAGTAGTGTTCGAGTAAAGAGCCTTCACAAGGCTTATGTACTTCTGAGGTACGCCTTTCAATAACAGACACTGCCACAGAATCTCGCGATCTACCGAGTCAAATGCTGCTTTTAAGTCAAGAAAGACCACCATTGTCGGACGCCGATAAGTATGCCTACGTTCTAGAACCTGACGAATGGTGAATATGTGGTCGATGCAGCCACGACCAGGTCTGAAGCCAGCCTGGTTTTCTCGTGTTTGCAGTTGACGAGTCTTAGTTAAGCGTCTGATAATTATCGAGGCTAGTATTTTAGATACTATATTAGTTAAACTAATCCCTCTATGGTTGTCACAGGATGATTTTGACCCTCTCTTATATATTGGGACGATAAGTGATTGTGACCAGTCAGATGGAATCACGTCTAACTCCCAGATCTTAGCTAAAATATTAGTCAACCTAATGGCTAAAAGACCTCTGGAGCCAATCCATCTGGACCAGCTGCTCTTTCTCGTTTCAGATTAACAATAGCCTTTTGAACTTCTGCTAGAGTTGGAGGACCTACTTCAATGTTCCATTCACACTGTCTGGGAATGGAGGGTAGTAGTAGAGCAGCTGAAGGCCAGCTGAACTGTTCTCTGAAATGTTCCGCCCATTGTTCTAAACGTCTGGACTGAGAGCAGATGAGGGTGTCGTCTTTTTCCGAGATCGTCTCACTCCAGTTTGTTTTACTAATCTGAAGAGGTCTTGTGTTCCCTATAACCGCCGCCTTTTCCATCTCTTTTGCTTTCGTTGCCCACCACTGCTCACGGTCGTTCCTTAGACTTATGGTTAACCTAGATCTGATTTGCCTTCGCTCTTCATCGTGTTCGGAGCCTGATGGGATGACTTTACGAGAATCCTTCAGTGCAATTGACTTAATAGAAGTCCATTGGCTTTTCGTGACCTTTTGGTTCAAATCACCAATACATGTCGCTTCTGTTTTTACAGCTGTTCGTATATCTTTCCAAGCAACATCTGGGTCGGCCTCATTTACAGAAATACCTAAGTGTTACCTCAGTTGTTTCTGGGATCTACTTTTGGCTTTTTCACCACTCAGTTTAATTCTAATGGGTCTTCTTAGTGTGGCTTTTCTGTATCCAGTGAGGAGCAAGTAAACGCATGCTCGTATCAGAGCATGATCGGAGTCCAAGTATTCCAGAACGAGAGACAGTCTTTTATCGAGCCTCTCCAATGATGACTGATAGCAATAGGATCTATTTGAGTCCATCGTTGGTTTGGTGCAGGGGGTCGCCATGTTAGAACGATGTCTCTCCTTATGCTTAAAATTAGTGTTTGCCAAAATAAACGATCGTCTGAGCACAGTTGCAGCAGACGATCACCATTATCTGTTCGCTCAGCCGGAATACTAAAATACCTATCTAAATGTCTGTTTGCTTGGTTTAAGCTACCTTACTTACTCCTGTAACTCCTCGTAGAGGGGCACTGGCCGCCCACTAGCACTTTCCAACCAACCTTGTCCCTAGCAATCCCTTCCAGTTCTTCCCAGTTGTTATTCACGCTTTTCATATCTGCTTCTATTTCCCGAAGTAATGTGTTCTTTGGCCTTCCACTTTTACGCTTCCCTTCAGGATTACAAGTTAAGACTTGTCCCACTATGCAGTTTGGTGATTTCCGTATTATAGGTCCTATCCACTTCCATCGTCTTTTTCTAATTTCCTCCTCAGCTGGAAGCTAGTTTGTTCTCTCCCACAGAAGGCTGTTGTTGATGGTATCGTGCCAATGGATGTTGAGTATCTTCCGTAGACAGCTATTTATAAATACTTGTACCTTCTTGATGATGGTTGTAGTAGTTCTCCAAGTTTCAGCTCTGTACAGTGGAACTCTCTAGACGTTAGTACTGAAAATCCTGACTTTGATAGTGGCTGACAGTTGTTTTAAGTTTCATATTTTCTTCCATTGTGGGAATGCGGCCCTTGCTATAGCAATCCTCGCCTTTATGTCTGCATCCGATCCTCCGTGTTCATCGATGATGCTTCCCACGTACGTGAACGATTCCACATCTTCCAGGGTTTCGCCAAAACGTTTGATGGTGTTCTCTGTGTCGCATTTAAGGACCTTGGTTTTCCCTTTGTGTATGTTGAGGCCTATTGAAGAAGAGGCTGCTGCTACACTAGTTGTCCTCATCTGCATTTGTTCATATGTATGGGATAGAAGAGCTAAGTCATCTGAGAAGTGCAAAACATCAAATTGGTTTTGAGCTCTCCAATGTATTCCGTGTTTTCCATCAGATGTCGAGGTTTTCATAATCCAGTCGACAAGTGGAAGAAAGAGGAATGAGGAAAGTTAGCAGCTTTGTCTGACTCCGTTCCTCACTTGGAATGCATGTCAACTGTCCTCCATGCACGACTTTGCACTGTAATCGGTCGTATGAATCACGGATGATGTTGACGATCTTCTCAGTTGCTCACTCTATAGTGTCGAAGAAGTTTCCATAATGTTCTCCTATCCACACTGTCAAACGCCTTGTCATGATCAATGAAGTTGATGTATTGTGACGAGTTCCACTCAACTAATTGTTCGATATCTATGTGTTAAAATAAATAATAAATAAATTGTTCGACGATGATCTGTAGTATCGCGATTTAGTCTGTGTATGACCGGTCCCTACAGAATCCAGCCTGTTGTTCTCGAAGTTGGGCGTCTACTGAGTCTTTCATCGGGTTCAGCAACACTGTTGAAAACATTTCCTGGTACTGACAGTAGCGTGATGCCTCGGCAGCTCAGATCTCCTTTCTTTTGGAATCTTGATGAGGTGTCCTTTCCAGCCTGTCTGTGGCACTTATTCTTCTTCCTAAATCTTCCTGAATAGAATGTGGAGCATGCTTGCAGTTGCTTCTATGTCTGACTTCAGAGCTTCAGCTGGTATATTGTCAGGTCGTGTTGCTTTCCCACTCTTGATTTGTCTGACGGCCATCTGATTTCTTCCGTCGTCGGTGGAGTGACATCTATAGGAAGGTCTGTGTGTACTGCTTCGGTGTCCGGTGGATTCATTGTAGATGGTCTATTCAAGAGTTCCTCAAAGTATTCTGCCAACCTGTTCCTCTGTTCATGAATCTCGGTGATTGTCTTGCCTTCCTTGTCCTTGACCAGTCTCTCTGGTTTACTATATTTCCCCGCTATTTTCTTCGTTGTATCATATAGTTGTTTCATATTTCCTTCTCTTGCAGTTTTTTTCCTTCTGTCGTTGCTAGCTCTTCCACGTATTTCTACTTGCCGGCTCTAATGCTCTTCTTCACTTGTTTGTTTGCTTCAGTGTATTCAGCTTGTGCGTTGACTTTCTCTGCTCTTGTTTGGCTGTTGTTAATTTTTACCTTTTTGTCCTTCTTTTCTTGAATTTTGTCTAGGGCTTCGATAGAGATCCATTCCCTATTATGATACTTCTTGCGGCCCAGAACATCCTAGCACGTTGATATTAGTGCTCCTTTGATCGCGTTCCAATTGTTCTCCATAGTAGTTTCCTCTTCTTTGAGTTGATCTTGTAAGGCTTGGAACCTGTTGTTGAAAGTTATCTTAGATTAGTTGAGTTTGTCAGTATTACGAAGGAAGGCTGTATTGAACCTTTGTAATGCTGTTTGTCCAGTTGTACAGTGTTTCTTTAGCTTCAGTTTCATCTTGGTCACAACCAGGTGGTGATCTGAAGCTATGTCAGCTCCTCTCCTGATTCTCACGTCTTCCATTGTCCTTCGGAATTTTTTATTGATGTAAATATCTATCTGGTTCTCTGTGGTGTGATCCGGTGAGACCCACGTAGCTTTGTGTATACATTTGTGTAGAAATATTGTGCCGCCTATGACCAATTTATTGAATGCACATAGATTTGCAAATTTTTCCCCATTTTCGTTTCTCTCTCCCAGTCCATGTCGTCCCATGATATCTTCACATCCGGTGTTGTCCATTCCGACTTTGGCGTTTAGATCTCCCATCAGAATGGTGAGGTCCTTTCTTGGACACTTCGCTATGATTTATTGCAACCTATCGTAGAACTGATCTCTATCGTCGTCATTGCTATCATTGGTGGGTGCATAACACTGGATAGCATTCATTGTAATCCCCTCGTGTTTTGTTTTGAATGATGCTTTGATGAATCTGGATCCGTGAGATTCCTATCCTACAAGTGCATTTCGTGCTTGCTTGGACAGCATCAGAGCAACTCCCTGAGTGTGTGGATCATTTTCCTCTTCGTGACCGGAGTATAGCAGCACCTCTCTCGTATTTAGCCTTTGCTGTCCAGCTTGGGTCCAATGGGTTTCGTTGATTCTCAGTACTGCCGATTTGTATCTCCTCATTTCCGTTGCTATTTGACTGGTCTTCCCGGTCTCCCACATTGTCCGGACGTTCCATGTACCTATAAAAATTGTTGCTCGAGTTGTTAGAAAGGGCATCGGCCTCGTGACTTCCGAAGGAACTCGGCTTCTATCATGGGGCGTCATAATTATTCCTTCAACTCAGAGGGCAGAGTTTAAATGTTTTAAGTTGTTTATTCTGATTAGCGTTTTTCTAGCAAGGTTATTTCCTTTGGAATGGGGCTTCCAACCCCTGCCCAACCCTCCTCCTTTACCCGGGCTTGGGACCGGAAGTAACTCTAAGAGGGCTACAGGCTACCTAATTGGACATTAGAGTCACCTGCTACGAGTACTATGTTTGAGCGTTTGGCTTTTTGAAGATGTTCAGAAAGCTGTCTGCTAAAGTCATCTTTCACTTCATCCCAACTGCAGACAGTGGGAGTGTAGGCAGAAACGACGTCCGCCCCTAACTTTCCGAGTTCTTACGGAGCCGTTTAGCCGAACAGCAAATAGGCAACTGTAAACGGTGATCCGTTCTAATAGTGGTTGTTCTGCCCTCATACTTAGTGCTATGCCTACACCTTCCAGTTCACAAGAACTAGCCATCGGGTCGCCAGATACACGAAAAGTGTATCTCGTCGGCTTTCCGTTTTGGCGAGGTGAGGTCAAATGAATGACCACACTAGGATCCTGTATGCGTGTTTGAGAGACACAGCATACATCGATGCTACGAAATTCTAGGGTTTTAGCCAAGGAGGTCAGCTGACCGATTTGACATAGGGTGCGTACGTTGAAGGCTCCAATGTGTAGTTTGGAGCGAGGTTTCAGTAGATCTAATACAGAGTTTCGCGCACTAGAATCGTAGGCCATAGAAGCACTTCAGGAGCAAGCCAAAAGAGGAAGTTTAGAGTTGAAAGTGGATGTAGGAGGAATAATAGAAAATAAATCGGGAGGTTGATTATGAATACAGTGGTCTTGAGTGCTGTTAGAGGTATGAGGGCGGTTATCACTTTCCGGTTGCCCACACCGTGGAAGGGTTCTTCTGGAGGTACCTGAAAAGGAAATCGGATTAGAGGTGGTCTTAGTGACTTGGGAGCGTGATCGCAGTGCCCAAGGGACAACTGCTCGAGGTCGGTCACACACGACCTTTTTATGGGCAATTTTCGTGTTAACTCCACACTTGTTGAGACCTTACCGCCGGAGACGAAAATCCATGGGATAAGGCGAGATGCGCATTTTTAGGGTCGACCTTTTCTAACCCCACCCCTCCTTGCAGGAAAGCAGCATCGATGTTATGCTGGTTGTCTGAAGGAAACACCTCTGTACAGTCAGCAGTACGACTTCGCCTTCGGACCTCGGGTTTGTTGCTTTTAGTCTTACCGCTCTTCACCCGACCTGTCTGACATGGTAGGATCTTGAGGAACGGTTGGTTGCAGCCAGTATAGCTCGGTTGCTTCATCACGATAGGCAAGCCCGACCACCACGTCAAGGTGGCAGCAACGGTCGGGTGATTGGCTGTATTGTTGTCCAACGGTCTGTGTGATATCTTGCTAGTTTAATTAATTTAAATACACTCATAATGTTGTAGTTGGAGCCTACGCTGAGATATAAAAAAGCCGTAATCACTTGAACTGGGTAGTTTTGTTCAGTTATCGTATTGAATGAAATTTAGAACGTAGAGATAGTAAAATTCTGTTAAAGCATTGAAAAAATACCTCAATGTTGCTTGATCCGGACAGGCAAACCAAGCCATTTGAGTCCCCATATGAGGTCCGTAGAGAACACCGAAAGCCAAAGGAATTTCTGAAGCTGTTAATGAGGTCGGGTTGCATGGAACACGGTGAAAAGGTTCTCCAAACGCTAGAAACGATGCTACACGCTAAAGCGAAAAGTTAGACAATGTTAAGAACGAACTCTAATTTCAACACTTCGTTTGGGTGAGGTGGAAGATGCATCATCAAACCATTGAAACCAACCATTATTTAACAGCTTACAGTACACATTGTGCCAATTTTTACGATCTGAAATGAAATAATGGTTTAAACAATGCTCGTACCTGACCACTTTTTCAGATAACCTTCCTTGATGGACATTGAGAAGTTTTATGGATCAAATACTTAGGTTAATGTTTTTCTCAAAAATAAAGTTTGGCAGCCAAAAGTTAACTGTTCCAAGAGTTGATCAGTAAACATAACAGAAAAAACTCCAGGGCTGAAATGAAAATACGAAACAAATTAGCACAATAATCTTTCTTCTCTTTCAAGCGGAAATAGCAGAATGTTGGTGAAGTTAGCGTTTGATATATTATAGTGGTTTCTAGCATTGGAATCTTCATCTCCAAAGAGTTATAATTTATGTAAACACACATCAACACAAAGAGGCACCAAAATATTTATGCGCCACACAAACCACTGAATTTGTGTGCGGGCTGTGACACTGCACTGGTGCCCAAGCAGGAACAGTTGATTTTCTTAAGCCACTCACCGCGCTTTTGACCTAGAAGTCTAATTCACAGGGCAGTGAGGGAACGTTAAGAGATGCGGCCCCATGGTAGCCGGTGACCAACAACAGGTTTATACACCGTTTGTTCCTTTAGGATTCTGTAGCCCATGTGCAGTATTGATTTAGAATCGGGGTTTTCCAACTCCTCTTGGTGGATTCCACGTACTCACCAGGAGGTACCTTGAGTAAAATATTACTTCAACAAGATGGTAGGACAGAGTCGAAAGTGAAGGCCTTGGGTACGAACCCCACGAGCGGGATTGTGGATGCTTACTGCTGAGGAGTCTCATAATAGGACGAAACGGTCGTATAATGCTTCCAGGTTTTCAATGGTGATCTAACATCAATCGGTTCAAGATCTCAATCAACAAATTAATTTCCACAACCCTATAGTGATTGACCCCAAATGTCCTGGTACGGCTGATAGTGAGGCGAGTCAGCATCCCTCTCGAAACACTCTCACATGACTACGCATATACAGTCACTACTAGGGAAGTCCTACTCACTAACTTCTCGTACCACGGGTGTTGTTTACGAAATTGAGAGGACGAAAATCGAATGTCCGGCACTTTAACCGGGTTGGTGGACATGGAGAGTTCACCTAAGGGAGTTGGAAAACCCTAATTCCAACCCAATGGTGTACATGGACTCCAGTATCCTAAAGGAACAAATGGCGTACGAACCTATTTTTGGTCACCAGCTTCCATGGGACTACATCTCCTTACGTTGCCCATAGCCTTTTGGATCAGACCTTCAGGTCGAAGGTTTTGGGTGTAGCCCCCTAAGAAAACCACCTGTTCCGGTTTGGGTACCCGGGCAGTATCACAGCCCTCACACAAATCAAATGGGACTTGTGTGGGGCATATGTATCTGGTGGCCCCCTTGTACCAATATTTGTGTTCAAATAATAATTAAATAATAATAAGGACAGAGTCAACCTCAGTATCAGCGAAACAAACCAGTAATTGCATACAGGTTTGTGTACATAGCTTTGAATAAGGGTTTTAGATACTTTACACACCGAATAGAGATGTTGGATCTCAAAATATTCATTATTTCCTTTTCAGTGAATTAACATATGGAGCCAACACAACCTTGAAGAATGACTTCCACAACTTGCAGGTCCTTACTTAAAACGGCTACCACGAAATGTTGTGGTTTATGCTTAGCAGATAGAGTACTGTCCCGAAATAGAAACTTAGGAAAACCATTATGATAAAAAAGGCTATAAAAAATGTGATAAATCATGATATTCCCTCTTATTCTTTTATACCATACAGTCTGCAATTAGAGCTTTCAGGAAAAAAAGGGATAAAATTTGTTCCTAAGTTTATGTTTATGGTTGCTTTTTAATGAAATTGATCCAGAAGACAACACAATAATGGGACATTTAATGTGAAATATTAATGGACCACTATAAAATAGTGGGTGGGTTTAACCACCGAAGTTTTGGAAGTCGAAGTGCGGAATAGATAATTTCAGCTAAGAAACTCTCCTTTCTTATTTACTGTTTACACAGTAGTTAGAGGGTTACAATCAAAAGTCCCAGCACTGTAGTATACACACGCAAATGAGTACGAAAAGATATCAAGCACCTAGGAAATCTAGTTTACTGGAGACATATTCGTATGAAACTGAACTTAAATGGCTTATAGTTGTTAAATGATAATGAATCCCATAACACGAGTAGGAATTATGATTTACGTATTATCTCCATTAACTCCACCTGTAGCCCTCTTACAGTTACTTCCGGTCCCAAGCCCGGGTAAAGGAGGAGGGTTGAGCAGGAGTTGGCAGCCTCATCCCAAAGGAAATAACCTTGCTAGAAAAACGCTAATCAGAATAAACAACTTAAAACATTTAAACTCTGCCCTCTGAGTTGAAGGAATAATTATGACGCCCCATGATAGAAGCCGAGTTCCTTCGGAAGTCACGAGGCCGATGCCCTTTCTAACAACTCGAGCAACAATTTTTATAGGTACATGGAACGTCCGGACAATGTGGGAGACCGGGAAGACCAGTCAAATAGCAACGGAAATGAGGAGATACAAATCGGCAGTACTGAGAATCAACGAAACCCATTGGACCCAAGCTGGACAGCAAAGGCTAAATACGAGAGAGGTGCTGCTATACTCCGGTCACGAAGAGGAAAATGATCCACACACTCAGGGAGTTGCTCTGATGCTGTCCAAACAAGCACGAAATGCACTTGTAGGATAGGAATCTCACGGATCCAGATTCATCAAAGCATCATTCAAAACAAAACACGAGGGGATTACAATGAATGCTATCCAGTGTTATGCACCCACCAATGATAGCAATGACGACGATAGAGATCAGTTCTACGATAGGTTGCAATAAATCATAGCGAAGTGTCCAAGAAAGGACCTCACCATTCTGATGGGAGATCTAAACGCCAAAGTCGGAATGGACAACACCGGATGTGAAGATATCATGGGACGACATGGACTGGGAGAGAGAAACGAAAATGGGGAAAAATTTGCAAATCTATGTGCATTCAATAAATTGGTCATAGGCGGCACAATATTTCTACACAAATGTATACACAAAGCTACGTGGGTCTCACCGGATCACACCACAGAGAACCAGATAGATATTTACATCAATAAAAAATTCCGAAGGACAATGGAAGACGTGAGAATCAGGAGAGGAGCTGACATAGCTTCAGATCACCACCTGGTTGTGACCAAGATGAAACTGAAGCTAAAGAAACACTGTACAACTGGACAAACAGCATTACAAAGGTTCAATACAGCCTTCCTTCGTAATACTGACAAACTCAACTAATCTAAGATAACTTTCAACAACAGGTTCCAAGCCTTACAAGATCAACTCAAAGAAGAGGAAACTACTATGGAGAACAATTGGAACGCGATCAAAGGAGCACTAATATCAACGTGCTAGGATGTTCTGGGCCGCAAGAAGTATCATAATAGGGAATGGATCTCTATCGAAGCCCTAGACAAAATTCAAGAAAAGAAGGACAAAAAGGTAAAAATTAACAACAGCCAAACAAGAGCAGAGAAAGTCAACGCACAAGCTGAATACACTGAAGCAAACAAACAAGTGAAGAAGAGCATTAGAGCCGGCAAGTAGAAATACGTGGAAGAGCTAGCAACGACAGAAGGAAAAAAACTGCAAGAGAAGGAAATATGAAACAACTATATGATACAACGAAGAAAATAGCGGGGAAATATAGTAAACCAGAGAGACTGGTCAAGGACAAGGAAGGCAAGACAATCACCGAGATTCATGAACAGAGGAACAGGTTGGCAGAATACTTTGAGGAACTCTTGAATAGACCATCTACAATGAATCCACCGGACACCGAAGCAGTACACACAGACCTTCCTATAGATGTCACTCCACCGACGACGGAAGAAATCAGATGGCCGTCAGACAAATCAAGAGTGGGAAAGCAACACGACCTGACAATATACCAGCTGAAGCTCTGAAGTCAGACATAGAAGCAACTGCAAGCATGCTCCACATTCTATTCAGGAAGATTTAGGAAGAAGAATAAGTGCCACAGACAGGCTGGAAAGGACACCTCATCAAGATTCCAAAAGAAAGGAGATCTGAGCTGCCGAGGCATCACGCTACTGTCAGTACCAGGAAATGTTTTCAACAGTGTTGCTGAACCCGATGAAAGACTCAGTAGACGCCCAACTTCGAGAACAACAGGCTGGATTCTGTAGGGACCGGTCATACACAGACTAAATCGCGATACTACAGATCATCGTCGAACAATTTATTTATTATTTATTTTAACACATAGATATCGAACAATTAGTTGAGTGGAACTCGTCACAATACATCAACTTCATTGATCATGACAAGGCGTTTGACAGTGTGGATAGGAGAACATTATGGAAACTTCTTCGACACTATAGAGTGAGCAACTGAGAAGATCGTCAACATCATCCGTGATTCATACGACCGATTACAGTGCAAAGTCGTGCATGGAGGACAGTTGACATGCATTCCAAGTGAGGAACGGAGTCAGACAAAGCTGCTAACTTTCCTCATTCCTCTTTCTTCCACTTGTCGACTGGATTATGAAAACCTCGACATCTGATGGAAAACACGGAATACATTGGAGAGCTCAGAACCAATTTGATGTTTTGCACTTCTCAGATGACTTAGCTCTTCTATCCCATACATATGAACAAATGCAGATGAGGACAACTAGTGTAGCAGCAGCCTCTTCTTCAATAGGCCTCAACATACACAAAGGGAAAACCAAGGTCCTTAAATGCGACACAGAGAACACCACACTCTTCTTCAATAGACAATCCCAGAGAACAGTCCTTTCCAACGAATCGAAGGCGGCTTTAATGTCAAGAAACACTACGATTGTTGGCCTGTAATAAGTATGACGATATCCTAACATTTGGAGGAAGGTGAGGATACGATCAATACATCGTTGACCAGGACGAAAACCAGCCTACTCGTTGCGAGTCAATTCTTCCCTGGTTTTTAACAATCTACGAAGTATGACGGAAGCAAATAGTTTGGACGCAATCCGAAGTATACTTATCTCTGATAGTACTTGCGTAGATGACGCGAACCCTTTTCAAAGATAGAGACAACTATCGACCCATTCCATGATGTTGGAACACTCTCTAACTTCCAAACCTTTGTAAACAACGTCGTCAATTCCTTAGTCAGAAAGTCACCACCATCTTTAAAAAGGGCTGGAGGTAAGTCATCTGGACTATGTGATTTGTAGCGTTTCAAGAGTTGGAGTTCCTTGCGGACTTCTGCCTCATTTGGTGGGTCAGTCGTCACCGGCCATGGAGGGCAGGGCAGTCTGATCGATGTTGCCGGAGCAGCAGGCCAGTTGAACTGCCCTTCGAAAAATTCTGCCCATCGTCCAAGACGTCGATGGATGTTAGTGATTGGCATCCCATCATCCTCGCAGATTGTTTCACTCACACCAGACTTCTTGCTGCCAGTGGCTCGGATGAGTTGGAAGAGCTTCCGGTAGTTACCAGATGCAGCTGCTGCTTCCAGCTCATTAGCACGCTCCGACCACCAGGCTTCTCGGTCCTTACGCAAGCTTTGCCCAATTTCCTTACGTAACATCCTTCGTTTATGGTCAAACTCACGGTCACCCGGAGTAGACCGACGGGCTTCAATGAGTTGTAAGGAACCTGAAGAAACCCAGTGCTTATAAGCGGGACGTTTCGCGAACCCACAACTGACTGTTCCCGCCATTTTCATGGCGTCATGCAATTGCAACCAATGCTCATCTATACTTTTCGGTGGAATGGTAGCTAGCCTAGAGGCTAGCTCGGTTCGATACTTACTTGCAACAGAAGTTGCAACCAGCTTGCTAACATCAATCCGTTGGTGGCAGTCACTTCGTTGTCCACTGAAAAGTAAGGTAAGATTGGCGCAGACCAAGGCATGGTCAGAGTCCAGATAGGTACTCCAAAAGGAGCGGCAGTCTTGTACACAACCACGCCAGCGGTAGCTGATCGCGATGTGATCAATCTGAGTCCAGGCTTGAGATGCAGAGGGAGGACGCCAGGTGGCACATCGGCGATGACTGTGCCGAAAGTTAGTGCTAGCCAGAAACAGGTTGTGGTCTGTGCAAAGTTGCAGTAGACGGTCCCCGTTATCTGACCTGCGACCAACAAGTCCCCATCGGCCACCTAAACGACTCTCTTCTGTGCCTAGACGCCCGACCTGAGCATTCAAGTCTCCGGCTAGTACTACAATATCTGTCGAACGCACTTTCTGGAGAAGAACAGATAACTGGTGGTAAAACTCATCCTTGATTGCATCCGGGCTGCAATCTGTCGGGGCATAGGCGGAGATGACGAAAAGACATCGTTTCTCACGCCGATTTCTTCTCACTTTGATGGAACTTTCTAATCTAACAGCACATAACCGACTGTTAATGGGGATCCAATCGACTAGTGCTGCCTCAGCTCTAGCGCTTAGTGCGACACCAACGCCAGCAAGACCAGACGAAGATGCCACAGGGTCCCCGGATAAGCGCACGTAAAACAAGCTTTTCGAAGCGACAGATGGAGATCGAATTTGTAGTACTTCACCAGAGTCTTGAATACGGGTCTCGGATAGACAACAAACATCAATATTAAGACTTTCCAAAGACATAGCCAGCCCTATCTGTTGTCCGACCTGCATAAATGTGCGAACGTTGAAGGCAGCCAGTTTGAATGGTGCACGTGGTTTCAGAAACACTGCTTCAGTACTCGTATTCGGTGGTAACATACAATTTTCAACCGGACAGTGACTCGAGAACGTTTAGATAGAGCCGAATTTCCACCATAGACGAGCTGCTATATAAGTCGAAAAAATAAGTATAAACAGAGTGGGAATAAAAGAGGGTGAATAATGACGTAGAAAATAATAATAATAATAATAATAATAATAATAATAATAATGCGAGTCACTTAACTGTTATTTGGAGCGAGAGGAATATTTTCGATAACTATATATCGGTTAAACTTCTGATTATTAACTAAAACTTATCAAGTAGGCAATTGTTGCTTAAGCACTAAATCACAGGGAATCTATGAATACAATGAAAAGATGTATTGAAAGTCAAATAACTAATTTAACATTGAAAAATTAGTACAAATGAAGTCACTGAAATCAATTATCCAAACTCATACTAGATTATCTAACGCCAAGGTTAATCGACGAAAATCGCCCCACTCTAATGAATAAATTTAAAGACTGATGCTTCCGGAATACATATTTGAGGATTTAGCACAACCAACATGATTGGACATTTCAGCCTGTGTGATTACTGCGTACCTAAAGGACAAGTCGTTACTTCAGACTATGCTTTTAGTGACCAGGTGATAGAAGCATCGGATCTAGCCGCTTTGAATTCAGCTGAATCTAGTAACGACGGTCGTATTCAACTCAGTATCTTTGATGTCAAGAACAGGCTAACTTAACATTGAAACTAACATAGAAGTGAATACAAAAATGGGATATGACCGGTGGGAAACCGTGATCAAGCGGATGATCTCAGCTACATACACACGTGATGAAATTTGATTATTCACCCAGAGGTTACTAAAAGTGACTTGCAATTTGTTAAACTGAGAAATAAGTTCAAGACACTTCGCAAGATACAGATAATTGAGACTGAGTGCAATTAGTTCGGAAAGCTAGAATATCACGATCAAATCCCTTGACAATATTTGGTTTCTAATATATATCTTGACAACTAGAGTACGACATTATTTGTATAAAACCGAATTATCCACAAAGTAGGGAATAATGAGAATCTAACTGGGACGAATGGCGAAAAATTCACCCACATTTTCAAAAATAAACTTAACAAAATTACTCGTTTTGATTAAATGGACCTGATTTTACGTTACTAAATCCTCAGATAGACTTTAGGTCAATCCATGTATAAAATACAGCGACTGTACAATATAGTAGTTGAGGATCAATCAGGCAATAGCTTGATTGGTCTGAATCTAATGTTGATACGCTACAGTAACTTCACTGTCTCGGGCGAACCATGGCAAGCTTTAGTGAAATGGTGTGATAGGTCCTGTGCTAATATTGTCAAGCTAAGTAAAAACGTCGGAATTTCCTCTGATGTGGGTTCCCCCTCCGAAATTCCACAGAATCGACCTGAAATCTGGAGATTGGGTATTCATGATATTTGGATAGAATAAGAGTACATAGAAGTGCCTTACTCAATAGGTATTGTGACAGGTTAAAGAAAATGGGAATAGAAAGATTCATTTTATTGAGGTGGAAACCGATGAAAAACATTACCGTCCTACCTAGTTGTACAGATCTAGCAGCCGACTCAAGGCAACAATCCAGTGATATCGTCCGTTGACGAAGGTTACTGAGCTCTTGAAGGTCAAACCGTCGTAAATCGATTGATGTGTCACCTCGACAATTTGTGTTTTTCTCCAAGCAGTCAAATCAAAACAATCTTAAACTTGGTTTCAGTTTATACGCATTATGTTTGGTGGCCTTTATTCTTTAGGTGACGAATGTGATGCTATAGTGATGATGATTCCTGCGCGCTATTTTAAAATGATAATGATATGTTCCCTCTCTGAGCTAACTTTATGGATTCGATCGCTTATTATACATCACGAATACTGTCTGAACTTTATTTGAATTTATTTCAGTAAAAGTGGCGGCAAGAGTATCTGTTTTCCAAAAGTAATTTATCCTCTGTACTGTTCTTTTTGTATTTGTTTGCACTTTTGGATCTAACAGTTTTCACTTCTCCACTTCTTATTTTTTAGGGTTGTCAGTTGTTTGTCTCTATTTACCGTTTCCGTCCAGTTTCTTTTTTGAAGACCTCCGGATGATTACTGGACAGTGCAAAAACACAACTACCAACTCCCGAGTTGTCGATACTCCGTGGTATGTGTCATACACTGGAAAGGATGGTACCATGAAAATTGAGCAGATAAAAGGCCTGTGGCTTCCAATCGGTTTGGCAAAAGTATTCGCTTGCGTTTGTGTCAGCAATCCCGCTCAGAAGCAACCACTAGACTGGATAAATCCAAGGGCTGAGTAGTCAGAGAATTCTCCCACATAGGACCTAGTTGACGTGATTATCTCACGTGCCTCAGTACAACACGTGAAAGAATCCACTAGGTATGATACAGAATAATTGAAATCAGATACATTTGCTTTCAGTTAGACATGAAGACTATAATCCTCACTGGAAGATGGCTACCGCGAACGACATCACGATTGATGAAGGGAGCTCGCAAGATATGACAGTTTCCAACACAATGATGTACACTCAGCGCGAAAATGAGAGGCGAAGTACATTAAAAACTGCTTCATAAGACGCAGCACCACGTAGTTTTGAATTAACTGAGCTGAAGGAGTCATGCTGGTATTTCTTCCATGTGAATGGTATGAAATTATTACTTTAAGGAATATACCGATCTCCCATAAGCTCTAAAAGCCAAAAGATTAGCAAATAGAGGGGATACTAAGGTTTCCACACCTGGATTCTTAGCAAATGCCCCTAGATAGAGACTCCAACACTCCAACCCCAAACCACAGCAAGTAGAATACAACCCCAACAGGGCGGTTCCATGAGCGACCTGCTGCAGACATCAGAAGTTCACGAGGTGTGTCAGGAACCGGAAATCCTCAAACTTAGATTACTTAGTGATATGTTATCAGCTGATTTCATCAAACAACCTTATCTGGAGCCCAAAATCGCAGAACATCTCTCAACTCCAGCACCAGCTGAGGTTCTAATAGACATCCAAATAACTCCCGAACTAGAATTCAGTAGACTCAAATCCCTGTACACAGGAAGGTCGCCAGGATATGAAGACATCTGACCTATAATCATGAAGCAGTGTATAGCAGCTTTTTACAGTACCTCACCTGCATATCACAACGAATGTCGTGACGGTGAATCACATTAAACTACAGATACACTGCATTTGAAACCAGCCGCAGGACAGGATGTTTCGGACAAGCGTCAAAATAAAGTGCAGGCCAGTTGCGATGTGTCAACATAAGTAGTTTTGCAGACAAACAAGAACGGACTGTAAATATTGATCTGAAAACTCACAACGGACTACTCAATATTGATCGCATTTACTACAATATCACCTTTACACAATACTGCTAATTTACTAATGAAATGTTCCAATAGACTTGTAACACAAATTAGTTTTTGTTTTTCTATTCAATGTAAACAGTCACATACATAATAAAAACTATGTATGACATTTTGTGGTGATGAAGGAAACTACACAAATATTTACATAAACAATTATACACAGTGCACAACATTCCACATGAACAATATCCACAATAATGAATAAATAACAAAATATGAAGACTGTTGATAAAATATCAAGCAAAGAAACAGTCAGATCAATGAAAACAAGTTGGACAATCATAAGTTACTTTTCCTTCTTTTATACAAGCATAGCCATATGGCACATCCAATGCATACAACAATGAATGTGACAACTATTGGTATGACAGTGTGCAAGTAATGGTTGGACTTTCTTTGCTCGTTATCTTCGAAGTCATGTTCAATTATCTGAGGATTGATTAGTTAGTTCTAGGTTATTCCCTGAACTCATCCTCATTCATTGCTGAAGTCGTGTATACCTCTTGGTTAAATGTTGTCCTACTCGAATATTGAGCTTCTGATCTCTTCCGTGAAAATAAAGCAGTACAATCATTACTAAATATCAAATAGTTACCGAATAATCTTCAGTCGTTTCTGTAGTCCTCTGAAAGTCTTCTCCAAATTGAACTTCGGTGATCGCTGAAGTTGTTTCACTGTATTTGTTAACTGCTGTTGTTCTCTAGTATTCAGTATGTGAAATACTCTGAGGAAATGAAACAGTAACGAATAGCAATTTGTTCATCTTACACTACTATCATCATTGATGTAGAGCGTGATCGATAAACGAACCCACAAATGAGAACATGAAACTCTCACTTCCATATTAACTGTCTTTCATGTTGTCTGACTATACTTTGTTTATTGATCAATCGTAACTTTGTATTTATCATAAACGATATTCGTTTTGTTGACTGGTTTTTCCCAACCTCTAGTTATTGTTCTGTATGTTATTTATGTCTCACGTTTTCTGTTCAATAGACTGTGTTGATTTGTTTATTTTGTATATTAACAGTGTTAATTTACGTTTTGTGAACAGATAAACTGTATCAATCCAAATAGCTTGCTTGTTGTGACTTTGGCTAAGCTAAGAAAGAGTGTGTGGTGAACAGTTGAGGGAATAGTTTAGAATTGCATCTGTAGGGAATTACTTCGTCGAAAGTTTTGGGATAGTAAATTCTATAAACCCACTGGAATAACTTCGAAGAAGTGTAATAATTCTGAAGAGATTTCGGAATGGTCATCTCATCATGATCATCTGGGATATTATGACGAAAACCAACTTGAAAGGGATGGACCTGATGAGTAGTAATTCATTTCATTGACAGTTAAGAATAAACAAAATTAGTCGGTGATGTGAAGGAAGACTGGTGTGTTATTGTCAATTTTTATTTGGAAGAAGAAAGTGAATTTCAGAAACCTTTCTATAGATTTGAAAATGAGATTGATTCAAGAAGGTAATGGAAAGATGAGTGTGAAATGGATAAAGTTTGCTGTTGTTAAGTAATTCACAGAAATTTGAAGACAATGAGAGTAAAGATACATTATCGTATAGTGTTCAACTATAGATCAGTGGTAATCTCTTGAATTCCTATCCATAGGTCTACAATCTGAAGAAAATGGCACAGCTGTCAAGGTCATACAACCACATGAATGTAAGCGACAGATTATCAATGGAAGTAACAGATAACATTAGTGTAGATTATTGCGGCTGGTGTATGAGACAATCGGTCCATCCATCGCCATCAATGATACTGTTTCCATGCCTCACCTGGATGAATTCAGTCGGTGATAGTTTTGAATATACTTTATATCATGTGAGTTCTTGTACTTATCGTTTGTGTCATTGGACTATCCTGTGATGTTTCGTTGTGTCGAATGCGGTTAGTTTGGCCAATATCTGTTAGCAGTCTAATTGAATTATTTACTCCGAATTCTTAGAACTGTATTCTGTGTTACCACCACAAAGACTTTATTAAATGAGGCACCATACAACAAGTAGCACTACTCGTTGTATATCATTTGATTTTAACAATCACGAATTAATGTTTTTCACTATAGAGCAAAGCAATATCACATAAATATCAGGACACTCGAGGAATTAAACCTAACCCATTAGTCAGTGGAAATCACCTTAGTAAACGTAATAGTGAACCGATTCAGACACGGCAATTTGTGATGTTAGGTTATGTGTAACTGATAGCCAGTCTGTAGCGTGGAAGCCAGAATAAAATCGTAAACATTACCAGGCCTGTGATAGTATTTGTTCTTCGAATCTTAATACGCAAAGTCCACACAGTGCGATTCAGTTAGCATTACTCAAGCTAGATACTATATAATACACTGTGTAGATACAATGGTTTGAAAATTTACACACGAAATGGTATTCTTCTAATCTTCTGTATAGAATTTATGCACATATACATAAACACATTACATCTCGTTCGATCTGTGTCTTGATAAGTATATATAGGCATGTTGGAAATTTCGGTTTTCTGGTTGTCGTTTCAACATGACGAAGATAAAATCCGGATTCATGGTGGCTGCATCAACTGTATGTACTGGAATCATTTAATTAATCAGTATTCTCTGTAATCATTCGTTCTAGATATCATTTACTAGCTGCTTCAACTTCATCACAAATATCCTATGTAACGGATAGAAAAGGTTGAAAATCCCTCCACACCATTTTTGTTGGACATTGGAGTCATTTATTTGTTTCTTCTCCCTATCGTTTATTTTAACCTTTGTTCAGACCTTTTTTGACCACACTTTGTGTTCTTCCGTCTTCCCCTCCTGAGCCTTTGTTATGTGACGGATTAAAGACGTACATTTTGTTACCTAATTTTATTGCATATTGCCGGACTATTGACAATAACTTCGTGTTTGACTAATCTCAAAGTCACGGCGTGGTTTAGCGTGTGATTGTTAACCTTTATTCTCTGCTTGATAAGATTACTGGAATCCCTGCTGATAGATACCTGACCCCATCTTGTTGGGAATATTTTTACTGATTCTCTGGTATTAACGCTTTTGTATTAACTGTTTCTTCTAACGTTTAGCACGCCTATTTGTGTTAGAGAAACGTTTTACTGTATCGCTAAGGTTAAAATGTTCGAGGTATTTTTTATTTCTATATAATTTGGTATATTTTCTAGATGTTGTTTCAGGATTGGGTTGCATCGACACCCGAACTAATGATAGGCAGTGAAGTAGTTGAGCGTGTCGACCTCTTCACTTATCTTGGAAGTCTCATCAGCCCTTGTGGTCTAATGTGTGGCAAAATCACAGTACGGATACAGAAGGTTCGACTGGCTTTTGCCAACTTGCATCATTTATGGCGTAGGCGAGATATCCGTCTATCAACCAAAGGACGTGTTTACTGCACAGCAGTTCGTTCCGTCCTACTTTATGGCAGTGAAACATGGGCGCTAAGAGTAGAGGATATACGTAGGTTACTAGTATTCGATCATACGTGTCTTCAATGCATTGCTCGTATATCCTAGGACCACCGAGTAAGTAATGCAGTTGTTGGGAAACGGGTACTAGGTAAGGATGGTAAATCGATTGATGAAGTAGTGAAACTTCATCAATGAAGGCGGCTGAGACACGTGTTACGTATGCTCAACCAAAGACTGTCTCGACAAGCGATGTTTTATGGTGTAGGAGTAGGCTGGTTGAAAGTTAGTGGCGGCCAGACCCAAACGTGGCACAAATCCATGAAGTCACTGACAAGTGGACTGAGTCATGTTGGTAGGTACAAACTACCTGGTTGGGATCCGCGAGATGACAGCAACTGAAGGTTGGAGACCTTGAATGACATGGCTCAAAATAGTTTGCAATGGAGAAGGTGAATCCACTCTTTGTGCTCTCCCAAATTTTAATCCTCTGAATTCTTCATGTCCCTTTCTTTTTTCTCTTCCCACATTTATTTCACTGATTGTCCTCCTTGAATAACATCTTCAAACCCTGATTATTATTATTATTATTCACAACCATCTTATGGTTACATCAGTGTTGTGAAGAACCATTCCGGGTATCTTCGAAAATGCAGTAATTCACAGGTTTCATTAACGTTAGCATTATATTTGCCATATTTGAAAGAGTAACAATAATAGAATAATAATAATAAATCAGGTTGATAAGAATATCGAATTGAGTTTAAAGAAGGAAAGGAAGAAAATAAGGCATATATCCATAGTGAAGATAAAACAAGTCTGAGAAGTTAATTTACGTGTACCACAATTATTTTCTTGATCACAAACTTCGTAATCTTAAGAATATTATTTATTGAGATGGAAAAGAGAAAAGAAATGAACACCTAGTGAACTGGTTAAGCCATGATAATAATAATGACTGTGTAATGAATATCGACCTCTGAAGTAAACCAGCGATCGAAAAAAATAAATGAATAAAATAAGGTGAAAAATATCTTTCACTGCACTCGGATAAATACATGTAGATATATGTAATAGTGAACAGAGTGAAATCGGATATTAGTATAAACGTACGTACGAAGTTCTACATTGTTGCTGACTGACTGATTTCTTTAATTATAACCGTTTAAATTGAGCGCAGAGTTAGTGTTTTGCTATAACTTAATATGAGTAACTCAAAAATGCTCCGTACGCTATACAGAAGAACGTAGACTGGTTTAATCGGATAAATTTTGGATCGTTAGTTCTGCGTTCACAACGAATATTGGCGGTTCGGTCGTTGAAGCTTGAAGCTAACGAGATATTCCGTCGCACAAACATTGCCGGATTGAAACTTTCAACGTTTCCCCAGGTGTTTGTTGCTCAGCAACTCCACAAACCCTTTGTTTTTGACGTTTGCACTTTCAAGGTGATGATTTGATCAGAATTACATCGTACTGTAAACTCTGTGTCTCACACTATGATGTAAAACTCCATTATTACATGCACAATGTCACAAGCGTGTCAGAAGATCAGGGATTAGATACTATGGGAAGATTTTGATACAGAATAGTACTACCATCATAGGACAAGGTACGAATTTCAATACACTGATCATAAAGGTATTGGGTACAATGCTTCTCACATATGAATGCAAATAATAATAATAAGATCCGTATCGTCAATATAACAGTTGACGCGCTTTATCGAGGTTGCGTTGTGACGCACAGCTGGTAGTTGAGAGTGAGATCATGTAAATTTGAGAGCTTCTATAAATTATGACCCCATATCCTTCTGGAACATCTGAGGCATTATTCATGGATCAAGATGAAGTCACCCGCTCCATATGCGCTGTTGGTGGCATATCTTGAGAGGGCCGAGAAAGAGGGTAGGAAAAAGAAATTATGAGAAGCAAAGCACACAATGCTCGTGAATATTGAAATTGAGTCATTTGTGGTGAAATCGTAAAGGTATGAACACTTAGTCTTATTCTCTATTATTAAGGTACATTTCAAGCAAGAGCATTCTAGCAGGTTAAAATAAAAAAGCGTAGGTATAATATGAGTGGACAACGAACCCATTATGATTTAAAATATCACAGCTTGTAAGCAGCTGACGAGAACCTACGAAATAAAATGAATTCATGCCATTCTGCTAGATTCTTCTGAAGATCATACACCTGACTCACCATCACAAACCAGTCAGTGAAGATAATGTTGATCATCTCTGCGTAATTCGTTTCAAATATATTCACACTTCAAATCTTAATATTGCAACTGTAAATCTGAAATCCAGGTCCGTGCAGTAGATGGTGACATAAAGGTCACCCACATTGAAATCGAGCACAGCCAACCCTGCACAGGACGGTATATTTGTGAGGATTATTCGAGACGAATGTCTACGCCGAAAGAACGGTAATGCTCGGGACCGTTGGAGCGAACCATCAAGTTTGGCCGATTTTATGCGTGCATTTACTCATTGAGATAGACTTTATTTTATTCTTTCGACTTTGAGACGAATTAAGAGGCAAACGGTTAAACGCCTGATGGCCGAATAGATGATGGGGAAATCGTATGTAACGCCACTCCCTCACATATTATTGCTTCTTCACCTTGTTCACCTCACTAACTCCGGTTCTCATATGAACGATGAATATGAAAATTCACAAATGATAATTCATAATGAGAACATACATGTTGCTAGGGATGGGAATAAAATACAATGAGAGTAGGTGCCCGCAATAAGTTGCTTATAACTACTAGATCGACAGTATTTGTTATCTATGGAGAGTGCCCTAATTTCAAGTTCTGAACATGCTACGGAATCTCTCTACAAGGTGACGACATTTTCCACAGCTACCAAACAACCATGTTCATAAACATAGGGATGTCATGGATATTCAGGGCTTGACCACACTGTTGTCCGCAACACTTTTATAACCGAGTATCTCAAACCCAGTGAAACCAGAAACACTGAATGAAGGAGCTCTGAGACATGTTTGGTTGAAAGTCGATATATATATATGTACCGAAAACTGTGTGATGGTGGAGAAGATTTGTAGCTCAGGTGGATGATTTTGGTGGTGTTTTGTTCTCTGAGCTGGATGGTTTGGTCGTGGAGCTTTCATCGTTCTTCTGAACGACATCATCAGCACAAACTTCAGATAGAAGTGAAGTGTTCGAATTTCTCCATATGTGTTTCACAGCTTGTTCTGTGCACCTCGATGTTGATTGGCACAGAACAAGCTGTGAAACACATATGGAGAAATTCGAACACTTCACTTCTATCTGAAGTTTGTGCTGATGATGTCGTTCAGAAGAACGATGAAAGCTCCACGACCAAACCATCCAGCTCAGAGAACAAAACACCACCGAAAACTGTGTGAGCTAAGCTGGCTAGTTGTAACGAGAGATGTGTAGCACGGCGTAGCGAACGGTGATCTGATGTGGATGCTTGACAGAGCATATTCAGCTAGAGTGTGTTCGATGAAACTGATGAGATCAACATAGATATTACAGATTAACAGAACCATTTTTTAGATTTGTCTACAGCTATGAATCACCCATCTCCTGGTAGTGTGATGATGACACTAAGACTTGGCTGACCATAAGTTTAAGCCCGGCATATGTGACCTTGGCAAACTTCTCAAATAGCTGGCTACGTCTAACAGTGTATGGTGGACTCCTCCAACTTTAGGGAGTAGTACGGTACACAGTAACAATCAGGAACGTTCAATGACAAGATCAGTTCATAGTATTCCTCCTTGGTCTCTCATAATCCTCAGTGGTTTCGGAAGAGAAAAAACTAAAATGTAAGTGCGTGTTCAAATTAACTTAGACTCACGTAAGCAAGAAAAGCATGAGTAAGCAACGCGATATATCTGTAGTATGAGACAGCGATAAAATTCATAGACAAAAAGGTGATTTTCTGGCCCCCTGTGAAAAATGTGTATACATTACAATTCTGACCTGTTTCAGTCCGAGAACAACTGATTTTCTTGCACTGATTTCCAGATAGCCAGTGTAAGTGAGCGTACAAAGTTATTCTCCACTTTACACATATAGAAACAGAGTACAACTGATATCAGGGAAGGAAACCAAAACCATCGACAATGCTATTTAGTATGATTTACTGAACCCAATGACATAATAGTGTGTATGCGTCTGAGTGGAAACAGTCAAAGAAACCTACCCAGTTCTCTTGTCTAAATTCATCGTCCATAATTACCTTTCAATGTGGTTCTATTCGATTCCAACTTGGCATCATGAAATATTAATAGGAAAGTGTATTGATTATAGGATTGCTCAGTATTTTATTTATTTGTTTAATTTATTTTAACACATAGATACTGGTACAAGAAGGCACCAAATACATTTGCGCCACACAAATCTCACTCGACATGTGTGAGGGCTGTGATACTGCCCGGGTACCCAGACCGGAACAGGTGGTTTTCTTAAGTGGCCACATTCCGAGTCTCGGACTTAAAGGTCTGGTCCACAAGGCAATGGAGCATCGTGACGAGATGCAGTCCCATGGAAGCCGGTGACCGAAAATTGGTTCATACGCCATTTGTTCCTTCAGGATCCTGGGGCCCATGTGCACCACTGGTTTGGAATCCGGTTAAAGCGCCGGACATTCGCTCTTCGTCCTCTCGTTTTCGTAAACAACACCGCAGCCACGAGAAGGCAGTGAGTAGGACTTCCCTGGCAGAGGCTATATACGTGTGGCTATGTGAGAGCATTTCGAGAGGGGGAGCTGACTCTCCCCACTCTCGGCCATACCAGGGCATTTTGGGGAATATTCACTCAACTCCGAAATCACCATTATGCCACTGATTTAAAGTTGCTTGTTTTGTAATTGATTTCTGTTTTGTTTGATAATTTGAAATGTAGTCACATTATTCTTTTCACAGGAAATTGTTGAAAACACAATTCCACTGAAACATGCCGTTGTGGAAGTGCAGAAATATGATTTGTGATTCTCTGTTGAGAAATTCGTATTCAGAGTGGATTGGCTCAATAAAGCTGTCGTTTGCAAATTTATATTTGCACTGTGAATCGATGAGACATGTAGCACACAAACTTCATGGCAAATAAAAATATTCAGTTAGTTGCGAGTGGTGCGTGCCTATAACAATCGGTGTGGAACTGGTGATAAATATTCTAGATGATTGTTTATTAATAACATTGTACAAGTGTAGATTTTGTAGTTATTTATTGGATTTCGCTGTCACCAATACGGAAAGTAGTGTAAAATGAACAAATTGCTATTCGTTACTGTTTCATTTCCTCAGAGTATTTCACATACTGAATACTAGAGAACAACAGCAGTTAACAAATACAGTGAAACAACTTCAGCGATCACCGAAGTTCAATTTGGAGAAGACTTTCAGAGGACTACAGAAACGACTGAAGATTATTCGGTAACTATTTGATATTTAGTAATGATTGTACTGCTTTATTTTCACGGAAGAGATCAGAAGCTCAATATTCGAGTAGGACAACATTTAACCAAGAGGTATACACGACTTCAGCAATGAATGAGGATGAGTTCAGGGAATAACCTAGAACTAACTAATCAATCCTCAGATAATTGAACATGACTTCGAAGATAACGAACAAAGAAAGTCCAACCATTACTTGCACACTGTCATACCAATAGTTGTCACATTCATTGTTGTATGCATTGGATGTGCCATATGGCTATGCTTGTATAAAAGAAGGAAAAGTAACTTATGATTGTCCAACTTGTTTTCATTGATCTGACTGTTTCTTTGCTTGATATTTTATCAACAGTCTTCATATTTTGTTATTTATTCATTATTGTGGATATTGTTCATGTGGAATGTTGTGCACTGTGTATAATTGTTTATGTAAATATTTGTGTAGTTTCCTTCATCACCACAAAATGTCATACATAGTTTTTATTGTGTATGTGACTGTTTACATTGAATAGAAAAACAAAAACTAATTTGTGTTACAAGGCTATTAAAATATTTTATTAGTAAATTAGCAGTATTGTGTAAAGGTGATATTGTAGTAAATGCGATCAATATTGAGTAGTCCGTTGTGAGTGTTATGTTTAATGAAAAACGTCATTAGAATGCCGTTTCTTTATTACTACCTAATTTACTAATAAAATATTTTAATAGCCTTGTAACACAAATTAGTTTTTGTTTTTCTATTCAATGTAAACAGTCACATACACAATAAAAACTATGTATGACATTTTGTGGTGATGAAGGAAACTACACAAACATTTACATAAACAATTATACACAGTGCACAACATTCCACATGAACAATATCCACAATAATGAATAAATAACAAAATATGAAGACTGTTGATAAAATATCAAGCAAAGAAACAGTCAGATCAATGAAAACAAGTTGGACAATCATAAGTTACTTTTCCTTCTTTTATACAAGCATAGCCATATGGCACATCCAATGCATACAACAATGAATGTGACAACTATTGGTATGACAGTGTGCAAGTAATGGTTGGACTTTCTTTGCTCTTCATTTTCGAAGTCATGTTCAATTATCTGAGGATTGATTAGTTAGTTCTAGGTTGTTCCCTGAACTCATCCTCATTCATTGCTGAAGTCGTGTATACCTCTTGGTTAAATGTTGTCCTACTCGAATATTGAGCTTCTGATCTCTTCCGTGAAAATAAAGCAGTACAATCATTACTAAATATCAAATAGTTACCGAATAATCTTCAGTCGTTTCTGTAGTCCTCTGAAAGTCTTCTCCAAATTGAACTTCGATGATCGCTGAAGTTGTTTCACTGTATTTGTTAACTGCTGTTGTTCTCTAGTATTCAGTATGTGAAATACTCTGTGGAAATGAAACAGTAACGAATAGCAATTTGTTCATCTTACACTACTATCATCATTGATGTAGAGCGTGATCGATAAACGAACCCACAAATGAGAACATGAAACTCTCACTTCCATATTAACTGTCTTTCATGTTGTCTGACTATACTTTGTTTATTGATCAATCGTAACTTTGTATTTATCATAAACGATATTCGTTTTGTTGACTGGTTTTTCCCAACCTCTAGTTATTGTTCTGTATGTTATTTATGTCTCACGTTTTCTGTTCAATAGACTGTGTTGATTTGTTTATTTTGTATATTAACAGTGTTAATTTACGTTTTGTGAACAGATAAACTGTATCAATCCAAATAGCTTGCTTGTTGTGACTTTGGCTAAGCTAAGAAAGAGTGTGTGGTGAACAGTTGAGGGAATAGTTTAGAATTGCATCTGTAGGGAATTACTTCGTCGAAAGTTTTGGGATAGTAAATTCTATAAACCCACTGGAATAACTTCGAAGAAGTGTAATAATTCTGAAGAGATTTCGGAATGGTCATCTCATCATGATCATCTGGGATATTATGACGAAAACCAACTTGAAAGGGATGGACCTGATGAGTAGTAATTCATTTCATTGACAGTTAAGAATAAACAAAATTAGTCGGTGATGTGAAGGAAGACTGGTGTGTTATTGTCAATTTTTATTTGGAAGAAGAAAGTGAATTTCAGAAACCTTTCTATAGATTTGAAAATGAGATTGATTCAAGAAGGTAATGGAAAGATGAGTGTGAAATGGATAAAGTTTGCTGTTGTTAAGTAATTCACAGAAATGTGAAGACAATGAGAGTAAAGATATATTATCGTATAGTGTTCAACTATAGATCAGTGGTAATCTCTTGAATTCCTATCCATAGGTCTACAATCTGAAGAAAATGGCACAGCTGTCAAGGTCATACAACCACATGAATGTAAGCGACAGATTGTAAATGGAAGTAACAGATAACATTAGTGTAGATGATTGCGGCTGGTGTATGAGATAATCGGTCCATCCATCGCCATCAATGATAATGTTTCTATGATTCACCTGGTTAATTTCAGTCTGTGATAGATTGTCGCACGAATTCTCGAGATTTATCTCGAATTATGTCAATAGTGAGTACAAATAACTAAAGTTTGATATGTGGACTGTTGGACACCACCTTAGTTGTCTGACGGTTTATTGCACTGAGCCATGTTGGTAGGTGTAGACTACCTGGTTGTGATCCTCGAGACGATAACAACCGATGCTTAGAGGCCTTGAATGGTGTGGCTCGATATCGTTTGCAAGGGCGCAAGTGCATCCATTCTTTATATCCTCCCAAATTCTAATCTTCTGAATTCGTCACATTCCTTTTTTACTATCTTCAAATTTATTTCACTGGTTTATACTCGTTGAGTAATATCTTCATAGTCTAATCCTTCCGATTATTTATTTATTTATTTGAACACAGAAATATTGGTACAAAGGGGAACCAGATATATGTACGCCACACAATAATAATGAGAATGTGAAGACATAAAGAATTTAAGGTGCTTTAAGGAAAAATAATTACAACAATGTACAGAAACTAGTGTATGATAATGGAATATCAATAACGGGAGTACCTGGCCAATTAGCAAAAGTACAGCCATAGAGAATTCTTCCTCTTAAAGAGGTTACGTCTTTTTCTATGAATAAAGTAAAATAAAGTTACATCAGGATCGCCACTGGCTTCTATTTTGAACCATATCTGATAACGTCTCTAGCACTGCGTTGCACCATCTCTAGGACCCCACCCAGGGGGCCGTAAAGAATCGACAGAAGCCAGTCCTGTACAGCTTTCATTCATACCGCGACACCATGACACACACTGACCACCTCTCCGCTTATACCAACCAGTCGGTAAACAATGCACGACGTGGAATTCTCCGGGACGATATTCGTAGAACATGTCCGAGCCACTGAAGTCGATGTTTCATGATAGTGAGACCAACTAAATTATCGTCTCTGTGTCCGAACACACGATGCTGAACCTCTGCATTACTAACATGGCACTGCCACTGGATGTCAGCAACCTTTTGGAGACAACGATGATCAGACAAACAGAGTGGTCTAACACCCTGAACTCGGAGAGGTCAGGTTTCACAAGCATATGGCAAAACTGCTCTCACCGACGCGTTGTAGATCCGACCTTGTACAGCCAGACTAACATCACGAAGGCTCCAAAGATTGCCCAGATTGGTACAAGTCGCTCTGGCGTTCTCTATACATTAATTGATCTCATCACCCAGGCCACCACCAGCACTTATGCAGCTACCTAGATACACGAACTTCTCGACTACTTCTATCTGTTCACCATCCAGGGTGAGTACAGGATTAGAATCCTGCCAGTCTTGTAGAAGTACTTTGCACTTCGAAGGTGCAAAGCACATACCGTACCTACGGACACTAATTACTAAATTACTTACTTACTTACGCCTGTTACTCACAATGGAGCATAGGCTGCCGACCACCATTCTCCAACCCACTCTGTCCTAGGCCTTCTTTCCTAGTTCTATCCAATTCTTGTTCATTTTTCTCATGTCTGTCTCCATTTCCCGGCGTAATGTGTTCTTTGGTCTTCCTCTTTTCCTTTGGCCTTGAGGATTCCATGTGAGGGCTTGTCTTGTGACGCAGTTGGGTGCTTTCCTCATGTGTGTCCTATTCACTTCCAACGGACACTAATTGCTAACTGATTAAGTGCGGATTGCATGGATTGGGCATTATCGCAATGTAAGACAATATCGTCCGCATACTCAAGGTCGAGAAGTCGTTCTCCTGGCAACAGATCCACACCGCCATTACTTACATCCATCAGAGCTGTTTCCAGAATGTCATCGATGGCAAAGTTGAAGAGGAATGGTGAGATTGGGTAACCCTGCCTAACCCCACTGCTCGAATGGAACAATGGAGAGAGGTGGTTGTATGCCCTCACTCTGCCTGAGGTGTTTGTATATAGGGCCTTTAGGATGTTAATAAACTTCTCAGCCACACTCTTCTTCAATAGACAATCCCAGAGAACAGTCCTTTCCAACGAATCGAAGGCGGCTTTAATGTCAAGAAACACTACGATTGTTGGCCTGTAATAAGTATGACGATATCCTAACATTTGGAGGAAGGTGAGGATACGATCAATACATCGTTGACCAGGACGAAAACCAGCCTACTCGTTGCGAGTCAATTTTTCCCTGGTTTTTAACAATCTACGAAGTATGACGGAAGCAAATAGTTTGGACGCAATCCGAAGTATACTTATCTCTGATAGTACTTGCGTAGATGACGCGAACCCTTTTCAAAGATAGAGACAACTATCGACTCATTCCATGATGTTGGAACACTCTCTAACTTCCAAACCTTTGTAAACAACGTCGTCAATTCCTTAGTCAGAAAGTCACCACCATCTTTAAAAAGGGCTGGAGGTAAGTCATCTGGACTATGTGATTTGTAGCGTTTCAAGAGTTGGAGTTCCTTGCGGACTTCTGCCTCATTTGGTGGGTCAGTCGTCACCGGCCATGGAGGGCAGGGCAGTCTGATCGATGTTGTCGGGGCAGCAAACCAGTCGAACTGCCCATCGTCCAATACAACGTTTGTGATTCGCGTCCCGTCATCTTCACAGATTGTTTCGCTTACACCAGAGTTCTTGCTGCCATTGGGTTGGATGAATTGAAAGAGTTTCCGACAGCTGACAGATGCAGCTGCTGCTTCCAACTCATTGGCACGCTCCGACCGCTGGGATTCTCGGTCTTTACGCAAGCTTTGCTCAATTTCATTATGTAACAGTCGTCGTCTGTGGTCAAACTCACGGTCACTCGGAGTCGACCGACAGGCTTCCTTCAGCATCCTGGAGCCCATGTACACCACTGGTTTGGAGTCAGGGTTTTCCAACTCCCCTGGGTGAACTCTCCGTGTCTATCAACCCGGTTAAAGCGCCGGACATTCGCTTTTCGTCCTCTCAATTTCTCAAACAACACCCGTGATGCGAGAACGAAATGAGTAGGACTTCCCTGTCAATGGTTGTATGCACGTGACCATATAAGAGCATTTCGAGAGGTGGAGCTGCCTCTCTTAACTCTCAGCTGTACCATAGCATTTGGGTGCAATCTTTACTGCTTACACTTTCACTACATCTACCACTACGGGATTTGAATCAACAATTGTATATCTGGGATAACGTGGTATAGCATTTCGAACTGACGTACGTACGTACAAAGTTCTACGTTTTTTCTGACTGACCGATCATATGATAACTGTAAGTAATCGAATTAGTGTGCTAGCTCATAATTCCCAGAATAGTTCAATTTAAGCCAGGTAGAACTGGATGAGCACAAGTGGATGTATCATATTTGGAATTTATGATAAGCACATAACCAGGTTCAATGAAATCATCAATTAGTACGGAAACCATAGATCGGTAGATAGGCAATCAAACAAAGGAATATTGGATGGTTGCATATATAACGATTGTGATAAACCAATGAAATTATCTTAACTCAGTTACTACTTCGAAACCTATAAAAAGAGTAGGTTAATGGAATCAACAACAAAAATAAGAAACACACATGCATTTTATGTGAATTACTTGTAATTGTCAGAAGGGTGTGTGGTTTCTACGCTAAAATATATATAACCACAATTATGATAAACGTAAGAAATATAAGTAAGAATAGTAATAAGGATAAATCGGTGAATGGACTGAATTTGTGCGTTGTATATGAGTATGGGATTAGTTAATAATAAGAAATTCCATTATATATCATGAGACATCATGAAGAAAAGATTAGTGGTTTAAAAAATGTCTCAGACTATTCGTGTTTATAAAATTACAATTCCTCTATCTCAGTCAGTCAGTAACAATGTAGAACATAGTACGTACGTACATCAGTTCGAGTTGCCGTACCACATCTGAAGCATGGAAAAGCAGCAGGTCCCGACAGGTTTACTCCTGGGGTTTTTAAGGATGGCAGTCCATTATTAGCAGCGAGATTAACTGAGATCTTAGGTGGAATCTGGAGACGATACGTAATCCCATTTGAATGGTCTCAATCACTGATTGTGTCTGTCTATATGAAAGGACAAGAATTCCTCTTGTGACAACCAAAGAGTAATCAGTTTGACTAATATAATGTCTAAAATATTAGCTTCAATGGTACTTCGACGCCTAACCAAAGCTCGTGAAGAGGAGAATAGAGCAAACCACTGCGATTTCGAGTTACTGTTAGTAGTCAACCATTTGATTAAATACTAGCGACCGTAATTGACTTAGTTAATTCTATGATGATCGTATATATCACGAAATAGATTAACTGCACGGAAAACAATAAATCTACAATACAGATTGATCAACTTTATTCCCTCAAAAAAAGTAAATATTTTAAAATATATGTATAGGAATGCTGAAAATTCCGGTTTTCTGGTTGTCATTTCAACATGATGAAGATAAAATCCGGATTCATGGTGACCGCATCAACTGTATGTACTGAAATCATTTAATTAATCAGCATTCTCTGTAATCATTCGTTTTAGATATCATTTACCAGCTACTTCAACTTCATCGCAAAGAGCCTGAGATGAACGTAATTTTCCGTCCGACAAACATGGACGGATTGAAATCGTCAGCGTTCCCATCAATGTTTGCTGGTCAGCAACTCCACCCACCCTTCGTTTGTGATGTTATGCTATTTCAGGTTGATGATTTTATCACAACCACATCATACTGTATCCTCTAGGTTCCACAACCAGATGTGAAATGTTATTATCACAAGGACAATGTCACGAACCTATCAGACGATTAGGCTTAGAGACCATGGGAAGATATCGAAACAGCATCGTACCACCACCGGAGGACAACGTACGGGTTTCCATACAAAATATGATTTAACAGAAGCAGATAGGTAGGCGAAACGGTATAGCTATGCAACACCTTAGAGGCATTAAGTAACGATATGAAACTCATAGAAAATGCACAGAAAGGGAGTCACATTATTTCGGGGTTGAAAATGTTTCTTTTAGACAGTTAATGGGTGTTTTAGGCTTTCCACTGGTACAAGATCGAATTGCAAAACATTTTGATGCTTCATATTGTGATATGTTTCTAAGGCCTGATAAATGCGATATTACTGGTAGTTGCGCATAGGGTTGTGGAGTTCAAGTGAAAACGCATTGAGAAATCCATCATTTTGAATAACCACGTATAGGGCAGCCATGCAGTATTCAACTAACAACAAGAAGGGAATGCACTGTTGCAAGTGGAGGACCTTTACATTCATTATTTCTATACTCGACAGAATACAAATGAGTTAAGCAAGAACTAGAATTCATTAGCGTGTGAATTAGTAATAAACAATCAAAGATTGGTAGGACTAATAAGACACAACTGTATTGAAATAGTAATATTTGTAGTAGCAATGGAATAACACGAGAATCAGATCAGTTCACAATGGAATTAGGTTTATGTCGACATTGTCACTCAGAATCACCAGTAATCGTATGAGAAAAGAAGTGACACTGGCAATGGGATATCCCGAAATTGTAACGTAGAGAAGTAAATTCAGGATTAAATTAGACTGATCAAACCCGCATTATATTGAAATAAACTCATGTGGTTCAGTGTCAATTTTACATTTGAAGATCAAAAGCACCAGCTTACAGAAATTATAGTCATCTTGGAATGTGCATGTAAGTGTAGTGACTCACATTTATCACGAGAACACGACTGGTTTAATAAAAACAATTATTATTATAACCAACTGTACCAGTGTTTGTTTTAATGTGCTTTTGTTTGACTGTGCTAATGACAGCTATTTTGTGCTTCCATTCATATACTTACACTTTTGATTGTGACTTCGCGCGAATTCGGTTACGTTCTGTAACCAAGCTTGTATCCTGGCACGATCTCGGTATCCTTTCGATACCACGAGATCGCCAGCAAATATATATCTCGATATGGTCCATTAATTGCCTTCTGGTATTTGGCTTCTCGGGGATTTTATGGATTTATTTGGTTACGTTCAACCCTCGCCTTCTGATTTATTTGGCACGTGTTTCTTGGTAGCGGTGTTAATCTCAACACGACGCCACGCTACATAAGTTGCCCATGTTTCCTGGTACAGTTGTTTATTTTAAATGTAGCCGTCTACCAAGAACCAACACATTCAAATCGTTATATCGACTTCAATTCAGCACATCCATTCAGTGCAAAAATTCCTCCAAACCTAAATCTCTTCAGAAGAGCAAACAACATTATTATATCTGAAGAGGACAAACAAAAGGACCAAATGCATATAATTAACACCTTTAAATGTGATACTTTTCCTATGACGACTACGAAAAGTGAAATAAAACGAGACGTTTTACTTCTAAATAATAATCTGAATGAAATACCACGGATCGATACTGTCGTTTCACCAAGATGCCATGACACAACAGAAGAAATTCAAAGAATTTTAGAACAACATGGAATTAAGGTATATGATGAAACAACGCACACCATTGGAAATTCTTTAGTTTGCTTGAAGGAAAACTTCCACCTTTTTGTCAACACAGAACTGTGTCTACAACTTAGGATGTGTCGATTGTGATGCCTTCTACATTGGACAGTCATTTCATGAAATGTTGACTCGAGCCAGAGACTATCTTAGTTGCACAAAGAAATCGCCGAATAATCCTGTAAAACTGGAAAGACTTCAAATTATATCGGCAATAGCAGTTCATGCCATTTTCAATAACCAACAAGTCAATATTAAAATTATCAAAATAATACAAAATGGCTTTTCCAATTGCAAGGAAACGCAAGTAGCTCAAACTTTCCATATATCGCTTAATCCTACTGTTATCAATCGAAAACAAGGCCTCACTATCCATCCAACTTGCACCATCTATTCGTGCTACCACATCTGATTCTATTCACATCTCACACCATTACCGTACACACAAATTCAACTCTTTCCTTTCACATTACAAATTCCACACCTCTTTTATCTCTTAACATACATACACACAAATACACAGAAAGATGTCTCATATAAGTCACCTTGACCGGAATGGTATGATATTGACTTGTTCAGACCTATTTTTGATTGATTGCACAAAATATTCTTCCTATGTTGCTTTGTACCATCTAACCATGTGTTAATTTATAAGCCGAAATGGATGTTGGATAGTGGTGGGATCCAGAATGCGTATTTCGTCCTATTTGGGACTCGTTAGCTCAATACCTAAGTAGATAAAGCGATGGTGTTCGAAGGGAAAGTTACTGTTTTCGAGTCGCGGAGTAGACATCAATTCTGGGATGCAAGTATAGCCAGCAAGCAGTTTTACATAACAAGAAACGCTGTTTCTGAATTTCACTGCTAGCCACCATCACTTTTGGCTTGTAATGCTTATGACTTAAGGCAATGTCGAGGCCATCCCCACAGGATGCACATATGCCAACAAGAGACTGATCGATTCCAGTCGTAAAAAAGCAAACAACAAGTGAATTTGGGTTAATTTAATTTGTTTGATCATTCTCTGAGCAAGGGGCTTACACTAAGTTTATGTTTATGGTTGCTTTTTAATGAAATTGATCCAGAAGACAACACAATAATGGGACATTTAATGTGAAATATTAATGGACCACTATAAAATAGTGGGTGGGTTTAACCACCGAAGTTTTGGAAGTCGAAGTGTGGAATAGATAATTTCAGCTAAGAAACCCTCCTTTCTTATTTACTGTTTACACAGTAGTTAGAGGGTTACAATCAAAAGTCCCAGCACTGTAGTATACACACGCCAATGAGTACGAAAAGATATCAAGCACCTAGGAAATCTAGTTTACTGGAGACATATTCGTATGAAACTGAACTTAAATGGCTTATAGTTGTTAAATGATAATGAATCCCATAACACGAGTAGGAATTATGATTTACGTATTATCTCCATTAACTCCACCTGTAGCCCTCTTAGAGTTACTTCCGGTCCCAAGCCCGGGTAAAGGAGGAGGGTTGAGCAGGAGTTGGAAGCCCCATTCCAAAGGAAATAACCTTGCTAGAAAAACGCTAATCAGAATAAACAATTTAAAACATTTAAACTCTGCCCTCTGAGTTGAAGGAATAATTATGACGCCTCATGATAGAAGCCGAGTTCCTTCGGAAGTCACGAGGCCGATGCCCTTTCTAACAACTCGAGCAACAATTTTTATAGGTACATGGAACGTCCGGACAATGTGGGAGACCGGGAAGACCAGTCAAATAGCAACGGAAATGAGGAGATACAAATCGGCAGTACTGAGAATCAACGAAACCCATTGGACCCAAGCTGGACAGCAAAGGCTAAATACGAGAGAGGTGCTGCTATACTCCGGTCACGAAGAGGAAAATGATCCACACACTCAGGGAGTTGCTCTGATGCTGTCCAAACAAGCACGAAATGCACTTGTAGGATAGGAATCTCACGGATCCAGATTCATCAAAGCATCATTCAAAACAAAACACGAGGGGATTACAATGAATGCTATCCAGTGTTATGCACCCACCAATGATAGCAATGACGACGATAAAGATCAGTTCTACGATAGGTTGCAATAAATCATAGCGAAGTGTCCAAGAAAGGACCTCACCATTCTGATGGGAGATCTAAACGCCAAAGTCGGAATGGACAACACCGGATGTGAAGATATCATGGGACGACATGGACTGGGAGAGAGAAACGAAAATGGGGAAAAATTTGCAAATCTATGTGCATTCAACAAATTGGTCATAGGCGGCACAATATTTCTACACAAATGTATACACAAAGCTACGTGGGTCTCACCGGATCACACCACAGAGAACCAGATAGATATTTACATCAATAAAAAATTCCGAAGGACAATGGAAGACGTAAGAATCAGGAGAGGAGCTGACATAGCTTCAGATCACCACCTGGTTGTGACCAAGATGAAACTGAAGCTAAAGAAACACTGTACAACTGGACAAACAGCATTACAAAGGTTCAATACAGCCTTCCTTCGTAATACTGACAAACTCAACTAATCTAAGATAACTTTCAACAACAGGTTCCAAGCCTTACAAGATCTACTGAAGGAAGAAGAAACTACTATGGAGGACAACTGGAAAGGCATCAAGGAAGCATTAACTTCAACGTGTCAAGAGGTTCTGGGTCTAAAGAAATACCATCATAAGGAATGGATCTCTATCGAAGCCCTAGACAAAATTCAAGAAAAGAAGGACAAAAAGGTAAAAATTAACAACAGCCAAACAAGAGCAGAGAAAGTCAACGCACAAGCTGAATACACTGAAGCAAACAAACAAGTGAAGAGGATCATTAGAGCCGACAAGAAGTACGTGGAAGAACTAGCAACGACGGCAGAAAAAGCTGCTAGAGAAGGAAATATAAAACAGCTTCACGATACAACGAAGAAACTAGCAGGGAAATACAGTAAACCAGAGAGGCCGGTCAAAGACAAAGAAGGCAAGCCAATCACTGAAGTTCAACAACAGCGTAACAGATGGGCAGAATACTTCGAGGAACTCCTGAATAGGCCGGCTCCAATGAATCCACCGGACATCGAAGCAGCACACATAGATCTTCCTATAGATGTCAACCCACCAACGACGGAATAAATTAGAATGGCCGTCAGACAAATCAAGAACGGGAAAGCAGCAGGACCCGACAACATACTGTTCAAAAAGATTTGGGAGGAGGAACAAGTGCCGATGGACTGGAAAGAAGGACACCTCGTCAAGATTCCAAAGAAAGGAGATCTGAGCAAATGCGAAAACTACAGAGGCATTACACTACTGTCAATACCAGGGAAAGTCTTCAACAGAGTGTTGCTGAACCGGATGAAGGATGCAGTAGACGCCCAACTTCGAGATCAACAAGCTGGATTCCGTAAGGATAGGTCGTGCACAGACCAAATTGCAACACTACGGATCATCGAGTATAAACCAGTGAAATAAATTTGAAAATGGTAAAAAAGGAATGTGACGAATTCAGAAGATTAGAATTTGGGAGGATATAAAGAATGGATGCACTTGCGCCCTTGCAAACGATATCGAGCCACACCATTCAAGGCCTCTAAGCATCGGTTGTTATCGTCTCGAGGATCACAACCAGGTAGTCTACACCTACCAACATGGCTCAGTGCAATAAACCGTCAGACAACTAAGGTGGTGTCCAACAGTCCACATATCAAACTTTAGTTATTTGTACTCACTATTGACATAATTCGAGATAAATCTCGAGAATTCGTGCGACAATCTATCACAGACTGAAATTAACCAGGTGAATCATAGAAACATTATCATTGATGGCGATGGATGGACCGATTATCTCATACACCAGCCGCAATCATCTACACTAATGTTATCTGTTACTTCCATTTACAATCTGTCGCTTACATTCATGTGGTTGTATGACCTTGACAGCTGTGCCATTTTCTTCAGATTGTAGACCTATGGATAGGAATTCAAGAGATTACCACTGATCTATAGTTGAACACTATACGATAATATATCTTTACTCTCATTGTCTTCACATTTCTGTGAATTACTTAACAACAGCAAACTTTATCCATTTCACACTCATCTTTCCATTACCTTCTTGAATCAATCTCATTTTCAAATCTATAGAAAGGTTTCTGAAATTCACTTTCTTCTTCCAAATAAAAATTGACAATAACACACCAGTCTTCCTTCACATCACCGACTAATTTTGTTTATTCTTAACTGTCAATGAAATGAATTACTACTCATCAGGTCCATCCCTTTCAAGTTGGTTTTCGTCATAATATCCCAGATGATCATGATGAGATGACCATTCCGAAATCTCTTCAGAATTATTACACTTCTTCGAAGTTATTCCAGTGGGTTTATAGAATTTACTATCCCAAAACTTTCGACGAAGTAATTCCCTACAGATGCAATTCTAAACTATTCCCTCAACTGTTCACCACACACTCTTTCTTAGCTTAGCCAAAGTCACAACAAGCAAGCTATTTGGATTGATACAGTTTATCTGTTCACAAAACGTAAATTAACACTGTTAATATACAAAATAAACAAATCAACACAGTCTATTGAACAGAAAACGTGAGACATAAATAACATACAGAACAATAACTAGAGGTTGGGAAAAACCAGTCAACAAAACGAATATCGTTTATGATAAATACAAAGTTACGATTGATCAATAAACAAAGTATAGTCAGACAACATGAAAGACAGTTAATATGGAAGTGAGAGTTTCATGTTCTCATTTGTGGGTTCGTTTATCGATCACGCTCTACATCAATGATGATAGTAGTGTAAGATGAACAAATTGCTATTCGTTACTGTTTCATTTCCACAGAGTATTTCACATACTGAATACTAGAGAACAACAGCAGTTAACAAATACAGTGAAACAACTTCAGCGATCATCGAAGTTCAATTTGGAGAAGACTTTCAGAGGACTACAGAAACGACTGAAGATTATTCGGTAACTATTTGATATTTAGTAATGATTGTACTGCTTTATTTTCACGGAAGAGATCAGAAGCTCAATATTCGAGTAGGACAACATTTAACCAAGAGGTATACACGACTTCAGCAATGAATGAGGATGAGTTCAGGGAACAACCTAGAACTAACTAATCAATCCTCAGATAATTGAACATGACTTCGAAAATGAAGAGCAAAGAAAGTCCAACCATTACTTGCACACTGTCATACCAATAGTTGTCACATTCATTGTTGTATGCATTGGATGTGCCATATGGCTATGCTTGTATAAAAGAAGGAAAAGTAACTTATGATTGTCCAACTTGTTTTCATTGATCTGACTGTTTCTTTGCTTGATATTTTATCAACAGTCTTCATATTTTGTTATTTATTCATTATTGTGGATATTGTTCATGTGGAATGTTGTGCACTGTGTATAATTGTTTATGTAAATGTTTGTGTAGTTTCCTTCATCACCACAAAATGTCATACATAGTTTTTATTGTGTATGTGACTGTTTACATTGAATAGAAAAACAAAAACTAATTTGTGTTACAAGGCTATTAAAATATTTTATTAGTAAATTAGGTAGTAATAAAGAAACGGCATTCTAATGACGTTTTTCATTAAACATAACACTCACAACGGACTACTCAATATTGATCGCATTTACTACAATATCACCTTTACACAATACTGCTAATTTACTAATAAAATATTTTAATAGCCTTGTAACACAAATTAGTTTTTGTTTTTCTATTCAATGTAAACAGTCACATACACAATAAAAACTATGTATGACATTTTGTGGTGATGAAGGAAACTACACAAATATTTACATAAACAATTATACACAGTGCACAACATTCCACATGAACAATATCCACAATAATGAATAAATAACAAAATATGAAGACTGTTGATAAAATATCAAGCAAAGAAACAGTCAGATCAATGAAAACAAGTTGGACAATCATAAGTTACTTTTCCTTCTTTTATACAAGCATAGCCATATGGCACATCCAATGCATACAACAATGAATGTGACAACTATTGGTATGACAGTGTGCAAGTAATGGTTGGACTTTCTTTGCTCTTCATTTTCGAAGTCATGTTCAGTTATCTGAGGGTTGATTAGTTAGTTCTAGGTTGTTCCCTGAACTCATCCTCATTCATTGCTGAAGTCGTGTATACCTCTTGGTTAAATGTTGTCCTACTCGAATATTGAGCTTCTGATCTCTTCCGTGAAAATAAAGCAGTACAATCATTACTAAATATCAAATAGTTACCGAATAATCTTCAGTCGTTTCTGTAGTCCTCTGAAAGTCTTCTCCAAATTGAACTTCGGTGATCGCTGAAGTTGTTTCACTGTATTTGTTAACTGCTGTTGTTCTCTAGTATTCAGTATGTGAAATACTCTGAGGAAATGAAACAGTAACGAATAGCAATTTGTTCATTTTACACTACTTTCGTTATTGGTGGCAGCGAAATCCAATATATAACTACAAAATCTACACTGGTACAATGTTATTAATAAACAACCATCTAGAATATCTATCACCAGTTCCAAACCGATTGTTATAGGCACGCAGCACTCTGCAACTAACTGAAGATTTTTATTTTCCATGAAGTTTGTGTGCTACATATCTCATCGATTCACAGTGCAAATATAAGTTAACAAATTCGAAAACGACAGCTTCATTGAACCAATCCACTCTGAGTACGGATTTCTCAACAGAGAATCACAAATCATATTTCTGCACTTCCACAACGGCATGTTTCAATGGAATTGTTTTTTCAACAATTTTCTGTGAACAGAATAATGTGACTACATTTCAAATTATCAAACAAAACAGAAATCAATTACAAAACAAGCAACTTTAAATCAGTGGCATAATGGTGATTTCGGAGTTAAGTGAATATTCATTTACTGGGCAGATTGTTATTAAACTGAGCAATCCTATAATCAATACATTTTCCTATTACTATTTCACGACACCAAGTTGGAATCGAATAAAACCACATTGAAAGATAATTGTGGACGATGAATTTAGACAAGAGAACTGGGTGGGTTTCTTTGACTGTTTCCACTCAGACGCATACACATTATTATGTCATTGGGTTCAGTAAATCATACTAAATAGCATTGTCGATGGTTTTGGTTTCCTTCCCTGATATCAGTTGTACTGTTTCTATATGTGTAAAGTGGAGAATAACTTTGTACGCTCACTTACACTGGCTATCTGGAAATCAGTGCAAGAAAATCAGTTGCTCTCAGACTGAAACAGGTCAGAATTGTAATGTATACACATTTTTCACAGGGGGCCAGAAAATCACCTTTTTGTCTATGAATTTTATCGCTGTCTCATACTACAGATATATCGCGTTGCTTACTCATGCTTTTCTTGCTTACGTGAGTCTAAGTTAATTTGAACACGCACTTACATTTTAGTTTTTTCTCTTCCGAAACCACTGAGGATTATGAGAGACCAAGGAGGAATACTATGAACTGATCTTGTCATTGAACGTTCCTGATTGTTACTGTGTACCGTACTACTCCCTAAAGTTGGAGGAGTCCACCATACACTGTTAGACGTAGCCAGCTATTTGAGAAGTTTGCCAAGGTCACATATGCCGGGCTTAAACTTATGGTCAGCCAAGTCTTAGTGTCATCATCACACTACCAGGAGATGGGTGATTCATAGCTGTAGACAAATCTAAAAAATGGTTCTGTTAATCTGTAATATCTATGTTGATCTCATCAGTTTCATCGAACACACTCTAGCTGAATATGCTCTGTCAAGCATCCACATCAGATCACCGTTCGCTACGCCGTGCTACACATCTCTCGTTACAACTAGCCAGCTTAGCTCACACAGTTTTCGGTGGTGTTTTGTTCTCTGAGCTGGATGGTTTGGTCGTGGAGCTTTCATCGTTCTTCTGAACGACATCATCAGCACAAACTTCAGATAGAAGTGAAGTGTTCGAATTTCTCCATATGTGTTTCACAGCTTGTTCTGTGCCAATCAACATCGAGGTGCACAGAACAAGCTGTGAAACACATATGGAGAAATTCGAACACTTCACTTCTATCTGAAGTTTGTGCTGATGATGTCGTTCAGAAGAACGATGAAAGCTCCACGACCAAACCATCCAGCTCAGAGAACAAAACACCACCAAAATCATCCACCTGAGCTACAAATCTTCTCCACCATCACACAGTTTTCGGTACATATATATATATCGACTTTCAACCAAACATGTCTCAGAGCTCCTTCATTCAGTGTTTCTGGTTTCACTGGGTTTGAGATACTCGGTTATAAAAGTGTTGCGGACAACAGTGTGGTCAAGCCCTGAATATCCATGACATCCCTATGTTTATGAACATGGTTGTTTGGTAGCTGTGGAAAATGTCGTCACCTTGTAGAGAGATTCCGTAGCATGTTCAGAACTTGAAATTAGGGCACTCTCCATAGATAACAAATACTGTCGATCTAGTAGTTATAAGCAACTTATTGCGGGCACCTACTCTCATTGTATTTTATTCCCATCCCTAGCAACATGTATGTTCTCATTATGAATTATCATTTGTGAATTTTCATATTCATCGTTCATATGAGAACCGGAGTTAGTGAGGTGAACAAGGTGAAGAAGCAATAATATGTGAGGGAGTGGCGTTACATACGATTTCCCCATCATCTATTCGGCCATCAGGCGTTTAACCGTTTGCCTCTTAATTCGTCTCAAAGTCGAAAGAATAAAATAAAGTCTATCTCAATGAGTAAATGCACGCATAAAATCGGCCAAACTTGATGGTTCGCTCCACTGCTCTTAGAAAATAATTGGAAGTGGAGATGATATTTAGTTACACATTATGAAATGTTTGTTAACGATTATCGGCGACGTGGTAGCTGCGACCATGCTACTACTGCTGTCCTAAAGGTTGAATAGAAGGGAAGTGACAAAAGCCACACATCTCTGTTGATAAGACCTCTGTTCTTCAACCCAGATTATGATCTTGACGAATGAACGGTTTGGTAATCCCCCCACCCAACGTCGTAGTAAGGGTTGGACGAAAGATCTACCAATTAGCACTTTATTGAGCAATGCATTTCTGAGGCCATCCTAGTAGTATCACTAAGCTGCAGATTTCTGTCCATTGACAAGACCGATTTAAGCGACCTGGAATCGAATCACTGTCAAAGAATACTGAGTTTTGTGGATCTGTTTGGGTAGTGTGAAGTTTGAAGGGGATAGTTGTGGCGCGTTGTAAAATACTATTGATATGTTTCATGTCTAAAATCAATGAGTTAGAATATGTGTTCAACAAACTGGATACAACTGTGACCGGATGTTTGCAACATCGTCCTTGGTAGTCTACCTGTAGAACTTCTAAAAACCAGATGCCGAATGCCATGGGTTTTCGCATTACTGGGGAAACGGCCCTAAGAATAATCGTTCTCTGGGCGTTGACCTTCGTCTCGAATAATCTACACAAATATACCGTTCTAGGCAGGGTTGGTTGTGGTCGATTTTAATGTGGGTGACCTTTAGGTCACCATCTACTGCACGGACATCGATCTTAGATTTGCAGTTGGAATATTAAGACCTGAAACGTGAATTTATTTGAGACGAATTAATAAGAATAATATATTTCTGCATGCTCAGGTACACGTCATTTTTACAGGAATGACCTACAATTTACAACACTTGTTGGCGCACAGCATGCTTCTCAACTTATTAAGTTTATAGTTGTTATAAAGTAGAATCGCAGAGTGCTTGCTGTTAAAAGAAGTTACACAAATATATAAATTAATGTTTCCGTCTACTAGCCTCTGTTTCCTCGCGTCGATGGGTAACTTATTTTGTAGCCGGTCTATACCAATGATTGGCATAGAAACGCTAACTACTGCGCCAGTATCAATGAGGTAGCGAACTTTCGTTATCACATCTGTGACATGACAGAAGTCTTTTTTCGCTGGATACGGTTGCCGTTAACGCGTGTCGGCTGGGAAGTTTCCCGAATTGTTTTTCGTGCCGATCGATTTTGATTTCAGAAAATGACAGGGATTTCTTTAATTACTGGAGGATGTTTCGTAATGGTTATTAAACCAGTAACAGTCGGGGATATGTCTCTCGTGGTCTAGAGACAGATCGCTTACGTGACGTACTTCGTCGCGAGGTTTGTGACCGCTTACGGTCATTACGAAATCAAAGGTAACGTGTCAACGTATGACACAGTTATAATAACGATAATAAATTATTCTCAAATAACAGTTTGTTACATGAGGAATGCCAGTTTACAGGCAAAATCAAATTATTACGAAAGATACAATTTTCACTGTAGTAAATTACTCAGCTGGGTTGATACTTTATAACACATGAATGTAGATGGTTTTAATGAGGATCGTCGTGTCAGTATCGCAGTTGGCGCGCTTTATGAAGGTTGCGTTGTGACGTGCAACCGATGGTCGAGAATAGATCCATGTTAAGTTGGGGGCTTCTAGAAACCACAACCTTATATCCCTCTGGAATATCTGAGGCTTTAATGATGGTTCAGGAAGAAGTCATCCGTTCCATATCTGTTTTCAGTGGCATATCCCAAGGGGCTGAAAAGGGATGCAAGAAAAAGAAAGAACGAGAAGCAGAGTAGACAATGTTTATGAAGGAATAGTTAAGGCATGACTACTCAGTTCATTTTTTTCCTAAGGTATTTATTAGGCAAGAGCGTTCTAATGGGTTAAAGACAATAAGTGTAAATAACGTACGAGTGGATAAACAACTGACAAACGGAGGTGGTTCAAAAGAAGCTGAAAATATGGGATTATATGTAGTTATAATATACAGCGCTGAAAACAATATTCCGATACACGAATGGCTGTCTCCCTTTTTTGTCGAAGCTTTTTCAGACCAAGGAAGGCCAAAGAACACCTTACGTTGGGAAATAGAAGCAGATATGAAATTAATGAATAACAACTGGAAAGATCTGGAAAGGATTGCCCATGACAGGGTTGGATGGAGAATGTTGGTGAGCGGCCTATGCTCCTTCACGAGTAAGTAAGTAAGTAAAAAAGTATTTCAGCCCATTTTTGTAGATTTTATAGGGTCTTGAGCAGGCTTCATTTTTAGCAAATCGTCTAGTTTGCTTGTAATAGGATTACTCGGTAGGAAGTGAGACCGATTCAGCGTTCTAAACACGATTTAGTGAGGTATTTCGCATAATAGATCAGCATCAATACTATTGGTTCGTGACATTGTACTAGATCATAAGGAGTCGTAATTAAACAAAATTTTCTGCCCTACAGACATGGGAGAATTGAAGTTATCTCCTCACCATCATGTTTGCTGGTCATTAACGCCTCCCTCTCTCCTTTTGTGACGTTAGGCTCTCTTACGTGTGTGGCAAGTATTAATATTGCTTTAATCAAAGCCCATAGTTGGAATACACTGTCTCTACTAGTTCCACGTTACAAGCAGATCAGATAGTCAAAGCAATCCTATTATGAGTTAGACATCCATATAGTAGATCACACTTTTATGAAGATAACTAGTGGTAAAAGTTAAATAATAATATATTTCTGCATGCTCAGGTACACGTCAGTTTTACAGGAATGACTTACAATTTACAACACTTGTTGGCGCACAGCATGCTTCTCAACTTATTAAGTTTATAGTTGTTATAAAGTAGACTCGTAGAGTGCTTGCTGTAAACCATGACCTTGAGGAGACGCGTACGTCAGTTTGTTCCAGACGTCAGAAGTTCCATAGCTGTGCCCTCAAAGCAGGATTCCGAAGAAAGAAAACAGAGAAGCAGAAGAGCAGCAAGGCACTTGGATATGAACGCCAAAAAAAAAAAAACGTCGCTTCACATTGTGTAGCAAAACAAACAGAGGTATAATAAATTAGGTTAAATTCATATTATCTCTTGTTAGAGTGAAATGAAGTCAGAGGCTCCATATAAGAGAATGTAGTAATAAAGAACAACGATTTGTGATGTTTAACAGGTTGGAGTAAGCTCACATGAAGGAAGGGAAGTCAAGGTTGGTACAAGGAAAGCGTTTTATTAGAGGGGAGTGTGCATATAGAGGGTGAAGTGTTAAAAATACTAGTGACTATATCTTTTATTGTCTAAAAATTTTTTTCTTTTCTTTTCTTGTCCACCCAATGTCAGCCACGCAATTCTAGTGTAAAAGTCCGAGTTAGCATGTTGTAGGTTGTCTTAGTAGAATAGCTAATACGGCATAAAATTGGAAACATGAGTCTGAATGGTGAGCGTAGGAAGAAAATCCATATCACAGATTGATTGACCTGTTCTCAATCACCAAGAGCCTGATACATACTAAATGTTCTGCCCCACAAACATGGGTGGATTGAAATCATCTCCCTCAACATCAATGCTTGCTGGTCAGTAACTCCACCCTCCCTCCTTTTGTGATGTTAGGCTCATTTAAGCTTATTTTTGGATATATGTCATACCTCACACAATTCTGTGTTTCATAACCTGTTGGAAAACACTATTTCTATGAGTACCATTTTACAAGTTATGGACTGTGGGTAAGGCATCGATACAGTGCTCTAATTGACTATAGTATAAAGTATAGTTTGCCAATCAGAGTATAAGCATTAAGAAGGGTATAACGTAGGATAGTTGTTTATTAAAGCAGGCGGAAAAGTATGGAAGTATATGAGTTGTAGATAAGATACCGAGTGAAGAAATAATAATAATAGCTAGTCAACATAGTGCACGGAAGAGTAAAAAGCTAATGAAGAATAAACAGGAAGAAACTCACATCAACTTGGTGCTGATGTTATTTTGTGTTGTGATAACCAGTTGATGGGTAACAGGCTTCATAGATCCAAGACCACTGGTAGTAGGCAGTGGGTTGTGTGGTCCTCTTGAATTTTTAAGGTGGTAGTGAGTGTCCATTAGCGACCGAGTTTAGTTGAACATCATCGATAGATCCAGTGAGTTACCTGTTTACTTCAAGTGAAGAACTAGGCTGGAAAAAGTAACTAATACAACCACAAAGTAGGAAAAATAAGGTAAACTGAACTTGACGTCCATTTTGGTCTGGATGTGTAAAGAGCCTATAATGTATGAGTGGGGCGCAGATGTGTTCGTACGTGCTGGATCAGTGCAATTGAGGGCTTGATCGAGCAGTTTCACAAACGTATGTAATTCATCTGCCATGCGTATTTCGGAGGGAAGACTGTTCCATATTATTGCATACTTGATGAAGAAGAAGTTTCCCCGAGTTTTTGATCTGTATTTCTCAAATTTGACAGGTTAGATTAAATGTGATTTAAAGATGGTAAGGATTAATAGCTAATCAAAGAATATGAAAGGGTATAAGATTGTAAGATTTTCAGGGTAATAAAAGTAAAACATTGGGCAACTCACAAGAAGTTAAGACTTTTGAGCCACTTATCATAGGCCTTAGTTGATCAGCATCCATAAATCTAGTGAGTTATCTGTCTACTTGCAATAGAAAAAAAGGACTTGACACTTAGGAAGAATGATGTATCTTTAAACATTTGAAAGATGTAGAATCTGAAAGTGAGGGTTAGGAGCATAAGGCCGTGATTAAAAATCTATGAATAATAGGAGAGGATAAACCGTGTGTTCTGTAATTTAGTTATATTCATGTTTATAGCAATGGAGCACGTTATATTTATGTTCCGTCTAGATGTTAGGCGGTCCATAATAAAGTGCCTCATTGGCGGGCAGGAGTTCAAGGAATAATTGAAGCTCTCTAGAGTCTAGTAACAGGGTTATTAGCCTTTTGAATTTGATAAAGATGTCACAGTTACGGAACGGCACTGGCAACCTGTTCCACAGTAAACTATACCGCACTGTAAAAAACGTACAACGCATATGTTTTTGGTGTTTTACGGTAATTAGTGTATATGCGTTGTTTCTTGGTCTGTAGTCTGTTTCACGGACCATAGTTGGGCAAAAAGTTAGAAATGAGAGTCCATATATTGCTTCATAGAGAAATATTAGATTGTTCTTTAGCCTACGGTGCCTTAAAGGTTCTAAAGGGAGGTGCTTACATCTATCTGTGTAATCGAGAGTGGAGTCATTTCCTAGTAGATGGCGTGTGAAGCGTCTTTGAACATCTTTTACTGTTATCTTGTCTGTGGTATTTATATTAGAGAAGATAAAACAGCAGCATTCAAGGGAAGGTCGTACACAATTTGTAGAGGGTAAGCTTAGCCTCTGTTGTGAAGAAATATTTCACTATAAAATCAATTAGCCGTCTAGATAGAGGAGGCATGTTCTTCAAATTTCAGGCTTCCTGTGTAAATAATTCCTAGATCGTGTACTGATTTGAGTGTCTGGACCCTACTTTTACTGAAGTAAAGTTGCAGTTGATATGGATGTTTCGTGCCTTGAAGTAACCCTCGTGCTATTGATAGAAGAAACCAGACAAGTAGTGAATAGGTCTTTATTTCGATCTTAGCGCGGTGACAGTGGAGCATGGGATTATCTGTTCAGACAAACAAAGGCTCTCAACATTCAATATAAGATAATAGGGAATATAACGCTTATAAAAAATAAGGAAGTGAATGAATACTTGAACAATACTGTTTCAGCATATGCTTGGTTGTTTGGGGTCACTTCTTAACCAACCAACCTAAGCTGTTACATTAGCTTCCCCCTAGAATCGACTTCCGTAGGAACGTCGGTTCGATTAACCTCACTATCGAAAACGCCTTAGTTCTATTTCTCATCCCAAGGGAAAATTATCAACTCGCTCACTGTTTGATTTACAATCAGTGACGACTGACGCTGTCAACGATAGTCCATGGATGTCTCTTCATTTACTAGCTTGTCATTTTGTTTTTTAGCATGTGATTTCTCCTACAACTATCGCCGATGGTTTGCTGCGTGCTTTCAAGAGAAAGTTTGAGAATGTGGAATAAGAATATCTGAGGAAGTGCCGCGAGCGGGCTACCCAACACCATGTTGGTGAGGTACGATTTTTCCGTGCTCAGACCGGCTATCAGGTGTTTACTCACCTGCCTCTTGAGTCGCCCTCAAGTAAAAAGTAAAGAAGAATCTACTTCAAAGGTAATGGTGAAAATCAAGCAAACCTGAAGAACTGCTCCACTGCCTGCATAAAATAATAAGATACAAAATGGAAATACATAAATGTAATTGATAATTGTTCGGTTCCATGTAAGTGCTTGGTCTCCAGAACGGATTGGTATTCTGGAAGAGAATAGACATAGTGTAGATATCTTGTGCACGAAAAACCATGAAAACAAAAAAATACTCTTTTGTAATGCATATATGTAAAAGGGTGAACTTGCTAGAAGTTGGACTCTTTAACAAAATCGATCAAACGCATGACCTTGAGCCTGTGATGACCGCGTTTTACAACTAGGTGCGTAACCAAGGGTGCATCAGAATACTCCACGAAACGGAAAAGAATATACGGTTAAGAAGCAAAAAAATTGTGTAGAGTATGCGGATCAAGTACAGTTGTGTCAAATACCCTTTTCTTGTTTGATTTAGGTATGCATGATATGTTGAAGCAATATATCGTCAATTCATCCAAGTAACGAATTGGTTTGCACCTCAGAAGTGTGTAAGTCCTATTACTCATTAGTATTATGAGTGATTAATTGGTGTAAGGAAATATTGAAGTCACTTCCTCCGTGGTCTGATGTGGCTTAACGGCTAAGCACGCGGTCTAGCATTCAGGAGGGCAGAGGTTCGAGTGCGTGTGGGGCCTGCGTTTTTGTTCACCAGACCCACCTTCAATACGATGTTTGTTGCCCGTAAGTCGCGCACATATGAGAGAAAAAATGACAAGAGGACAGATTGATATATCAAAGTGCCATATTGGAAAAGTATAAGTTCTTTGTTTACATGAATATTATTACTATAGAAAAAAAACTACAAGTTTAGTAAATTTCCATTTTACGTTATATTTAAAACAAAGAATATATATATTTATATCAGTTATTGACATAAAATGTCTTTTTTATAACGCTAATGTTAAGTTCCAGGACTTTGTATGGACCACTAATAATAATTGGTTTAACGTTAGCATAGTCGTGATATTCATATTGTCAGTTCAATGTTATGATTACTAAACAGTTCCCTTATAAGTTGTTTAAAATTAGGTATGTGGAATCAATGCGGCTGACATAGTAACCTTACAGTAACGCACTGTACTATATCTTCACGGTTATTGATTCTTAAATGTCAGAAATTAAAAAAAATCTGAATATTGCCAATAAAGATGGGTTATATGATCACACTGAAAAGCATGCTGCAGGGAAACTGGTTAAGTCATTACGTAAGTTTCCTAAACATGAAAAAAAATGATGAGAACTTTAATAAGTACTTGACCATGGTTTAATCCAAAATGTTTTGTCTAGAAAACTACTTATTAATAGTAGTATTAATCGTATCAAGCTACTAAACATATCCTCAACCGAAAACTTTTAGAAGTAGTTCATATGGTATATATGTATAGCCAGTCTACGTGAAAAATGTATATAAATATATAAGAAGTACAGCTAACATAGTTAATTAACCAGAAAAAGAAATTATAAAACTCGCCTGGGTTGCTTTTTGAATTCGTTGTATTTGCCAGTGTTAGTTGTATGAGTTTGATTAAAATCCTCAGCCATCGTTTCGGAATACCTAGCTTATGTGTCCAGTATTTTAAAAAAATATTTAACATAACACGTATATATCAAAGGTAAAAGGTCTGGGGAGTTGTAGGTGAGGCGGAATGAGGGAAAAAATTTTTTTAAGTAAATGCAGGGTCTGATTAGCTACGTGATTAGATTTTATCCTGCAGCCGAAACTGTCAACATCCTTGACTGACTGATCGGATGTGCCCAGCGAACCGTTTTAGTCATTTGTAAAGATTTATCATCTTTACATTTCGATTCCGTAATGGATTTGTCAGTTAAACGATCTAACAACACGTATGGTGGTTCATGATCTAGATAAGCCGGCTTTAGCCTATCAATACTTACTGTGTCGATGTTTCCATGTTTTTCTATCACGAAATATTTAGATTTTCTTGAGACGACTTTGAAAGGACCTTCAAATGGAGGACTGAGTGGTGCTTTTATTTTGTCACATCTTATCCAGACGTGCGTGCAATTGCTTAGGTCTTTAGGTATATATACGGCGCGCGATTGTTCACGAGTATTAATCGGCTTAATTTTAGACATGTGGTCCCGTAGTTGATCTACATAATTTTCTAAATTAAGTTTTTGACTGTTAGTATTAGGGTTAATAAATTCACCTGGTAGTCTCAGAGTTGTTCCGAAAACCAGTTCCGCAGCTGAACACTGTGCGTCAGTTTTGACAGATGTTCGTATTCCCAACATAACTAACGGTAGGAATTCTGTCCACTGATTGGGGTTTGAGTGAGATATAAGGGCGGTTTTTAGCTGACGGTGAAAACGTTCTACCATCCCATTAGCCTGAGGATGATATGCAGTGCAGCGTATCCTATTGGAGCCTAGAAGTTTAGCCAAGTTATTAAATAGTTCGGATTCGAATTGCGCTCCTCTATCCGTCGTTATTGTTATGGGTGTACCAAAAATGGTTACCCAGTTCTGCATGAAAACTTTGGCTACTGTTTCCGCTGTGATGTCCGCTATCGGGATGGCTATAGGGAATCTGGTAAATCGATCTATGCATGTAAAAAGATAATTAAAACCGTTTGAACGTGGTAAAGGACCTACCAAGTCGATATGCACATGGGCAAAACGTGCATCTGGTTGCGAGAAAACACCTATGGGTGAATTTGTGTGACGATTAATCTTTGATTGTTGACATGCTGAACACTCTCTAACCCATTTGTGTACATCCTTCTGTAAATTCGGCCATATATATCTGGCATTGATTAGTTTTGTTGAAGCTTTCGCGCCAGGATGAGACAAAGAATGAAAGTTATTATATATCAACTTTCGCATATTTTTGGGAACGAAAGGTCGCGGCATTGCCTTGGTCGTGTCACAATAAATTAGAATACCATCGATAGGTGATGGGAATTGTTTTAAATTAAGACTTGAATTGTTTGTTTTAAGTAGGTTTTGTAATTCTAGGTCCTGCTCTTGTTCGTGTCTTAACGTCTCGAAGTTTACTGTAGACTGCTGTAGCACGTTCATTTCTAGTCTGGATAAAGCATCTGCCGCCTGATTGTCCTGACCTTTGACATGTCGGATATCGCTTGTGAACTGTGATATATAGTCAAGGTGTCGGACTTCTCGAGGTGAGTATTTATCGGCTCTCGCTTTTAATGCATTCGTCAGAGGTTTGTGATCCGTAAAGACTATAAATTCCCTACCTTCTAACATGTGTCGGAAGTGTTTAATGGTCAGGTAGATTGCAAGAAGTTCTCGCCCGAAGGTAGAATACCTTGTTTCGGCTGGAGCGAGTCTTTTCGAGAAGAAAGCAATTGGTTTCCAGGCGTTTTTAACCAGTTGGTTAAGGGTACCGCCTACTGCTTTATCTGAAGCATCCACCATCAAAGCAAGTGGGGAAAGAGAATTCGGATATATCAACGTAGTTGCTTGAGCCAGTTTATCTTTAAGCTGTTTAATAGCTTCGATGGCGTCAGAAGACAGTTTGAATTCTTTTGGTTTTCCTTTAAGTGAATCTGTCAAAGGTTGCATTAATTGTGCACAACCTGGTATGAATCTGCGATAAAAGTTAATTAGGCCTAGAAAACTTCTCAGTTGTGTTAGAGAACTAGGTACGGGGTATTGTTTGATGGTATCCACTTCTTTTTTGATAGGTTTAATCCCTTCTGGGCTTATTGTGTGACCGAGAAATTCTAAAGTTTGAACACCGAAAACACACTTACTTTGATGTATGTTTATTCCATGTTCATCCAGTCTTTTCAACACTGCTTGTACATGCTGTTCGTGTGATTGCAAATCGGGGCTGGCAATTAACAAGTCGTCTATATACCCCTGCGCAAATGGCATATCTCGAAGTAGGTTATCTATGAATCTTTGAAATGTCTGTGCCGCATTTCTCAGGCCGAATGGCATGCGTACAAACTCGAATAAGCCAAAGGGTGTAGTAATAGCTGTCTTGGGAATATCTTCATCAGCCACCGGGATATTGTGATATGCCCTGACTAAGTCAATTTTAGTGAATATGTTCATACCCTGTAAACCGTTTGTGAAATCTTGGATATGAGGTATTGGGTACCTATCTGGTACGGTTTGACGGTTTAGGGCTCTGTAATCCCCGCACGGTCGCCAGTCACCTTCATTCTTCTTTGGGACCATATGCAAAGGGGATGCCCATTGACTATCAGAGGGACGGATAATACCCAATTGTAGCATATAATCAAACTCGGCCCTAGCGATTTTGAGCTTATCTGGTGCTAGTCTCCTGGGTTTTGCAAACACCGGTGCACCTTCGGTTTTGATAGTGTGACTTACTTTTAGTTTGTCTTTAGAAGGCTGTGGGTTTGGTTTAGTTAAGTTTGGAAATTCCGCGAGTATATCTTGGAATTTCGCTGTTGTTACTGGGGAGTTTGAATCAAGTTAAGAGAGCTGATGTGACTTTCTTTGCCTTTTGTGTAATACGAAGTTTCTTTTAGTGTTAATCGCCGTTTCTTGGTGTCAACTAGAAATTCGTATCTCTCTAGAAAGTCCATCCCCAGTATTGCCAGATCTAAGTCGGCTACCGTGAAAACCCAAGGGAATTGCCTCCTGAACCCCAAATCTAGGGTTAAAGTTTTCTGCCCAAATGTCGCAATTTTAGTTTTATTTGCAGCTTGAAGTGTAATTGATGATGTTTCTCGACTAATCTCAGTTTTATTTTGAGGGATGATGCTAAGAGCAGCGCCAGTATCCACCAAGAAATTCAAGCCAGAGTTTCTGTCTCTAACATAAAACAAGCGACTGTTTAGGCGCCCCTCCTCAGTCGTCGCGACCTGGGGAGGGGTTACTCGTTTCCCGCTGTCTTAGAATTATGCTTAGGCCAGGCGCATGGTTGCATGCACTTGGTTGAGTTGACACCAAACTTCCAGTGGTACCAACAAAACTGCCCAGATTGTCTGGACATTTGTGACCTGTTTTGTGACTTGGATCGTGGTCGTTGTGGTGACCTGCTCCTGTTTCTATGACCCATTTGCATTCTGGTGACAGCCTCAGTGAGACTCTTAACACTCGCAATGAGTCCTTCTATTACGGGGTCTTTTGCTGATTCTACTTTTTGTGTGTGATTTATTGTGCCTGATCCAGTTGGAGGACCTCTTTCCATTATTCTGTCGGCTATACGCGCTAAATGAGATAATGAGGTTTCAGGATCTTGTGCATCCAAACAGTGTTGGACGTAGCATGGGAGAGCTTGTATCCATCCTTGTTTTAGGACTGCTTCACCCACTGTGTTATCACCCACTAAGACTTGGAGGTGACGTAAAAACTGTGACGGCGACCGATCACCTAGTGTTTCACCTTGAAAAAGTCTTTGGATTCTTTGACTATCTGATAATGATAAACGGTTCATTATCTCTCGTCTTAAGATGGTGTATGGTTGTGGTGATGGTGGACTTAAAATCAAGTCACGGACTTCTTTGGCGACTGAAGGAGGAAGGATAGAACACAAGTCTCTATAGCGAATCCCTTCAGATTTGATATTGTGTCTCGTGAAATAATGCTCTAGTTGAGCAAACCACAACTCAGGATCACTACGATCAAATTCTGGAAGTCGGGATTTCGTAGTCATAACAGTGTCTATCTCCACTGGTGACAAATCCTCCAGATTATGGGTTTCTATTGAGTCTGACATGAGGTATGTGACAAATATAGCAATAAAGTTAGCACGAAAAATGGTTACTATAACACGAATAACTTAAGATAATACGGAATAAACTAGTTATATACTCAAATTAGTTTACGGATAATCAGGTCTACTTTTACGATTAAGTAAAAAAAATGTTAATAACAAAAATGAGGTTAAATTTGTGTTCAAAAAGGGCTCACCAATTTCGTGCCTTAAGTAACCCTCGTGCTATTGATAGAAGAAACCAGACAAGTAGTGAATAGGTCTTTATTTCGATCTTAGCGCGGTGACAGTGGAGCATGGGATTATCTGTTCAGACAAACAAAGGCTCTCAACATTCAATATAAGATAATAGGGAATATAACGCTTATAAAAAATAAGGAAGTGAATGAATACTTGAACAATACTGTTTCAGCATATGCTTGGTTGTTTGGGGTCACTTCTTAACCAACCAACCTAAGCTGTTACAGATGTGTAGCAGTAAATAAATCCCCAAAATAAATAGCTCTAAGTTTTCGACATTGGATGCTGACCATATGTTTTAGTGGACTCATCTAGCTGAAGGCACTCGGTCATGCATCCGCACCAGATCACGTGTGGTAACGCCGTGCTCAACATCTACCGCAATCGCTAGCCAGACTAGATCAGAGAATTCCGATATATTGGTAATCGCCAAATACACTCTTCCGATCTCCTCGACTCTGTCTTTTGATTTTTCTTGGTGGGAACGAAATGTATTAGGTGTTACTGGTAGAAGCGTTGTCAAACACTGAATACCTGTGACATCATCAGATGCTTTCCAATGTGCATGATCCTGCACCTGTTGAGGTTAAGTGGTAATCGCCATTTTTTGCTCCAGATAGTTAAGTTATTGTGGTCATTTTGAATCAGGAATACACTTTCACTTATAGTCTCAGGCCTATAGTTGTATACTATCCTGAGGTCATTAGCATATAAGTATGGTTTCCTTAATTTTATGATGTTACGTATATCGTTTATATACATAAGAAAAAGGAGTGGACCTAATACGCTGCCCTGGATGACTCCACTGGTTATTGGTCTAGGTGATGAGAGACAGTCATTGTACTTTACCATTTGTTTACGTTCTGTTAATAACGAAGCAAACCTTGAATATAGTAGGTTGTTTATTCCAAAGGACTTTAGTTTGACGAGAAGCCTTTTATATGGGACCTTATTGAAGGCTTTCTTAAAGTCTAAGAATAGGACTGATACAAGACGTCCGTTGTCTCATTTCAGAGTTATATCATTCAGGTAGTCTACTGGGCATGCATCGTAAGATTTAGACCTAAGAAACCCATTCTGGGAGGTCGAGATGAGATTATTAGTAAGTGGATGTTAGACTACAGACGCCTTAATTACTTCTTCCATCACCTTAGATACCACTGAAGTTATGTTTATGGGCCGGTAACTTTCAACATGATATGTGTAGCTTTCGAGGCAGTACGGTAACACGCTGTAGAGAGCGATGTCGCAAATAGTTCGAGAAGCAGTGTCATTCTAATGTTATTCTGTGTCGCTTAAGGTTTTTGTTTGACTTACAAAACCTCGGCGTTAGTAGATTTGATGACTTCTATAATGCGGTTGGCGGATGCAGCCAGGTCGCCTACGGCGCTGTTTTGGAACGAAACCAGCACAGCTTGAATCTTTTGAGGGTGTTTAGGTAAAAAAATTGTCTGAATAGGCCATCGTCAAAAGTTCTTTGGCTAATCGCCTCTCTCATTCACAACAACATGTCCGTCGCTGAGCCGTGTTGCATATCGATATTATTAAAGAGCTGATATAATCTTTGTTGATCGGCTGTGTCTCAGCGTTTAAGAGTTTCGTAAGGTCCCAAAATATCGCTAGTAAACATACTGGTTGTGACGTATCTGCTGACGTCGCGTGGTAGTACCTTGATTAACGCGAGGAACTGTGCATATGTATCGTTCACGCCGTACTCGTAGAAGTTAGCATCTGCGTAGCAGAACCGGGCTTCAATGATGTCTGGCCAAACGGGCATTAGCTAGAATAAAGGTAGAGTCATAGTCTTTAACTAAAGTACCTTAGGTGTCTGTTCCGTCATGGCAAATATGAAAAACAGGAATGAACGTGGAAAAAATATCACTATGTAAAAATTAAAATAAAGCAATGATATTTGAAATTCCAAAAATGAAAAGACTCACAGTTTGCAATTCGGTGTACCAGATCACGTCGGGCTCACCAATGAAGATGTCACATGTATTTGGAGTTTGACGATGCTTTAATCAACAACACCTTCGACGATTGAATCGTACCCACCTGGTGAAGTCAAAAGCGAGGAGGTTCGAAGATATGTTGACAGACTATCCATACATCGAGAATCAACCGATTTAAAGTGGCTAGCGATTGCACGAGAAGTTGATTTCTTTGCTCTTGCTTCATATCATTTCGCTACGGCTTCAGGCATCTGATAATGTCAGTTGAAAACCTCAGAAAAATTCAAGCCGAATGCTAAAGATAATTACATACGAAATTAAAAGTCCATTTGCCGTTTGTTGTTATCTTAAAATCCAGTTACTTTTCTGGTGAACCAGTTTTTATAAACTTAAACCAACAACTATCTGTACTACATTTCGAACTATTTATACACTATTTTTATAATCTTTTCACTCTTCTTCCAATGTACAGTTCCATATCAGATATGTTTGTTGTCCATTCGTTCTCAATAATACTTTTTAAATTGACAGTTGTTCGTAGGTCCATGTGTCCTCGGCAAAGTTAAATGTTTTTATTCTGGGGCAGTGAGGTTGCTAGATTTCCTTCCAATTTGCATAAATGAATAAGATACTAGCATAAACCATCCGTTAAATCCAGTACAACACGCCCAGGCTAACACCGTTTGTGCGATGACGGTAACATAAAACAAAATACGGATTAAGTTGGGTTGGTTTGTCTCGTTGAATTGTGTCCGCAGACAGATATTGAAATGGGAATCAAGATGATCAAAACAAAGTGGAGGAAATAAGCATGACAACTCGCCTTCCTAAGATAATCCATAACGTGATAAAGAGATACACTGCCAAGGAAACAGTGATGTTGACGTCACTGATCTTGTTTTGCCATTCTGACGTTACGTTTTCTGGAGCCAGCATCTCCATTCCGTGATTCCTTTGTGGTAGTATCAAGTCTGAGATGTACAGACAGTAACCGTTTGAATTGAGCAGAGTTTGTGTTTTGCTATAATTTAATACGAGCAACTCAAAAACGCTTCGTACGCTATACAGAAGAACGTAGACTGGTTTAATCGGATAAATTTTGGATCGTTAGTTCTGCGTTCACAACGAATATTGGCGGTTCGGTCGTTAAAGCTTGAAGCGAAAGAGATATTTCATCGCACAAACATTGACGGATTGAAACTTTCAACGTTTCCCCAGGTGTTTGTTGGTCAGAAACTCCACAAACCCTTTGTTTTTGACGTTTGCACTTTCAAGGTGATGATTTGATCAGAATTACATCATACTGTAAACTCTGTGTCTCACACTATGATGTAAAACTCCATTATTACATGTACAATGTCACAAGCGTGTCAAAAGATCAGGGGTTGGATACTATGGGAAGATTTTGATACAGAATAGTACTACCATCATAGGACAAGGTATAAATTTCCATACATTGATCATAGAAGTATTGGGTACAACACTTCTCAGATATGAATGCAAATAATAATAGTAAGATCCGTATTGTCAATATAACAGCTGGCGCGCTTTATAGACGTTGCGTTGCGATGTGACAAGGTTAAACCATGATGATAAGAATAATGACTGTGTAATGAATATCGACCCCTGAAGTAAACCAGCGATCGAAAAAAATAAATGAACAAAATAAGATTTAAAAATCTTTTACTGATGCCTATAGCACCTGCAAAAGATCTAAATCAGTCACTAAAGCGAATAATGTGAAACCTTATAAATACACTGATCAGTCTGCATCCTACTCTGATCTTCCCTTAGCTACACTAAACGTGCATCGTTTACTTGGGAATGACATATCACTACCTTGTATCTCGCTTGTAGATATAAATAAGAGCAGTCACATACCGTTAGAGTCGACACCATTTGTCAGTCGAAACAAAAGTATCACATGTGAGCATTATTTAGACAGTGTGGCGGACCCCAAACACCCGACAATTTTACAATCGGCCATCCTGAGTAGTGGCCCACGGAGTACATGTAAGCCGCCTACATAGCCAGCCCGATGATGTAGATCTTGACTACTCACCCAGACATATACTCCGTCCCCAACTAAGTATGCACAAGGTGACCAACCGGTAGACAGTTGCAACAGGTCTGTATGTAACCACATCGACCTTAAAAACTTTGATATAAATTCTAATAATAACGCCACTGGTAGATCTAAAAGCAGCCAAACAGAACTTAGCATCACCCAAACTATCCAAGACTTATTATCGTACAAATATTTAATCAATGTTCCAGAAAATCACGATCTCGAAATTATAAAAAACACTGAAAAAGTAATTGACCATATATCATCTGAAGTGTTGAAAAGACTTCAGTGTATTCAGAATGTCATTGTGTATAATATACCTGACAGTGCGAACGTGAAGATTGCTAAAAATACGCTGCTACAAGAATTTCGATTGTCGCAATCTTGGTGTGTAACAATAAGGTTACGTAAAGCACACACTAAAGCCTCCTGTCCCATTCTTTTTCAGTTTGGTAGTACCACTGAGGCTAATCACCTCCTCAATAATCAGTCATTACTGAGACGTTTTCCAACATTTAAAATGATTAGAATCATCCATGACAAAACTGCTATCCACCGTCGAATCTTCAATGGAACACAAACTAATCAACGCACACTACGTAGCCACGGTAGTTACAGCGTTTGCCACTGCACAGATCCTAAAACATCATACACTACCCCTCCCAAAAACGGAGGCACGTCGGATATTGCTGTTAGTTCTAGGAACAAGACTGCACATAAAGTAGCTGCAACCACTCATCCTCGGCCCAAACACTCAGCTACCCCAAAATTCCAATCCACTTAGGCCTCAATAGTACCCCAGTATTGCCCTAGCGAACCCAATAAAAAGCCTAAAAATGACCCTCCCAAAATTGCGCTAACAGCTACAGACGCTCAGACACCGCTGTACGAAATAATACTAAACTCTCTGTAAAAACCCACCAGTACTCCAGCACCCCTAACCCAAAACACGCACCGTGTCATAGCACTAGGATGCCATACGACAAACATAGTGAATTGGTAGCGCCCACTCATCCTAACGTGAGACGACACTCGAAAAGAAACACACCTAAACGTGATACCCGTAAGTCATATAGTGTCAACTTTGCAAGCTCCATAAACCAGCACACAACTACACACAACAGAAGCATCTCTCTTGGCGACACTATCAGGCAATCCTTCATTCCTTACCAGAAACATGCAACCTCCCCAACTACCCATAATAGGACTAAAATTGCCCACCGCACGCAAGGAAGGCATAACGTTGGCCTACTTGGGAACCCACCTACTGATTCTAGATACTATCTAAGTCAAGCCATCCTACACAACTCTTTCATCCCCCCTAATTCGACATATACACCATCTCATATTTTTTTATCACTCCCCCTTCAATAGTGCTCCTATGGGGTCTCTAAATGTTGGGGGCAACAATCTCACTATTCTGAGACCGTCTCTATACTACGACCTAATGGGGAGTGGCATATCCTTCTCAACGTCGATAACTGTCTCTAGTCTTAAAAGCTCCTTGACTTAACCTCCTGATAACTCTCCGAACACACTACCTAACCATTCAACTCTACCTTTCACTCTTAAACATACTTCTTTCACCAAACTAACCTCCAACTACCTTTCTCGCATTAACCCTATTGTTAATAAACTAAACGCTCATCAATATGAAGTCAACACTCCCAATTCTTCCTTTTATCATAGCAAAACAGACAATCCACTGGGTTTACATCATACCTTTCTACTAGACAAACACTCACCGTACCTAACACTTATGTTAATCGACGCTCGATCTGTACAAGGTAAGATGACTCACCTACGCACCCTATTACTTTTAAACAACCCCTCACTTGTTTTGATAACGGAAGGTTAGCTGTCCTCCGGTACCACAGACACATATCTACAAATACACACCTATGAGCTCTTCCTCTGTGATCAAGTCACCAAGAAGGGTGGTGGTTGTATTGTTTATGCATCAAAAAATTTGAGAGCAGAAATCTGTGGCGGCCTCCTGAACTAATGATAGGGAGTGAAGTAGTTGAACGTATCGACCTCTTCACTTATCTCGGAAGTCTCATCAGCCCTTGTGGTCTGATGTGTGACGAAATCTCAGCACGGATACAGAAGGCTCGACTAGCTTTTACCAACCTACGTCATTTATGGCGTAGGAGAGCTATCCGTCTACCAACCAAAGGACGTGTTTACTGCTCAGCAGCTCGTTCTGTCCTAATTTATGGCAGTGAAACATGGCCTGCAAGAGTAAAGGATATTCGTAAGCTACTAGTATTTGATCATAGATGTCTTTGAAACATTGCTCGTATATCCTGGAACCATCGAGTAAGTAACGCAGTTGTTGGGAAACGGGTACTAGGTAAGGATGGCAAATCCATTGATGAAGTAGTGAAACTTCATCAGTTGAGATGTCTGGGACACATGTTACGTATGCTCAACCACCGACTGCCCCGACGTGCGATGTTCGATGGTATAGGAGTAGGTTGGAAGAAAGCTAGGGGCGGCCAGACAAAAACATGGCACAAGTCCATGAAGTCACTGACAAGTAGACTGATTCATGTTGGTAGGTGTAGACTACGTAGTTGGGGACCGCGAGATGATAGCAACCGATGGTTAGAGACCCTGAATGACATGGCTCAAAATCGTTTGCAATGGTGCAGGTGCATCCACTCTTTGTGTTCTTCCAAACTCTAATATCCTGATTCCTCCTTGTCTCTTTTTTCTGTTCCCAAATTTATTTCAGTGTATTATACTCTTTAAATAACATCTCCAAACCCTAATGTTTCCGATTACTGCTTATACTCTTACTACCTCTACCACTACGGGATTTGAGTCGACAACTAGCGTCTCTGTGCTAATGTGGTGTGGCAACTCGAACTGATGTACGTACGTACGAAGTTCTACGTTGTTCTGACTGACTGACATGTCCTCAGAAAACTTCCCGGTTCGATATAGCTTACTGTGCAAACTCATGTATGCAAAATACTAATCGGATGCATATATCGAGCTCCTAACACTCCTAATTCAACTGAAACTATTATAAGTAAGTCATTTGCTCAGGCTGCCTCGCTCGACTTCAGTTACAAAATTGTATGTGGTGATTTCAGCCTTCCCACCATCAACTGGACGACACATCCTGGCCGATTGTGCTTTGAAAGTATGCTTTGGTCCTTAGTCATACACGGTTGGCAACAACATGTACACCTGCCTACACGATATCACAACATTCTTGACTTGATATTCTGTTATAATGTCATACCAACATCAATTGTGGTTAGCAAAAGGTTTCACAACAGCGATCATAAAATATTTCTATGCACCCTTCCGATTCTTGCCATGTGCAACAAATTAATGACATTAAGTACGCCTTTCCAATATAGAGACTATGAAAACGCTGACTGGGAAAACTTTCTATTTCTAATAAAGCACTCTGACTGGAGCAGTTTCTTTATCAGTGATAACCTCTTAGAAACATTAGAAATATTCAATACCACCACCAAATCTGCACTAGACACTACTATACCCCTAAAATTGGTTCTTAAACAATTACTCCCCATATAAACCAAAAGACTAGGTCTAAACTGCGAAAACTGAAAAGGACGTACTATATATCAAAAGACTTCATTGCACTGCACCAGATATACTTTGTACTTGACGGAGTACAAAGTCAAAACAACAAGCATAAACAGATAGATGAACGTACTGCGCTCACTGCTGTATCTAAAGCCCAAGCCCTATGTCGTCTCCTCACAAAACGCATAAGAAAGAACGCAGATCACAGCATTCACTCCTTACTGCACGATGGAGTGACGTATAATGACCAAACTGTCATATGTGAACTATTAAGTGAATGGTTTTCCCACAATGGAAATACATCTCATGCTCCAGATATCAACTTAAAGTGCATCAGCAAAAATTATGTTAATACCATAAACTTCGACATTAGGAGTATACATACTGCCATTAAAACCCTTAAGCCAAATGCAAGTTCCGGTGTCGACGACATCCCTTCAATCCTTTATAAAATGTCAGGACTGGATATACAGACGCTACTACTCAAAATATACACATTATCTTTAGAGATAGGTACATATCCGGAAACCTGGAAGGTAACGTATGTTCTTCTCAAACACAAATCCGGACCGAGAAACCTGGTCGAAAACTACAGACCCGTAAATATCACTCCAGTTATATCACGTATAATGGAAAAAGTGATACGAAATCAACTATCTGGTCACCTACCTAAGGAAGATCTAATGGACCCGTCAAAACACGGCCTCATTAGAACAAGGTCGTGTCTGACAGACTTATTTAACGAGGTTACTCGCATACGTGACCAGAAGAAACTAGTGGTTATACTATATTTCGATATTAAGAAAGCCTTTGATAAAGCACCTCACAATCTTCTAATCAGCAGACTCAAGTCACTTGGAATTATAAATCCCCTTTTGCAATGGATCAAGTCTTTTCTTACGAACAGGTACCAAATAACCAAGATTAACTCTAAAACGTCTACACCTCGACCAATAACCAGTGGTATTGTGCAGGGTAGTGTCTTGGGTCCATTGCTCTTTATAATCTACATCAAAAATATATGCACGTGCTTTAGCACAGGTAAGACCTACCTTTACGCTGATGACTTAAAAGTCATCTATAAAACTTACATTTGCGATGTACGTAGTACCATGCAAACGTTCCAACATGAACTCCACATGATAGACGACTGATGCAAACGCTGGACGTTAGACAGGTGGCCTGCTTGAATATCTGGGCTACCTGTTCCTCCGATCTAGATATTTCATCAAGTTATTTGTTTTGTTGTTTGTTTTAGCACATCATTATGTCTATTGTGCACACAATCAATTCAGGCGCGTTTATGAAAAGTTTACAACCTTTCGCTATACGGGATACAAAAAGGCACAATCAGCAACATCATGGTAGCCGGCAATATGCATTGAAACGAATGAACATTAATCAAATGTGGATTACCGAACTCCTAACACCTAACTGGTCATCATTCAAAATTTATCGTCACAATCGATCAAGGTATAAGAAAATGAAACTTGTTGAAATACTTTATGCTGAGAATTCTATGTTGTACCAAAAATATAATGTTGAATAAAGCTTCTAATAATAATAATAATAATAGAGATCAACACAGAGAAATGCAGCTGGTTATGTATAGGAGACAAGTCTCTTAAAATAAAACTAACACTTAACAACAACACACTGCCCAGACTAGCATCAGTAACTGACCTAGGCGTACATTGCTCACACAGTCTTAATTTCTCTGAACACATCTCATCCAGAGCATCTAAAATGCAGAAATCGCTTGGCTTCATTCTCCGTAATTTCTATCAAAATGAATCTAAAATCCTTCTTTATAAAGTTTGTGTAAGACCCATCGTTGAATACTGCTAGTTATTATTTTCCAACCTACGCTTTCTGATATACTAAAGGTGGAAGGAATACAACGAGACTTAACGCGCAAAATACTTAAGACTGACTCAGTCATTGCCTACAGTTCCCGACGCCAAGTTTTAGGAATAGCACCACTTTAGGAGAGAAGGCTTGGGTCTAATTTGATTCCCTACTTCAAACTACTGAAAAAACTTACTTATTCAAAATGTAAGATAGTTCTCGCCCGAGATTCACATGAATACGAACTTCGTAACAAAGTTTCTACCGTCAAAATTGAAAAATACAGATCAAAAACTCGGGGAAACTTCTTCTTCATCAAGTATGCAATAATATGGAACAGTCTTCCCTCCGAAATACGCATGGCAGATGAATTACATACGTTTGTGAAACTGCTCGATCAAGCCCTCAATTGCACTGATCCAGCACGTACGAACACATCTGCGCCCCACTCATACATTATAGGCTCTTTACACATCCAGACCAAAATGGACGTCAAGTTCAGTTTACCTTATTTTTCCTACTTTGTGGTTGTATTAGTTACTTTTTCCAGCCTAGTTCTTCACTTGAAGTAAACAGGTAACTCACTGGATCTATCGATGATGTTCAACTAAACTCGGTCGCTAATGGACACTCACTACCACCTTAAAAATTCAAGAGGACCACACAACCCACTGCCTACTACCAGTGGTCTTGGATCTATGAAGCCTGTTACCCATCAACTGGTTATCACAACACAAAATAACATCAGCACCAAGTTGATGTGAGTTTCTTCCTGTTTATTCTTCATTAGCTTTTTACTCTTCCGTGCACTATGTTGACTAGCTATTATTATTATTTCTTCACTCGGTATCTTATCTACAACTCATATACGTCCATACTTTTCCGCCTGCTTTAATAAACAACTATCCTACGTTATACCCTTCTTAATGCTTATACTCTGATTGGCAAACTATACTTTATACTATAGTCAATTAGAGCACTGTATCGATGCCTTACCCACAGTCCATAACTTGTAAAATGGTACTCATAGAAATAGTGTTTTCCAACAGGTTATGAAACACAGGATTGTGTGAGGTATGACATATATCCAAAAATAAGCTTAAATGAGCCTAACATCACAAAAGGAGGGAGGGTGGAGTTACTGACCAGCAAGCATTGATGTTGAAGGAGATGATTTCAATCCACCCATGTTTGTGGGGCAGAACATTTAGTATGTATCAGGCTCTTGGTGATTGAGAACAGGTCAATCAATCTGTGATATGGATTTTCTTCCTACGCTCACCATTCAGACTCATGTTTCCAATTTTATGCCGTAATAGCTATTCTACTAAGACAACCTACAACATGCTAACTCGGACTTTTACACTAGAATTGCGTGGCTGACATTGGGTGGACAAGAAAAGAAAAGAAAAAAAAAAAAAGACAATAAAAGATATAGTCACTAGTATTTTTAACACTTCACCCTCTATATGCACACTCCCCTCTAATAAAACGCTTTCCTTGTACCAACCTTGACTTCCCTTCCTTCATGTGAGCTTACTCCAACCTGTTAAACATCACAAATCGTTGTTCTTTATTACTACATTCTCTTATATGGAGCCTCTGACTTCATTTCACTCTAACAAGAGATAATATGAATTTAACCTAATTTATTATACCTCTGTTTGTTTTGCTACACAATGTGAAGCGACGTTAAAAAAAAAATGGCGTTCATATCCAAGTGCCTTGCTGCTCTTCTGCTTCTCTGTTTTCTTTCTTCGGAATCCTGCTTTGAGGGCACAGCTATGGAACTTCTGACGTCTGGAACAAACTGACGTACGCGTCTCCTCAAGGTCATGGTTTACAGCAAGCACTCTACGAGTCTACTTTATAACAACTATAAACTTAATAAGTTGAGAAGCATGCTGTGCGCCAACAAGTGTTGTAAATTGTAAGTCATTCCTGTAAAACTGACGTGTACCTGAGCATGCAGAAATATATTATTATTTAACTTTTACCACTAGTTATCTTCATAAAAGTGTGATCTACTATATGGATGTCTAACTCATAATAGGATTGCTTTGACTATCTGATCTGCTTGTAACGTGGAACTAGTAGAGACAGTGTATTCCAACTATGGGCTTTGATTAAAGCAATATTAATACTTGCCACACACGTAAGAGAGCCTAACGTCACAAAAGGAGAGAGGGAGGCGTTAATGACCAGCAAACATGATGGTGAGGAGATAACTTCAATTCTCCCATGTCTGTAGGGCAGAAAATTTTGTTTAATTACGACTCCTTATGATCTAGTACAATGTCACGAACCAATAGTATTGATGCTGATCTATTATGCGAAATACCTCACTAAATCGTGTTTAGAACGCTGAATCGGTCTCACTTCCTACCGAGTAATCCTATTACAAGCAAACTAGACGATTTGCTAAAAATGAAGCCTGCTCAAGACCCTATAAAATCTACAAAAATGGGCTGAAATACATTTTTACTTACTTACTTACTCGTGAAGGAGCATAGGCCGCTCACCAACATTCTCCATCCAACCTGTTATGACCTTGAATCGCTTTTACCCCGTGATACTTGTTATGACTTGACCTTGGTCGGTGTAGTCTAAATTATGACCTTGACGCGTTAGGCTGAGTGGCTTAACCTTGAGTCTAATATGCGTGAGTTCGAGATGGGGTAGAGAGAACTATTCTAAATCCTGATTGGTTGGCAAGCACGCGAGTGAAAGAAGACAAGACAGTTGGAACACTAAACTCTGGATTCTCTGAATTCGGATTACTACAAAAATGTACATGAATAAATAAGTGCATATCTTGACCACGACGTAGGATAATTTGGAAAAATACAGTTATGCCCGAAACAGGGAATTAGGGTAGAAAATATAGTGCAAAATATAATGTTTAAATTACAATATTTTTGGAACAAAAAAGGGTATGCTAGTGAACGATACATAGAACGAAAGCTCGTGTTATGTAGAATAAGATAGGGACAAAAATAAATATAAGTGTTTTACAGGTTTTGAATGAAATGCAATAACGTCCCAAGAAAATAGCTTTCGTAATTGTCTGGGCTTCTTAATTCCCCGTTCATAACACCTTCCCCCTTTAAAAAAAAAAGAAAAAAAACATGGTTAGTTACTATATACAGGTAAGTGCTGAGATATCATCATTGATATCTTCCTTCGGAAACGTATGTTCTCCTCTTTGGGTCTACCTGTAGAATATCTGGTCTTCTGCGTTTCCGTGATGCTTTCCTAATAGGACTTTGTTCAGGTTGCGTGGTCTTCTGAGTCGCTGAGCATTTTATGTCAAAACTGTCCAGAATGATTCTCCACATTGAGTCTAATTTCTCGGTTTTCTGTGAAGTGCCAGCATTTTCCAGTATGTGGTTGACATGGCGTGTCCACTTCTGTCCTTCAACTTCCACCACATACATTACGTTCCCTTGTCTCTTAAGTATGCGTCCACTGGTCCATTGTGGAGGTGAATATCGGAAATCGCGGACGTATACTTTTTGATTTTTCTGGAAAATTCTGCGTTTCGCCCCATGATGGCGATCAAATTGGTTTTCCATCTTTCTGTTTCTTTTTCCGATGTCTCTTTGCTGTGGTTTCATGGCATCGAGGGCAGTTCTTACTTTTCTACCAAACATAATTTCTGCTGGGGACATTTGATTTGGTGTTGATGGGTTTGGAGTTGTTCTGTAGACCAAGAGAAAGTCATCAAGAATCTCCTCTATCTTTCCCTCCCCTTTTGCCTTCAGTAGCGCTCTTTTGAAGGTATCTACAAACCTTTCGGCCTGACCATTCGATTGTGGATGGTACGGAGGTGAACGGACATGTTTGACTCCAAACCTCTTGCAGAAATCTGAGAAGATGGAAGAAATAAACTGAGTGCCGTTATCTGTCACGAGAACATCTGGAACTCCAAAACGGGAGAATAACTGCCGTAGCTTCATGATAGTCTGTTGCGAAGTGATTTGATTTATAGGAAAAATCTCCGGCCATTTTGAATAAGCATCAACACAAACGAGGAAGTACGTACCCTGGAATGGGCCAGCAAAATCAACATGTATACGCGACCAAGGTTTTCTGGAGATGGCCAAGATTGTAGTTCAGCTTTTCGTGGACACTTAGAAAGAAGTACATGAGACTCCGAAGTTTCACTAGCGCATACTTTGTCTGAAGTATTCGATTTGGAAATTTTATGAGAAGGCAATGAATCGGCGGTATTTGATTTGACATGGTGAGAACACATAACATTTGAATTGTTTGATTCAGAAAGATCATAAGAACATGTTTCATCAGAAGCATTTAATTCGTTAATATCCAGAGAGGATGATTCGTCGGAGGCATTTGATTTAGAAATATCATTAGGGATTTGGATAGAATCATAGGAAACATTTTGAGAACATACCTCATCTAATAATTTATTCAAAGTATCAACATGTGCAATCCAATCTAATCCCAATAGATCTAAATCGTGTCGATTTGTTAGATAACAAACATCTGTAAATTTGCTTCCCATAAGTTGAACATTGCATAGGACCTCTCCTGTCAACTTTACTATGTCTCCTGACGCATTTCGGGCGACATGTTCCGTCGGTCGGATGGATGGGCATCCTAACTTGTGCCATGTGTTCTTTGAAATCAACGTGACATCAGAAGCAGTGTCCAACTGAAGTCGTATAAGTTTTTCATTTACTAATAAATTTACGAATTTCCGCCTACTTTTAAATCCAACTTTAAAGGTTGCAAACGTGGTTTTAATTTGACTGTCTGATCGTTGCTTTGAATTTTCACTACGATGTTTAGTCTTGCGTTTATTTAACGAACAATGACCTTCTTTGTGGCCAATGCGATGACATTTGCGGCATTTATGATTCTTAAACGGACAGAATTTTGCAAAATGCCATGCTCCGCAGAACCAGCATGGTGATGGGGGGTTGGCAGGTTGTTTCCTGCTTGTACAGTTTTGTTTCGATGATTTTATGGATCGGAGCGCATTAATTGAATCAGAACCGGAAGGTTTAACCTTCTGTTGCACCATCGCAGTGTCATGCTTGAGATTAAGTAACCGCTGACATTCGGTTGTAACCATTTGTAATGTCATATTTGGTTCTTGTTCAATGCGTGCCAACATTCTGGTACGGACATCTGCATCTTCTTCATTCTTTAGACCACATATGAAAATCAAGCATTTAAATTGGTCCGCTGTGATTTCGTTTATTTTGAAGCGTTCGCACTGTCGATTTACCTTCCCGGCATACGTGAGATAATCGTCCTCTGGAGATTTTGTTATTTGGAAACATTTATAGCGAGTATTAAATAATGAGGACTGTTCATCGAAAATATCAGATAAAATCTGGACTGTATCTTTGAATGATACATCTCGTGGATTTTGCGGCAAGATAAAATTCACATATTTATTATATTCCTGTGTTCCCAGTCTTCTTAAGAGTAAGCGGACTTTCGCTGCGTCATCAAGATGCGAGCATTCAACGCGGAAAATATCTTCACAACGGTGAAACCACGAACTGAAAATGATATTAGCTTCAGGATCATACTGGAATTCAGAAATAGAATTTATGATGCTTTCATGCTTATCTGATTGACAAGCTGAGGACGACTGTAATGAGAACATTCGTGCGAATGCATCCAAAAGCTTCGTCTGATTTGCCTCATTTTGTGCTTGCTGCATTTGAAGAATAGTTTTAAGGTCATCCAATGAAACAGGCATTTTGTACTGGATCAATCAATATAGGAAAGAAAAAAAAATTCTCCGTCGCCAGTTGTTATGACCTTGAATCGCTTTTACCCCGTGATACTTGTTATGACTTGACCTTGGTCGGTGTAGTCTAAATTATGACCTTGACGCGTTAGGCTGAGTGGCTTAACCTTGAGTCTAATATGCGTGAGTTCGAGATGGGGTAGAGAGAACTATTCTAAATCCTGATTGGTTGGCAAGCACGCGAGTGAAAGAAGACAAGACAGTTGGAACACTAAACTCTGGATTCTCTGAATTCGGATTACTACAAAAATGTACATGAATAAATAAGTGCATATCTTGACCACGACGTAGGATAATTTGGAAAAATACAGTTATGCCCGAAACAGGGAATTAGGGTAGAAAATATAGTGCAAAATATAATGTTTAAATTACAATATTTTTGGAACAAAAAAGGGTATGCTAGTGAACGATACATAGAACGAAAGCTCGTGTTATGTAGAATAAGATAGGGACAAAAATAAATATAAGTGTTTTACAGGTTTTGAATGAAATGCAATAACGTCCCAAGAAAATAGCTTTCGTAATTGTCTGGGCTTCTTAATTCCCCGTTCATAACACAACCCTGTCATGGGCAATCCTTTCCAGATCTTTCCAGTTGTTATTCATTAATTTCATATCTGCTTCTATTTCCCAACGTAAGGTGTTCTTTGGCCTTCCTTGGTCTGAAAAAGCTTCGACAAAAAAGGGAGACAGCCATTCGTGTATCGGAATATTGTTTTCAGCGCTGTATATTATAACTACATATAATCCCATATTTTCAGCTTCTTTTTGAACCACCTCCGTTTGTCAGTTGTTTATCCACTCGTACGTTATTTACACTTATTGTCTTTAACCCATTAGAACGCTCTTGCCTAATAAATACCTTAGGAAAAAAATGAACTGAGTAGTCATGCCTTAACTATTCCTTCATAAACATTGTCTACTCTGCTTCTCGTTCTTTCTTTTTCTCGCATCCCTTTTCAGCCCCCTTGGGATATGCCACTGAAAACAGATATGGAACGGATGACTTCTTCCTGAACCATCATTAAAGCCTCAGATATTCCAGAGGGATATAAGGTTGTGGTTTCTAGAAGCCCCAACTTAACATGGATCTATTCTCGACCATCGGTTGCACGTCACAACGCAACCTTCATAAAGCGCGCCAACTGCGATACTGACACGACGATCCTCATTAAAACCATCTACATTCATGTGTTATAAAGTATCAACCCAGCTGAGTAATTTACTACAGTGAAAATTGTATCTTTCGTAATAATTTGATTTTGCCTGTAAACTGGCATTCCTCATGTAACAAACTGTTATTTGAGAATAATTTATTATCGTTATTATAACTGTGTCATACGTTGACACGTTACCTTTGATTTCGTAATGACCGTAAGCGGTCACAAACCTCGCGACGAAGTACGTCACGTAAGCGATCTGTCTCTAGACCACGAGAGACATATCCCCGACTGTTACTGGTTTAATAACCAGTACGAAACATCCTCCAGTAATTAAAGAAATCCCTGTCATTTTCTGAAATCAAAATCGATCGGCACGAAAAACGATTCGGGAAACTTCCCAGCCGACACGCGTTAACGGCAACCGTATCCAGCGAAAAAAGACTTCTGTCATGTCACAGATGTGATAACGAAAGTTCGCTACCTCATTGATACTGGCGCAGTAGTTAGCGTTTCTATGCCAATCATTGGTATAGACCGGCTACAAAATAAGTTACCCATCGACGCGAGGAAACAGAGGCTAGTAGACGGAAACATTAATTTATATAATTCTGTAACTTCTTTTTCTGGTTGTAGATTATCTGCAGTCACATTTAGGCACACGATAGATCCAGTCTTCTAGCAATTGCTCGACAAGTACTCTGGGATATACCAAATGCTACAAATAACTTCATGACTACAGGACCACCTGCATTCTCGAAAGCGCGCCGACTGGTTCTCAAAAAGCTGAGGTTGATTAGAAACGAATTCGACCACATGGTAGATTTAGGAATCATTCGATCGTCAAACAGTCCATGTGCATCTCCTTCGTAAATGGTACCTAAGAAGGACAGCAACGACTGGCATCCAACTGGTGACTATCGGCGATTGAAAGCAAAAACCATTCCTGATCGTTTCCCGTTGCCCCATATTCACGGTTTGACAGCTACCTTGAAAGGTACAACTGTTTTTTCGAAAATCGGCATGTTTAAAGCCTATAGCCAAATTCCTATGGCCAGTGACGGTATTCCTAAAACCACTATCATCGCTACTTTCAGTCTCTATGAGTATTGCGCATGCATTCCTGTTTACTAAATGTTGTCCAAACCATCCGAAGATTCATCGATGACGTTTTTCGAGGCTTCAACTGCGTACATGCGTATGTTGATTACTGCCTGATAGCAAGTCCAAACAGAGAATCCCATCTGCAGCATCTGAACCTTGTCTTCGAACGACTGCAAAAGCACGGCATTATTGAAAACATTCAGATATGCCAAATCGGAACTGACTCACTAGATTTCCTCGGACACACTATAGATGCTCAAGGCATCTGAGAAGAAAAGTAGTCGCTATTCTGGATTACCCAGAAACGACTACAATCAAATAATTAAGCACGTTTAACTGCCCAGTAAGTTTCTATAGACGGTTCATACCAAAATGCGCGTCTCTAACCGACCAGCTTAGTGGAAACGCGAAATCCATAAGTTTGAACGATACCGCTAAAAAAGCATTCCTCACAATTAAGCGACTTACCGCAAAGCAACCATACTTGGACACCAGGACACCCAAGCACCCATTAGTATCCCAATAGACGCATCCGACTGAGCAATCGGAGGAGTCTTACAGTAATATGTTAATCACAATTAGCAACGTTCGGCATTCTCGAAACTGTTGCTAGACACCGAGTCGAGGTATAACACTTTTGTTAGAAAATTTCTACCTCTGTATTGTGCTGTACGGCATTCTCAACACTCTATAGAAGGCCGAGAATAAACCTCTTACCTTCTCTTTAAGGTCAACTCCAGACAAGTACTCACCTCGAGAGTCTCGACAACTGGACTACATCCCTTAGTTAACTTCAGATATACAACACATTTCTGGAGCAAAAAATGTAGTCGCAGACGCCTTGTCTCGCATAAATTCCTTGGACGGTTTTCAGGGAATCGACCTTCTTGCACTTACCCAACTTCAGAAAGAAGACACTGATCTTCAGCACGAGTCATCCTCAACAACCCTTAAACTGCTCATTAAACAGATGGGAACAGGTAAGGAAACCTTACTATGTGACACATCTACAGGTAGGGATCGCCCAATCGTGTCAAAATATTATCGACGCAACGTCTTCAATACGTTGCACAAACTTTCTTATCCATGTGTTTGTGCGACCAACAAGTTTACAGCAGAACGGTTTTGCTGGCCTGGTATGAATACAGCCGTGAGGGAGTGGGCGCACTCCTGTGTAAGCTGCCAGAAATATAAGGTTATTAGACACAACAAATGTCCCTTCTTGTCATTCAAAACTCCCAACGATGTTCGTCTGGACTTGGTAGGACCTTTACCAGATTAAAATGGAGATTTTTATCTCTTGGCTTGCGTAGACCGTTTCACTCAGTGACCAGAAGCAGTACTCATCAAGAACATTACTTCTAAAATAGTGGCCCGCGCCTTCGTCGAACGGTTTGTAGCAAACTTCGGCTGCCCTTCAAATTTCACTACAGACCGTGGACGGCGGCTCGAATCTGGACTTTTGTCTGACTACACTATTAGGAGTAACGTGGTTGTGAACAACTGCCTACCGCCCACAAGCAAACAGGTTGGTAGAACGTCTTCATTGACAACTAAAAGCTTCGCTATCAGCTGCAAACGTTTCACAGTGGACCGACGCTCTTCCACTCGTCTTACTAGGTATTCGCAATGCAGTGAAAGCTGACATTGGATACACTGCGGCTTAACCCGTTTATGGAACGACACTTCGACTTCAAGGAGAATTCGTGGATCCTTCGTCCTCTTCAGTGAACATGGATCTAACCTCCTACACGAACAGGCTTACAAACGCAATGCGTTCAGTTAAACCTGTTTCCACTCGACCTCAATCAACTGATGCTTTCGTTCAACCTGACTTACGATATAGTACACACGTTTTCGTTCGTCGAGACTCGCATCGACGACCTTTCAAATCAGCATATGAAGGACCTTTCAAAGTTCTTCAACGCGAACCGAAGTACTATATAGTCGATAAGAACGTAACTAACGATAGCATCAGCATCAATCGCCTCAAAGCAGCGTATTTAGAGGGAAGTCTCATCTACGACGATTTCCCTTCGGTACAATCGCACAACACGACTTCTACACTCATAATACTTGATCTGATAGCCAACATGCGCGATGATACTTCGGCAATATTTGAAAATAAACTCGAAACGACGAGTTCTGGACGAAGAGTATGATTTCCAGAACATTTAGACGATTGTTGCACGTAAGACACTATTCAATATTTTGTTATGTTTCTATCCTTCTTTGCATTTCATAGAATGAAAAAATTTTTAATATGCTTAGATATACATATTTATTCCAAAAAAACAAACAAAATATTTTGCTAATATGTGTATATTCAATTTTTTCTTCAAAAACATCCCCAAAAATATTCTTTAAAAATCGCTTCGACGCTGTCGCATGTGCATGAGTTTTCCTTTTTGTCGCCCGCTTTGTGTCTTTACGTGCGTATAAGTGCAATTCGACATGCACTTACACAACCTTTTTTCCGTTTTCGTTCAGGCTCAAAAAGACGAAAAAAGAGCGACGAAGTCCAAGATTAACCGAAATTTTCATTCTAGCTGTTTCTCTATTACTATATAGTAGCACGTGAAGAAAGACGACCAGAATCTGCTGAACGTTGAAAGTTATCAGAGGTGTTTACCAGCGACAAACTCTTTGGGGGTTAAAACTTAAGGCTGGCCACGTCCTACGGTCATCACTACACAACTGAGAGGGAGTGACCTGTAGTAGTAAATAAATCTTCAACAGCTCTGTAAGTCTCCGACATTAGATTACACTAGTTTTAATGAATTCACCTAGCTGAAGGCGACCGGTCATGCATCTTGTGGTGTACCAAATATATCAACTCCGAAATACCGATAAAGTTGTTACAAAAATGTAGAGACAGCACATAATATGCCGAAGTATAAATCACATACAAAGGAAGATTTGGGATGTTACTTAAATTATCAGAAGAGGGTGTATCTGAGTACTTTTTTCGCTCAGTGATCCACGGTTCTAAGTAGTTAAAGGTTCTTAATATTATAGAGGCAAATAAATCCTCAAAATAAATAGCTCTGTAAGTCTTTGACATTGGATGCTGACCACATTAGTTTCAATGAATCCACCTAGCTGAAGGCCCCCGGTCATGCACCCGCACACGATCACGAGTGGGAACGCCGTGTTCAACTTCTCGTGCAATCACTAGCCAGTTTACATCAGTTGATTCTCGATGTATTGATAGTTTGTCAACAAATCTTCGAACCTCCTCGCTTTTGACTTTTGATTTCACCAGGTGGGTACGATTCAGTCGTCGGTGTTACTGATTAAAGCGTTATCAAACTCCAAATACCCGTGGCATCTTCAATATGATTGATAAAATCCGAGATATGTATAAAGGGTAATCACGTGATGGGGCAGCAAATATATCAGGGTTGATAAGTGAGGACGAGAAGTATGTGTATGCAGCAGTGTTTTTGTGAGCGATAGTCAATCCGACTTGCTACGAGAGTTCAGGAACAGAAAATCATGGTCAAAGTATTTTAAACGAAAATTTTACAGTTAGTAATAGCTACTGTACAAATCATGTGAAATTTTGAAAAATGCGAACAATGGGAAAAATTAATTGCAGATCAATTTCATGTCAACTATCTCCACAATCATCATTGTCAAATGTCTACTTAACTTTTCATTTTGGTTAATTTTCTGCCACACAACAAAGCAGCCGAATATTTATTTAAAAAAAGCTTATCTGGGATTAGAGGGGATTGAGGTATGGCAATAAGAGAAGCCGAATACCTGTAAGGTAATATTCTGTCAATTTCTACTGTTGGAATGGAAATTCATCAAACAGTCCTTGAGGCTCAAACACATACTGACTCAGCATGTGACTAGACTAGCCAAGAAGGACGGTGATCCTAGACCCCGTCTAATGAAGATAACCTTCCCATCTTCCCACATGGCGGCTGCAGTTCTGGAAGCATTTCGTGCCAACAGACGTCGATTGCCACCTGGAATCCACATGCACCCGGATAGGCCATACGAAGCTAGGACCAAGAACAAAGGCAAGTTGGAGCTGACCATTCCACTTGTGGACTGTCTAAATGATAAAAAAACGTGTAAAGGACAGGGCCTACCACCTCGGCAAACCTCATATAGGTGGGCTACCTGTCCATTCACATAAGGCTCATACAGAAAAACAGGACGAAGCTCACGCGTTCCAAATTGAAAGCATAAACTGCTTATATATGAACGCCGCGAGTCTACCAAACAAACTGGATGAATTACGTGAACTTAGCAACGCTAATAAGGCCCATCTGATAGGAATATCTGAAACCTGGATATCTTCTCAGTTCTCGGACCAAGAGTTAGCATTACCTGGGATGACTTTGTTCCGCAACGACAGAAAAACAGGAATTGGGGGCGGAGTAGCCATATACATAAGCTCTTGCTTGGAGGTGCACCAAGTTCACAACCTCGAGTTTAACAATCTTGAGGAATCCATATGGTGCTCTGTAAGATTGTCTAGTACTTCGAGGTGTCTAGTCGGAGTCATTTACAGGAAGCCAACTGCCGACATCGAGTACGATAGTCGTATGCTGGAAGGACTATCCCGCTCTACCCGTCTCGGTTTCACACACATCCTGATTCTAGGGGACTTTAATCTCCCTAGAGTCAACTTCGCGGAACACACGTACACTGGAGGCGACAACTCAATTGAAGCTCGGTTCTTCAACCTCATCGATGACTTGGGCTTATATGAAAATGTGAGGTCGGCAACTCGTTGGAGAAACAGTCAGACACCATCGCGCTTAGACTGTGTATTCACAAACGAAGAATTCCTAGTTGACAACCTCTCAATCCTGGCTCCTCTGGGAAAGAGCGATCATGCCGTCATAGCCTTCAGTTTTGTCATCAAAACTAAGCTAAGGTATCCCAACAATAATTTGCGTTGGAATTTTAAACGGCTGAATGTGCCAGCTCTACATGACTATCTACAACAGGTGGTTTGGGATGTTCACCCTCAACTCGATGTGGACGGTCATTGGGACTTCTTACTGCACACGCTCTTATGTGCTACAAGCCATTCAGTTCCTCAAACGGTTCCCAAAAGCTGCAAGCCACCTACAGTAATCAAGAACCGTACCCTTCGCCTGCTAAGCCGCAAAAGGCACTGTTGGGCGGAATACAAACGAACTAATAACGATGGAGCGTATAGGCAATATAAACATATAAGGAACATATGCACGAAGGCTATAAGAGAAGACAGGCTTCAGTACCAAACAAAGCTTATGGACAAATTTGCCTCTAACCCTAGAAGCCTATTCCGATATGCAGCCTCTCTTCGTCAAGCTAAAACAGGAGTTTCTCAACTGCTAGGTCTTAACGGGCCGACCAACAACGATGGCGACGCCGCTAGCCTTCTGGCGGCACATTACTCTCAGAAATTTCAATCGGCCGACATCAACTTTACTGACGACAGTTTCATCTGCAATTCCACAGGACTTTCCGAAGTGGACCTGTAGGGCCAGTGAAATGTCACTGAGCCCTAGCCAAATCATCCGGCAGTTGGATCACTGAATGTCGAACAGATCATCGCTCCCTGCCAAGGTCATGTACAACAAACGCGCATTAGTTAATGGTATGCCATGGACTGGCCCATGCGGCAGTGGTCTTACTTTCGCCTGTATCTACCTTAACTAATATATTTCTGTAATAACGTCCTTTGTGTTGTACAGTCTTCAAAGCATCTATAGTACCTTGTTACGTCAATGGGGGTAGTCCACGTAAGGTGCTGACCACGAGGTGTGACTTCGACGTTAGTTGGTTCGTCACACTATTCACGTCTAACTCGGGTCGGCCTCCAATCATTTCGACATAGATCATCTACGTTGATGATCTACACTGGTGAGCAAGACTTCGAATAACGCAACCTATCACTATAATCTTTGTTATTGTATTCTATACTTATTCTTTTTCATTTTTATCATCGCCTATGTTAATCTGTTACTGTGAACTTTCGTTGCTTCATGTCAATGTTGATTAGCATTTAAACCTAAATAATTCGTTCAATCGACAGAACTAACCAATCAACTACGATTATAATCGGCTATCGTGGTTCTTTAACAAGCATTAGCAGCATGTAAATGCTCCTGTGTAATATGTCTGTTAAAATATCAACCACTCGTGAGTATAGCCACAAGGCAACACGAACGCATGTCTCTTTGTACCTTATCCATTGGTATAAATAAGACAAGATTAACTATCGACTATAAATTCATCTTTCTGCTTAACCACTATCCACTAGAATGTTCTGCTTTTTTTTACCACTGCCTGCCTAATTTCCAATTGCTGAGTTCCATGGCCAAACAGAGGATACGAATGCTAGAAATTCACGGTGAGTTTGAACTATAAATTTCCTGCGATCTTAGATCTCGTTTAGACTGTTCGTCAGTCTACAACGCTGTGTTAATCGAAAAATTTAATCAACAGTACCTTGTACATAATCCAGATTCAAACTACTGCCTACTTCATTACTTAAAGGCAAGAGTAACCCAGGCGAGTTTCATAATTTCATTAGATTATTTCGTACTATATTTATGATGCGTGATAACATTTCGTAGTTGCTTTCACGTAAAGTAGTCATATATTCTGTCACTGCCGTCAAGTTTTAGTCGAAATCATGTACATTTATGACTCGTTAGTCGACATACTGTGGTAAAACATATTGCATGTACACGAGCACGCTTAGTCCATGTCCCAAGTACACACGTTGTCGTACTTAATATGTCACTTAACGCTAGGTAATAAGCTCTTTGTATCAGCCTTTTACGAAATGGCCACGTTACCTGGACCCTCTAAACCTTAGTTACATTGGTGGTTACCATTTTAATTAATGTTTATTATACCCCTTGTATTTGCTATTAATTCACACGGTAAATCATGGCTCGATTTCCTTATTACACGACAGTCATTTCAATTCTATTTTCGGTTTATTTACATGCCATACGGGTTTGGAAAATATCTAAACGTCCTCGAAAATTCTCCACGAACCCAACCATAGTTTTCGTATATGTTTTTATTCACACATCCAACTGTTACGCTAATCATACCTAAACGAACGTTCAGTGCAACTGTCAGTATACGTAAGAACGATGTTATTTAGACTTGACATTGTAACACATCTGAACTATTGTAGTTGTTCTACTTCGATGTCGTACTTCATTTTATGAAGTATTGTTTCCTCGTGGCTGTTATTTAACAGATGATTCCGGTACATCAATCGGCTGTTCAACTACTCGACGATTTACAACCTGTCCAGTTCAATTGGTGGTCTGACGACAATATCATTCGCGCGAATCATCAGTTTATGCAGTCGAGCGAATCTCCTGCAAACTGAAAACGATATTGTCGCCTCTATCCCAACACTGACAGAGTTTTTCACGGGTATCATTGACATGAGTCCAGAGTGACACTCTTGGTTTCTTATGTTCTTTTCGATATTTTTCTGTTCACTAACCGAACAAACACGCAGCACTCACCGTTTATCATCTTTTAGAGACTTCATCGTGCCACCTTTGCTGTCGATTTGTAGCCTTCAACCCTTACTGACTGTAACAGCAGTCATCGACTTTTCAAACTCTGACTACAAGTTGGTCAATAGCTTCGCACAACGAAATCACGACCACTCTTCACGGTTATACTTCTGTACTTACGGTTAGTCTGTTAGATATAGATATAACTAGAATTCGACACTAATTAATAGCTGTCAACGACACTGTCCGACTTACAACTTTAAACTAATGACAGTACAAATATGGACATCGATTGATAATACACTTATCCTACTATCGCTATAGCATCATTACTCTTGCGGCAGACTTAACGTTTGTCAACGGAGGAACTGAATTACTTTTCAAGGCTATATATTTCAGCGCGACTTGATAGAACAATAAAACGTTTTGTTCTTTTCATTATTTCTATGGTTAATCAATTTACGTTTAACCAACGTCCTACTAACATATTATGACTCGCTGTTTCCCGACCAGTTTCTGCCGCCTCCTTTCCATTTGTTTTACAGATAAGCAATACCTGGAGGATTTATAATATTCGTTTGGCACTCTCTGGCGCGCGACTGCTCCCAACATGTTTGGTACCGATTCAAACGGCCGTTGAATCTGGTGGGGGAGTATTGTAGGGCCAGTGAAATGTCACTGAGCCCTAGCCAAATCATCCGGCAGTTGGATCACTGAATGTCGAACAGATCATCGCTCCCTGCCAAGGTCATGTACAACAAACGCGCATTAGTTAATGGTATGCCATGGACTGGCCCATGCGGCAGTGGTCTTACTTTCGCCTGTATCTACCTTAACTAATATATTTCTGTAATAACGTCCTTTGTGTTGTACAGTCTTCAAAGCATCTATAGTACCTTGTTACGTCAATGGGGGTAGTCCACGTAAGGTGCTGACCACGAGGTGTGACTTCGACGTTAGTTGGTTCGTCACACTATTCACGTCTAACTCGAGTCGGCCTCCAATCATTTCGACATAGATCATCTACGTTGATGATCTACAGACCTAAGCGCTTACCTGGTGTTCCGGAAATTGCAGCACTTAAGACTCGATACTTCTCCTGGCCCGGATATGGTTCATTCTGCCATACTGAGGGAGGCAGCCTCAATCCTGGCAACGCCGCTTAGCGTGATGTTTTCACACTCGCTAAGCCGAGACAAACTACCGGAAAGTTGGAAGTTGGTTCACATCACACCAATTTTCAAAGGAGGTCGACTCAATGAACCTCCAAGTTATCGACCGGTGGCTCTTCTGTCATTACCTTCAAAACTCATGGAGCCCCTGATGTGCGACGGTTTAAACGACTATCTACTGTCCTTAAATTTCTTCTCACCCCAACAGTATGGTTTCAGGAAGGGTTACTCTTGTACAACCAACCTGCTGACTTCAGTGGACAGATGGACAAGCATCCTCGACCGCAAGGGAAAGGTTGATATCATTTACCTTGATTTCTCAAAAGCTTTTGATAAGGTTAACCACTTGTGTCTTATCAATAAGCTCAAACGACTAGGTATCAAACCACCTCTAATCGATTGGCTTACTTCATACCTAAAAAATCGACACTTTAAGGTTAGGGTTAATTTCACTTTATCTCAGGCTATTGAATGTCCTAGTGGGTTCCCCCAGGGCTCAGTGCTAGGGCCTCTTCTCTACTTGATCTACATAAACGATCTTCCTCAACAGGTAACGTCAGACTTATTACTTTTTGCCGACGACGTGAAAATTTGGAGAGAGATACGCAACCAAGACGATAAACAGTTACTTCAGGAGGATCTGACTCGACTTCAAAGTTGGGCAGACGATAACGGACTTACCTTTAACACTTCAAAGTGTAAAGTAGTCCATCTGCGACATGTCGCAAACTACAGTTACAACTTAGGAAACTCCTCTCTAGTAGTATCTCAAGTCGAAAAAGATTTAGGAGTCCTGGTGCCCCATGATTTAAAGTCTTACGCTAACTGTGACAAAAATGCCTTCTGGGCAAACCTTGCACTGGTAACGTTGAAGCGCATTTTTGGACAGTTTGACGGACGAACTTTCCACACAATCTTCAATAGTTTCATCCGTCCCCATTTAGAGTACGGAAACATAGTACTCCCCCCCTCACTCCAAAAGGACAAGGTCACTTTGGAGCGTATCCAACGGCGAGCCACGAAATCAGTTCGAGGACTCAAATCTAAACCTTACGAAGAACGCCTCCATTCACTAGACCTTTACCCATTAGAGTATAGGCGTCTTAGAGGTGATCTATTAATGGCTTATAGTATTCTCAACACTTCTGGACATCCTCTTAAACACCTACTTAAGCTTAGTTCGAATAATAACCTAAGGGGTAACACCCAGAAACTGGAGACACAACATAGCAAAACGGAATGTAGACACAACTTCTACTCCCTAAGAGTTGTCAAAAGCTGGAATTCGCTGCCGGCCGAGCTAGTCCAAGCGACTTCTCAGGAGTCCTTCAAGAGGCAACTTGACCTATCCTTAAGGACCAAGGACAGCATCACACTGTGATTTACCAATTTCTTTTCCTCTTTTATTGTTAACATACCTAGGTTCCTGCCTGGAGGATTTGGTGATCCCCTGCTACTAGACACGGAAGCTTGTTAAGCGAAAGCTTCTTCTATTCAGTCTACAACCATTTGATCCATTTGGACAAGTGAACATGTCGCGGCATATTGTAAATTTGACCTTGTCGGTTCGGTTGACCTGCTTGATTATTTTGTCGTATTCAACGAGTCAACATAATGTCTGTCCCTCCCCCACCACCTCCTCCTCAGATTAAATCTACCAGGCCACCACCAAACAGGCCTGCGACTCTTCGGGTCCGGCGTTTTTGGCTGATATTAGGGCCGGCCGAACACTTAGAAAAGTTCCAGATTCTGAAAAGAAGGATAGGAGTGCTCCTCTTGGGTCGAAACCAACAGGTTAGCTCATACTTTTTTGGATTGTAGTATCATCTGTACATAGATTCGATTTAATCTGTAAATGATTCACAAAATCGCTGTAAACAAATGAGTAATGACCACCTTAAGGTGGTCACTTCTAGTGACTTTAAAACAGTAGTTATGCTTGCCTTATCGCTTCACACATTGAGAATACGTATTCGAATCAACATGCAAGAAACTCATGTAGTATATGTGTAGTCAACATTTTCGTTGGGCTATCCGGGTGACGAAAGTAAGGTGAAACCAAATTCTGATCACAGGCCGTAGTAAAGTTTCAGAAAGTTTCTGATGGTCCCTCATTTTTTGCATAGTTGGCGTTATATCTTACTGTTTAGCTTAACACAAGTGTAACCTGAGAATCTTTTATGGTCTATTACACAAAGTTTCAAAATATCTGGAGTAAGATTTAAGGGTCGTAGATATAATGTTCTGCAACGTTGTAGGTTGGTGCTTGCCGCACAAATAGTTAAAATTGAAATGAATACCCCTGACATATTGACGAGAAGCAGTTAGACAATATTTGAAAGTGTCTTGCGTATGACCTCAAATATCTGCCTCTATAGGTGATGTTTGTTGGCTTAGAAGCTGGAAAAAGGCGTGGGGCGGTTGAATCATCACGTTGCATCAGTTCACAAAGTTATTGACAGTTAATATGAGCCACGTTGGTAGATATAGATTACCTGGTCATCAATCACGTGATAACGAGGATCAGTGGTTGAAAGTTTCGGATGATGTAACTTATAATCGTTCACAAGAGCTCATATCCACTCTCTATATTCTTTTCAATCTTGAGTTCCAACATTCTTTCTAATGTATATCTTTTCATTTTGTCTTCCCGAACCATATTCTCAACGTTTAGTCTTTATCATTATTTTTGCTGCTACATCATTTCGATCTCTTGCTATTTTTTGTTGGTTTCATCTTGTTATGCTAATGTCGTACGGCAGCGGGTTAACCCATGTCCGTACCACGCTCTACTTTGATGATAATTAATTGGAGACTGAAAGCTAATAAAGACGTTGAATAAGACTGAGTGTTGTTTAAGTCTTGTGATATACAGTGCTTCAGATTCATTTATCCTCGAGTTTCCTTTAAATTATAAGTGTTCTAAGTCTCTACACCCCCCTTTCTCTAGTCTCATCTACTCCTTATGAATTATGTTATTTTATATTTCCTTGACCATTACCTTTGGTATGATTACTTTTCCGTTTTTACCCAGATAATTCTGTCTTGTTTTCAAATAAAGTGTGGTAATGTTTACCGATATAAATTCTTGCCATTTTTAGTGTCCTTATTAACTGATTAACCATCTTTCCAGATGGTAAATAACCAGTTTGAGATTTGACGTTTTTTCGTGAATTTCACTTAACGTGACTAGCTAATTCCGTGATGAATTGAACAAATTCTAAAGTTTTCATATCATTAATTCACGGAAGTTTAAAACATGTGGCTAAAAGTGTAGTTTCACATATCTTTGAGGAAATCTATGAGAGCTTTGGGATCACTCAACGGTTAATCCTTATGTTCTAATCGATCTTAATTCCCTCAAGTCAGCTGAGTAGTATTGTTTGCTTTCACTCAAGAAGCATGATTTCGAGCCTGGTGGATCATTTTGTACATATTTGGCGATTTGGTCGTGTTGCGTATATTATCATAAGAATTACTGATAAAAAAATATAGAAACTAAATTTCACATCACAGAATTTTCCTTATCGTCTTAAAACCACCTACCAATTGTTATTAAAGATATTTCACTTGGTTAGATGTCTAGTTGGAATTGTTTTTGTGGTATTTTTGTGTTTGTAGGTGCTCGTATTTACAATTTAGATCGACAAAATATTATTATTTATTTATTTATTTCAACACAGATAATGGTACAAGGAGGCACTAAATACATATGCGCCACACAAATCTCATTTGATATGTGTGAGGGCTGTGATATTGCCCGGGTGCCCAAACTGAAGCAGGTCGACAAAATATTAATCCACATCACCCAAAGGAAAACCTTTTACATTGTTGCCACACTATGAATTAAAAATCTATACACAATTCGCTACTATTTCAGCATTATTTTAAGGATCTCTGTGCTAATGTGGTATGGCAACTCGAACTGATGTACGTACGTACGAAGTTCCACGTTATTACTGAGTGACTATTTAAGGAAGGGGCTCAAAATTATTTGCGGAATACTAACTTCCTAGTATTTCTGTATTTCACACTAGCTAGTGGCCATTAAGGTACGGTTTTCAACCTTTATATAGGACACAAGCCAACTATAGATCTTAAGAGCATTTTACATTTAGTAGTCTTATTTACAAGTAGTTTGCGTCCAACTGCTTGTATTGTAATGGCACATGGTCGTACATGCGTGCATCAGTTTTCTTGGAGTCTACATCCCTTATTGTTAACGCTTAATAAATCTTGGTAATTATTAATATACACGTTTATTGATATTCACTTTTAGTTCGTTGTTTCTTTTCGAAATATATATTTGTACAAATTCTTATTGGAAATATCTTTATTTTTCTGCTTTTACCGCTTCTGTTACTTATTATTTGTTTATCAAGATCAAAACAATGAAGACAGTGCTTCAGGTCCACCAGCACCTGCTAGTGGAAATCTCCCACCTGTTGGTCTTTCAAATATTTTTGCAAATGGTGTACCAAAATTGAAATCTGTTAGTTCGGCAGATGTTGGGCGTAATAATACGGTGCAGAATTTATCCACAAAACCATCTAGTTATGGGCACGTGAAAAGTCCTGCGCCTCCCCCTCCCCCTCCCTTATCTCCGTCTACTGCAGCGTCTGTAGCTCAGAATAACTACTCGTTGTCAACTACTCCTTATACGCTTTATCAACATTCGGCTCCAACGGCAAATAATAATGCTACAGTAAGCAAGACTTCTTCATTCATTTAGTTTTACGCTGTAAACCTCTTATTGTTATAATATGGATGACTTTAGAAATATTCGGTCATTTTTCCTGTTTGTTGACTTGTAGTGTAATTAAAACTTAATACATGCGATTATATATTATGTTAAGTAAAGTACCAAACTAGTCTGAGATTGAACTTTTTTCTAGTTATTAAAGTAGCTGAATAGTGTCTTTAGATAGTTAGCAGTAAAGTGGAATGAATTTTACGAGAGTTATAAGGTTCGCTAACTTATCAGATATATGGTAATGTTTTATGATTATTTCGTATTCTTATGCTTTAAATCACAAACTGATCTTAGTTGGGCCACTGCTAAAAGCTTGGAAACACTGAACGGTCGTTTCGTCTTAGTGTGGGACTCGCCAGCGTCCTGAAGGTTAAGCATCCTCGTGTGAGACCGAGCGTCCTGGGTTAGATTCCCGGGTTCGAGGTCGTCAATGGGCACTGCTGCAACGTCTCATAATAAGACTAAACAGTCATCCAGTGCTCCCTGGTTTTTAGTGATTGTATGACTAAGATTAGTTCGTGATTTAAACTATGAAAATTCCACAACCTCCACAAAATCCTATGCTGATATTTCATGTTTATAATTTATCTGAGTGGGGTATTTAAGCGTGTTGGTGAGTTTTCATCTAATTGGTTTGTCACATTAGCTCCAACAAAACGCAACTTAATCACTTCAAACATCCAAAGGAATTACGACCCTAATCATTAATAGGTTTACTAACCGTTATCGCTTTGGGTCTTCGAGACGTACATACTCCTCCCTCCTCTTGCCGTGTACTGCACAACGGTGATTGGGATAGTATTATTATCGGAGAAATTTTTTGGTTAACAAATGAGGACATGATATTGACCTGCGAAGTGATTGACTGATGGGCTGAACCACATTTATAATTTCAAGTCTACTTGAGATCCACAGGACAGTCCTAATAAGTGGTTAGTAAGGTTAAGTGACGATTCAAAATGGTCTCGATGGGTTGAGTTTATTTAAATATATCACATGTCATATCAGGGTCAAATGGTAGGTTGGAAATCGTAGGCAGGATACACTGTTGTAGGATGTGTTGATTACTCCTCTAGTAAAGTTCTCAACCTATATGTTCTCGTCAGGGTTGAAGGAAAATATGTATATTTACTCATAATTCATGTACATTTTATTCAGGTTGCCAACCACTGCCCCTTAGTTATTTCTAGTTCCCTTACGTGGCAGATTTGATAAATCGTATAAGAGGCGCGTGTATATGTACCCAAATTAGACAACCGTGAAACGTTACGGATCACAATGTGGTAAATGTTTACGTTCTTGACTTTCTTCTTCGAAATTCCGAGCTTAGCATCATTTCATACTTTAAAATGTTTCTGACACTATTTTACATCATCTATGTTTTTCATTCTGTTAATTTTCTGTTTCACTGCACACTGACTTGTGAGGTATGACACAAATAACTGATACAAACATTTGTGCTAGGTCCCACATTAGTGATGACTGACAGTAGGAAATCAGTAGAGTAGTTTGATAGTTGTAACGGTCATGTAAAATAGTTTAGATGCTATTTGTGCTGGCCGGTTCACTTTAGCATGTACGTGGAGATCATTCTCAAGGGTCTTTTTTGAATGGTGTGGGGTAAACCGAATAAACTGAAATGTGAACATGAGCCAAGCAAATTGAACGGTTTATGTAGTGTACACATCATAAACCAATTAGATCGATTGTCATTTTCCGTTTGTCTTTCGCAGCTGCTACCTTGATGTGGTGGTCGAGGATACATATCATAGTGAGCTAATCTATTTAGATTGGCTGGAACATTCGTTCCTTTAGGTCCTACCATGCCATGCAGGTTGGTTGGATAGTGGTTAGACTAAAAGCAGCAAACTCATGCCCCGAGAGCGAAGTTTTGTTACTGGCTGTATAGCAGTGTAACGGCCAAACAAACAACATCTACTATATAGCCTTCTCACAATAGACAGAAGGGGTTAGGAAATGTTGGTCATAAAAATGTTGCACTTTGCCTTGACTCACAGATTTATTTCTCCGATAGTGAGGGCCTAAACCAATGGAGCTGACTCATCCAGAACTACTAAAAGAAGACAGTGTGTGACCGCCCTTAAACAGTAATCCTTTTGGCTCTGGAGTAATGCTCCTAAGTCGCTAACACCAATATTAACCCGGTTTACTTTCTAGGTTCATTTATAAGAGATATTCATTCAGTATGGGCACCGGGGAAGTAATAATCGCCCTCATACCTCCAACAGCAAATACGATCACCTTGTTCATAATCAAACCCTATCTCCTTGTCACCTATATCCCACATCATCATAACGAAAAAGGGAATTAACAAATTAAGAAAAAGAGACGAAATAATTGTAATTGCTATGGTAGGCTCATCGTGATGAATACAGTTAAAGAACGAATAAATAAGGTTGATAAATGGAAAGTTAGAAATGATACTTAACCCCAATATTTGTAGAAAGATACAGAAAATGAAATGTAATTATTCCACTGTGCAACCGAGGTTTCCCCATTTAACTTAAATTGCATACTTTTTGATATGTTTTGTCCCATCAGCCAATGAATTCCGTAAACTGATTTTGAGATGATGGAGAAGATTTGTAGCTCAGGTGGATGATTTTGGTCGAGTTTTGTTCTCTGAGCTGGATGGTTTGGTCTCGGAGCTTTCATCGTTCTTCTGAACGACATCATCAGCACAAACTTCAGATAGAAGTGAAGTGTTCGAATTTCTCCATATGTGTTTCACAGCTTGTTCTGTACACCTCGACGTTGATTGGTTCTTACTGAAGTTTGTGCTGATAATCTCGTTCAGAAGAACGATGAAAGCTCCGCAACTAAACCATCCAGCTCAGAGAACAAAACTCCATCAAAAAGTAAACTGATTTGTTGTCTTGACTTGTATGTCTGTAGATATTTCGTTGCATGCCATAATATACCATCTAATGTTGCATATCAGACATTGCTTGCTACTTCATTTAATTATTCGCTAGAATATTTTTTATCACTTCAATTATTGGTGATTTTCCAAGTTATGGTTACATTTTTAAAACAAAGTTTTCATTCAAAAATGAAGTGAACTAATTTCTCATAATAAAACTATGCAATAAAAAAAAATACACGAGAGAAGAAAACAAAAACAGTAAACCTAAAAGCAAATGTCAAACTGTGCTAGAGTTTACAGTTTTTGAATACTGCGTCACATTGAACGATAACAAAATTCAGTAGATTAATTGGGTCATTTAAATGTAAATACAACTAGACTTAGGCACAGATGACATTTATGTAAATCTATTGTACTTTAAAATGAGTCTTCGTCTGCATAACTGTATGTATGAACATGAATTCCTACATGTTATTCAGATAATATTTACTCTTAATTAATATTATATCATGACTTATCACTGAATAGTGATCGATCGTCTCATTACATCTTGAACTAATTAAAGCTAGTCATTCTATATCAACTCAACTGTCTAGATGGTGACACGCTCACTATAAAACCTACAAGTCTTACGTTCGACCCTTGATATAGTTTCAGGTTCACACTACTCAGTAATAATCCCATACTAGAACTAGGCAGCTGTTTAATACTCAATGACTTTCGGTGACACTCTTCATCTGAAATCAATCTGTAACAGATACAACGTACAAATTAAAATTCATCTTCACGAGACCTTTCAACCAAAATTGATATGTTTTTTTGTACTAGGGTATCATTACAAGGCTTTTGTCATACTTCTCCAGATAATCAGTTCATTTGAATTTCTGATTGTAATAGTAGTTCCTGCTGGTCAATGGAAGGTGTCTTTTTGGTTATTTTAAGAAGTAATTATTATTTATTATCCTACTTTTGCAATTGTAGTTTAGTGTTTTGTATATTCGATTTCTGATGTGGATAATATTTTACTCAATAAACCTATCTAATTACCCCGCCCCTTCGGTTTCCAAATATTTACATGGTTGCTGGATTCAACGTCTTGGTGCTCGAACACCCTGTTTTTTTTATGGGATGTGTGTGAACAGTTTGCTTCACCTTTCAAAATGTTTATTATCATCATTTCTAGGCAGAATACATATATTCACTTTTCTTAATCTACTCCTGTCAAACTAACTAACAATTTCATTAATAATTATCATAACAATAGCCATATATATATAGTTTAAGGAATATATACTCGTGTGGTTTTTATTCCTCACTGTCTAACTAATGATAGTTTGTATTAAATTGCGGTACGCTTTATTACCTAAGTAACTTAGTTTGATTGCACAAGATATATGTTTACATCTTTTCGCTCTCCCTAATAACTATGCACAGTTGTTTTTTTGGATACATCTAAATTCACTTGCGCTTAGTGTGTGTGTATGTGTATACTTATTCAGCCAATTTATCTGTCTACATTTGTGTGTGAAGGCCGTTCGTAATGGATCATCAGTACCAGCACCGGCAGCGGCTCCTCCGCCCCCAACTCCTGCCAGACCGTCGATTTCAAAGAGCAATTCTAATTCTTCGTCTCACAATAATAATAATAGTTATCCTAGGTACAGTTTTTATAAAAAACCATCTGAAGATAATCAACCAACACCACCTGTTGTTCCAAGTTCACCTGTACAAGTTATAATGCTTTCTTCAATACCAGCATCATCAACATCGTCAGCATCACCCTCATCACAACCAACACGAGTAACTCCTCTTCAGTTAGGAAGTGCAGCTAATGTACATGAAAATAACATTAATGTTAGTAATAGTAATAATACTGTTAATAATCTGAATGGTACTACTACTACTACTATACCTCCACCTCCATCTGGACGTTCTCCACGACGGAAACAAAGTAGTTCAAATCGATATCAGGTAGGTAGTTGTGTGCATAAATCTATCTGTCTATACGGTTTTTTTTCCTTTTAGTTACAAATCTTTTTTTTAAAAATCGTTTTTAACAGGATAAAATTTCATAACTTATGTCGATATATATATATGTTTCACTTCGTCGTTGTGGATTCCGCTTCTTTCTTCACTTATTGCATTGTATACTTGATTGTTTGTTGAAAAAACAACATTCCATTTTATTGGTGTGCACGATTTACACATTTTTGTTGTTGTTGTTAAATATTACGGCTTTACTTACAAACAACAGTACAGTTTTGATTTGTGTTATTTCTTTCCTTTTGCAGTGTGCATTTAATGCAGTTCATTAACCGATAACGAATAATATTAAATTTTTGGCTGATATTTCAATTGACAAGTTGACATTTGTAAACGTGCATCTGATATTTCTGTTTTGTTTTATTTCGACATAAAGCGCGCCGGTTCAACAAACTCAGATGTAAATGGTATACCTGTTGGTCAATCAACTAAAGTGATACGTATTTCATCAAATATTAATGGAAGCGTAACTGATTTGCCATGTGCACCACCTTCTAATGTAAATCCATATTTACCTTCATCTGTGTATGATATGAACAATTATACAATGAATTCACGTGCACATCCAACACCACCGCCTCCACCGCCACCACTTCAACAACCATCATTATCTTCAATGGACAATTTCAATTATGATAATAATATCAATAGTCTTGTTCGTCATTTTGAAAGTCGTTTTACTTTTCCTGATATTGGAAGTGTTCGTGTTCCAAAATCATATCATGGTCCTAAAACTTATCGTGTTGGTAGTATTAATAGTAGTGTGAATAATAATAATAACATCAACGACAATTACCGTAATCAAGGTAAGCTTATTTATGTGATTAGATTTCCCTTAATGGTTAACTTAACTATATTCAATTGACTCATGATCTCAACTGTTAAAATTACTATAATATCCACAAAGCGCTTCTGATATTAATCAACATATGCTCACTAGTGACTGGCTTCAAGAGGTATTTCTTGGAGTTCTATTGAGAAGCCGTGATCAGTGGGGTTCAACCGGGTCAGTTGTTAGATAGTAACTCACTAAAAACAATGGTGGATGTGTTTCTCAATTTCGTGGATTAGTTGAGGCTAGACATTAACACCGTTGGATACCGGCTTAGTGGTCTAATGGTTAAGCGTCCGCGCGCGAGACCGAAGGCCTTGGGTTCGAATCCCGCCATCAGGATCGTGGATGCGCACTGCTGAGGAGTCTCATACTAGGACGAAACGTCCGTCCAGTGCTTCCAGATTTTCCATCGTGGTCTGGCATCAATTGATTCATGGTCTCAATCAAAAAAGGAATTCTTTCAGTTAAAGAAGTCCCTCTTACTTTTATGAAAAAACGTAAGGTAAAATTACTGTACGATCACGACTAACTTTTATTCTAAGCTTGATAACGTCTCAAGTCGCCGTGTTTCACTGTGTCTAAAAACCCAATTAGGGTATCGTGAAGGGCCGATAGATGACAGTTCTGTACAGTTTTCTTTCATATAATGGTACCATGTCATAAACTGACCATCTCACTGCTTTTTCCAACCAGTCCCAGTGTTGGCGGCTATTACACGATATGGAATTCACTGGGACGACATTTTAAGCACGCGTTCAAATAACAGAAACTGGTTTTTCGGGATAGTGACACTAATTAAATTGTCGTCACTGTACCCCAGCACACATTAACGGAATTCTGCATCACTAACATGGTGTTGTTACTGAATGTCAGCAATCCTTCAGAGACGACGATGATCGAATACAAAGAGTTGTCTGAATCGTCGACTCGGAGAGCCTAGACTTATTGATCAATAGGAAACCTGACTTGATTTAGGTTTCATGGTAGGCGGCAATCGTCAACAAGTTTGTGTGTTCAGTAACAGTGAAGAAACCGATACTTCACATTGTAGAATTCAAACTCAACATTAAATGTCACAATAAAAATGGATGTTCAAGTTGTTTGTCTCAGGTTGTAAATAAGTAACTTGTTTAATACACCTAAAATTCAGCAATAAAATGAGGCACACAAAATAATGTGAAGGAAAAAAATGAGGGTGGGGGAATACAATGAAGAAAAGAGTGATGGAACAAGAATAGTGTGTATTAGATGACACAGTTCAGTCAACGATACAATCAAATTAATTGGGTTACTCTGCCTTTTACAAAGAGTGTAAAAAAGAATTTTATCAGAACTCATCAAATGATTCTATTTTGAGTCATGTATATTAACGTTTTAAATCACTGAGTTATACTATCTTTAGAATCCAATCTTAGGAGTCATCGTAGATCAACAGATGTCAGTCCTATATATCTATCCTTCATAACAGTATCAAGTTATCACCTGATCACTTGACCCCTAAATGCACTAGTATGACTGAGGGTGGGGAAAGTCAGCTCTCCCTCTCGAAACGCTCACATGGCCACGCGTTTACAACCACTGCTAGGCAAGCTCTGCTCACTGCCTTTACGAAATTTAGGGGATGAAAAGCGAACGTTCGACGCTTTAATCGAGTTAGTGGACACGGAGAGTCCATCTAGGGTAGTTGGAAAACCGTGATTCCAAACTAATGGTGCACATGGGCTCCAGTACCCTGAAGGAACAAATGGCGTATGAATTAATTGTTGGTCACCGACTACCATGGGACTGCATCACCTTACGTTTCTCCACTGTCTTGTAGATCAGACCTTTAAGTCGAAGGCTCCGAGTGTGGCCCCCTAAGAAGAGCATCTACTTCGGTTGGACTGTTTTCATATAATTTTCAATGTATAATTAATTCCCTATGTTGATTTTTATATATTTCTCTCTCTATCTCCCTTCAATTATAGTGCCTTATCGAGTGGCTCCTGCAGCGCCAAGAAATTACTAAAAACTCTTCTTTGACTTGAATCAGTTTTTATGTGGTTTTTTAAATCTTTCAAATTCGATTGACAACAAATAAATGGCAAAAATGTTTATCTGTATTTGGTGTGTTCCCTTGCCAATTTCAATACTACTAAGAATAGTAGTATATATATATTGTGATTCATAAAAGAAAACCATCCATACAAATTACAAATTGTGATTAATTCTAATTTCCCTTGACTAACTTCTCCTCTTTTTCTGTACTGTTCATTTTATTTTCGTAATTGAAGTTGCTTTTTTTGAGAGAGAGCCAGAGAGAGGGGGGGGTAGAGAGACAAATTGTTTCTACCCTTCTGCTTTTTCTTTTACAATACTACATTTTCCATGCTTCAAAACAGCGTATTGTACACAAGTACTACTGGCGTCCGTACATATATGTATATGTGCGGTACATCTTGTGTACTTTTAGTACCAGTAATAATAATAATAATAGTAATAATGGCAGTTTCAGTAGTATCCCCTTCCATTCATTTACTAATCCTATATTTTCATCATTTAGTTCAAGTTGTATCTGTTTGAGAAAAAACAAACAAACTGTAAACAGAATAGTCTGTGATCCAGAAGAGTAATTCTTCACTTATTCAAGTATATTCTTCTCATCTATACACATATGTACGCCATATATATATATATATATATATATATATATATATATATATATATATATATATATATATAGAGAGAGAGAGAGAGAGAGAGAGAGAGAGAGATGTAATGATTGACATCACGGAAACGTCTTCCATTCTATCCCATCAGAAACTTGTCATACAATCTGTGTTTCAATTGTTGTTGACTTGTTTTCCTTTTTTATAAAAGACTTCTTGTTTTACACTTCTTATTGCTATCATTATTTTGTTACGTAATATGTATTGTTTCATGTAATATTCATTGAGAAGAAGGTACAAACGACTACCAGTGTTATGTTCATGAGGATCAGTATCCAGAAGACCACGACGATTCATAAGAAATAATAATAATAATATTTTCTTTCTTGTTTTTTATGTCTTTTGTTTTTCGTTTTGGCTTTTAAATTAGTTTTTTTGAAAAAAAATTGCCAGCTTAGTTTAGTTTTGTTATTGCATTTAGTTTTCTTTTTTTCTTGTGTGGGGAGATGAAGTGTGGTTTAGGATGTGAAGGGAAATTGGAAGAATTTACACTTGTGTTTTATTCTGTTCCTTCGCCTCACACATCATTCCCAAGTTGTTTCATATACTTGAATGATGAGTATGCATGGATTGTTGTTTGAGTATTTAGTTTTATGGTGTAAATCACAGAGAGGAAACATTCGATAGATTTTTCATCCTAGAATAGGAACTATTCAACAACTGACTAGTTTCGAAATGTAAATTCCAGAGTTCTGATTAGAAACTGTAACCAGTGGAGTTCAACTATGCCTGGTGTGAGGCAGTGAACCAACAATGATATTGGAAAATTGTTGGATCTGTTGTAGTTGCAAATGTAAACTAATATATGCTGATTCACTGGTTTAAAGATTAAGTGTCCATCGACAAACCCATGAGTCCCGTGTTCGAACTCTGGTCTGTTTGTGTTTGAGCACCACTGAGAAGTCCCAAACTGGGACGAAATAACTGTCCAATGCTTGCTGGTTTTCAATTGGTTTTACTATGGTTGCTTTGTGATATAAACAAAAAAACACACAATCTCTTCATGCGAATAAAATCAATCAACTATGAAACATACTATCAGGATTACTCTTTTTATCTAGCCTTCACATAAGTTAGAGCTTTGTGGCTAACTATCTAGTGCACTAGCATTGTACATAATTGCTTAAATGGAGCTCATGTTGATCTTTTGTGTTCTGGTTCACTTGGAGAATTAAATAGCTTTTAGTTGGCAATTCATTTTTTGTAAATGGTCACCAACAATTTTGCTACCCTTGTTTAAGCTAGATGTTCTAATTGCTCAGCCTTCGTTGTGTCGGTGAATATCATTTGTGTCTTACTTCATGAAGTGATTTTTTATCACTTAACAGAAGAGTTTTGTCTCTTGATCTTGTCTCAGCTGAATATGACAATGATCAAACAATGAGTTGATAAATAAATGACCAGTTCGTAGGTTTTGTTCGTCACAGACTGATTTTAGTTAGGTCACCCACAGGGAATGAGATGTGATTCGTAGGGTTAAGACATTTCGGGAGTGAAACAGTGGTCACTATTGGCACTAGATAATCGTTGCACTATATCTCACATTGAGGAAAGTTGAAATCATACCATTAGATGCTAGTTCAATGCTTATTGTGATTAAACATTCACTTTAAGACCTGAAGGTCCTCAGTTGGATTCCTGATGGGATCATAGTTGCACAACTCTGTGGGCCATCATTCCAAGACGAAACAGCTATATAAAGCTTCCTGTTTTACAGTGGTATCTCAATTAAGAGCAATCTGTTCCGAAAACAACCTATGCATTCAATCTTTACAAAACCTAATAAACTAGCTCTTTTATTCAGATTTTTGTTTAGATAACAATCAGACTCATTAAATTCAATCACATTAGTTACTTTATCTAAATATAATTACTTATTGTGATATTTATTTTATTTATTTATTTAAACACATAAACATTGGTACAAGGAGGCTCCAAATACATATACGCCACATAAATCATTCGATTTGTGTGAGGGCTGGGATACTGCCCGGGTGCCCAGACCGATGCAGGTGGTTTTCTTAAGGGGCCACACCCCGAGTCTTGGACCTAAAGGTCTGGTCCACAAGGCAATGGAGCATCGTGAGGAGATGCAGTCCCATGGAAACCGGTGACCAACGATTGGTTCATACGCCATTTGTTCCTTTAGGATACTGGAGCCCATGCGCAACATTGATTTGGTTTGGAATCCGGTTAAAGCGCCGGACATTCGCTTTTCATCCTCTAAATTTCGTAAACAACACCAGTAGTGCGAGAAGGCAGTGAGTAGGACTTCCCTGGTAGAGGCTACATACGCGTGGCCGTGTGAGAGTATTTCGAGAGGGAGGACAGGCCCACCCCACTCTCGGCCATACCAGGGCATCTGGGGGAATTATCTTCAGTTTATCTTACGTCAAACAAGAATAATAATCAAGTATGAAGCATAATAGGATTAATGGAGTGTTTTAGAATAATCGATTTGTAGATGACCTTCAGAATTACTCTCGGAAAGAATTAGTTTTATCAAACAAAAGTTACATACATTGTTCAAGGTTCATTAGTGGTATAAAATGAGTATTCATAACAGTGTATCTCTTCCCAGGTTTTATATTACATAATTTCATTTTACCATCTCACACTGCAGTTTTATTGAACCAAACGTAAACTGTACTGCCAAAGTTATGAATAAGATCCTTGTTTAGGGTTTTAAAAGTACTGGATACAACCACTGTTAAGCAGAGTTGGATAATGGTTCGCAGTTGAGTGTGGGACGTGCAATTATTCCTATTTAAGGATCTTCAGCCGGATATTTATCCGCTCGTGTCTATGTTCACTTTGGGACTCGAACCTAGTGTGTTCTACTTTAAACGTCTAGCACACTGTCTACTTAGTCTTCGAGTTCAAATATCCACTAGCTTGTGTAACATTATATACAATGTTTAGGGGGTAACAAATAATCGAATTGGTTAGAAAAGAAAACTGATTAAAGAGTGGCACACCCTCTATCGTTCCTTGGTCTTATGACAAAAAGTTGTATGCTACTGGCCTTAGACAATTGTCTCTTGGGCTCTGTGATCATGTTATACTAATGATGAGACTAGCAATACTAATGCTGTTTTTTATTCATATCCCTCAAGAAAAAGAATTTTCTTCGGTTTAATTCAAAACTTTTGGAAAGATCAGTGAATTGCTGAATCGATAACTGCTTTGAAACTCATGCTAGCATTCTCGGAAGACAATAAAGAAGTGGTAACATGTCGGTGTCAACTGAATGCCTCTCACGATACTCAACATATTTTTGTTTATAATCAAACCTCTAGTATTTCTTTTCCAGACTAGATAAGCAGTTCTTGTCTTGTTACGCAAGGAGTACAAAAAGTGCATTTTTTTGACTTGACAATCAATTGATTACTGAGTGGAAACCAATTTCATTTCCGTATGGTCCTTTAGTTTTCGAATTTTATCGACCGAGTTTCAACGTAGCCACTAGTCTCCGTGACTTGACATCGCGTGCGCCATATTGACATATTGGGTGGTTAGACATGGTTGACAGAATATCCTAGACTTAGGCTCCATGCTATTTGGCACTTTTTATTAGCTTCACAGTCTATATCGCAGATTCGAATCCACTAGGGAGCATCATTTCCCTTACTGACGAGTACCAAACAGGACGAAAGCTAGCTTCACAGCCTCCTATCGACCACCCTCAACCATCTATCATAGAAGAGTATCCATAGTTCTTTCTAACCCGAGTTTGTGTATATAACCTGAGCAACCATATTGTAATTGGCAGAGTTAAGTTTTAAATCGTTATAAAACACTGATATTTCGTCTGATTTATAATAATAAAACTATTATCTATTTATGTAAATGTTTAATTATAACTCATCAATTTGCAGGTATACTCATACACATAATGGGTTCACAAATAAGAATAGCAAATAACGGTGAGGCTATAATCTATGGACGACCTTTGAGCGATGGTAAAGTGACCTTGAGAGTGTTCACCTAATAACCAGGACTAAATGAAGGTTATAAACCGTCGTGAAGAATTAGAATTATGATTTACACTTGATGGTTAGGGTTAGGAATTAGATTTGAAGTTTTCATCACGAACTGACATCAGTTGAAATGCCAAAACGCTATTTAGCCAAATGGATGATTGAATTTCGCACCAAAATTCATGACCTGTTATCTTATACCTGGTTGGTTCGTTCATAAATTATAGTCTCGCCATGATCACATGTGGTCATTTGATGAAATTGAATAAATAGATTTCAATAGTTGAGATCATGAGCCAATTAAAGTTAGATCAGTATGGAAAACCTGGAGGCATTCGACGATCGTCTCGTCCTCTTGTGGGACTCCTCATGATCTCGACTATTGAAATGACCATAATATCCACAAAAACCCTTTCTGATACAAATAGATTTCAATTATTATATGTTATTGAATATAATAAAGATCAAAGATAATTACATTGTTTAGTTGTCCATTTCCAAACGTATCAGCTGGATGTACACTGGAAGTTAATATTCAACTACTAAGTCTAGTTAATTAATAACTTATTCTCCAGACAAAAAGTTTACCTTGTGGTTAGTATGAGTTAGAATTAACTAGACTTAATAGACAAGGCGTTACCATTAGATATGGGATGCGAAATCTAGTATGATCATCAAAACTGTATTACAAATTCATTCTATTGATGAATCCGAAATAGGACAAAACATACATCTTAGATTCCACAGTTTATCTATAACTATTAAAACGAGTCAATCTGCATAGAGCTTATATATGTCAACAAAGACTAATCAGAATTCAGTCCTAAATATCTTTACTAATGATGATATAATTCGATTATATCTTGTATAATCGTCAAAATACACCGAGATCTCTCTAACGTTATAATAATATTGGAACATAATCAGCGAAGAGAATAACTATGGATTCTTATAAGTTTTTTCATTGATACAATTTATTCACAAGTTATGTAGATTTATATCACATAGAAGAATAAGTTTAATATCTATGTAGATTTTAATAAAAGTTACCTTGTTAGTCTTATATTTATCTGTTATGAAATTCATACTAGCTTACTTACGCCTGTTACCCCCAATGAAGCATAGACTGCCTACCAGCATTCTTTAACCCACTCTGCCATGGGCCCTTCTTTCTAATTCTTGTTCATTCTTCTCATGTATGTCTCAATTTCTCGGTGTAATGTGTTCTTTGATCTTCTTCTTCGCCTTTGACCTTGAGGATCTAAAATGAGGACTTACCCTGTGACTCAGTTGAGTGCTTTCCTCAATGTGTGTCCTATCCATTTCCATCGTCTTTTCCTAATTTCCTCTTCAGCTGGAATCTGGTTTATTCTCTCCCACAGTAGGTTGTTGCTGATAGTATCTGGCCAACAGATCCGAAGTATTTTGTGCAGACAACTGTTAATAAACACATATCTTCTGGATGATGGTTTTCGTAGTTCTCCAGGTTTCCGCCCCATACAGTAGAACTGCCTTGACATTTGTATTGAAAATCCTGACATTGGTGTTGGTTGACAGACAGTTATTTTGAGTTCGAGATGTTCTTCGGTTGTAGATATTCTGTTCCTGCTTTACCGATCCACGCCTTCACATCTTCATCAGATCCACCGTTTTCATCAATGATTGTTTAACAGAAGCACCTCTGGAGTGAATGGAATGCTCATTATAAAAATTCATATTTACTTCATGAACGTAGGGGTTTTCCTCATACAAATAATTCATTTTAACAATCATGTTCGCCTAGAGTTGAGAATGGAATAAAGACGTTGTTTTTCTTTTCTCTTTTTTTGTAGAATACGTGATTGGATCTCATTAAAATCGATCATAACTAACAAAGGTACATTTATCCTTTTAATCTTCTTGATAAATGAATTACCATTAATTTCTTATATCATTTTGTATTAAAAGATCTTATACATTTATCATTATTAACATCATACATGCTTAATTATGAAAATACAGTTGATAAGAAGTTTTAAACATATTTTATGGAGACTGATCAACTGCAGTCCTAAACACCAATCGGTAGATTCAAGTAAACAATATTAAGTGAGTTCAAACTTCATCTCATTGCACAAGCTAGTGGCTATCAGGACTCAGTAACTAAGCGGATAATGTGATGACGTTTGAAGCGAACGGTACTTGGTTGGAGTCTCAGAGTGAACATCAACTCTGAGATACAGGTACATCCAATTGACGAGTCCTGAATAGGACGAAACGCATGTCTTGAATTTCATTGCCAACCACCATCCATCTTTGTTTATAATGCTTGTGAATTAAGATAATACCAATACAATACGCATGGTATGCACATATTCCAATAAGAGACTGATCAATAGCAGTCCTAAACAGGAGTGTGAAAATTCAAACAAACTACGACAACACTTAGTAGGCTCAAGTTTCTGTATTTGTAATCCAAGTGAATCCAACTAATAACAGGTGAATAGAATGAAACTTGTTTCCAAAATTTCACAGCTAACCACAATATGAATTTAACAGACATGTACATAGTTTTCCCTCTAAATTTCACACTTCAGCAAGACATATCTGGAGAGTTAGTAATCTCAATGGGAATCGAACTTAAATCACCTAGTGTCAAATTCACAAGTTTTGTCACTGATCCAGTTAAGCTATAATCGACCTCTTATTAATATGTATCAGCTGACACAAAAAAAACTGATCGATCACCTTCACATTAAGTAGTGACCACGTTACATTTTTTCTCTCGATAGAATTGAAGTAACATTAACAAGTCGATAATTAGCTCGTACTTGCTGATTTCATTCATATTTCATTTATCTTACACAGATGATGAAGTTTTCAAAATAAGTGGCAAAGTTCGTTATTGTGAATGGTTTAAATGTTGTTGCGACAATAACAGCGTAAGCAAATGACCTAATATATTAATGTGGTCATGTAGAATGAGTACACTTTAACCTGTAAAGCAAACATCTTGGTATTGATTTACCATATATATATATATATATATATATATATATATATATATATATATATATATATATATATATATATATATATATCGGTAGTTGCGGGTAGTTGATAAGAAACTGTGTACCCAATTTTCGTGCTTTTTGCTACTTGTCAGCAAGGTGCATCCATAACTTTTAGGGAACTGGTGTTCCCTGGCTGGTTCCACCCAGTGCCATTGAGCTTCACAATCAGAGACTATACCGATGGGAGCATCGGTTCGTGCAATATAAAAGTATACCTTACTGACGATTAGCAATCAGCATGAAACCTAGGTACAGGGTATCATGTCTATCACATCCAATTAACAACTTGCAGTTCAACATGGCTTACACGATATCGAGTCACCTTAACTAGTGGTTACATTGAAACGTGATCCATAGAATTCGTTTAACACTAAGAAAGAATTCACGTACAGAACATTGGCCATTACTCAGTGATCAATCATTATATCAACAAACTGGTTGGTAGGTAGTAACTAAATATTTATGGTGACCAACGGAAACGACAACTGTAGATCGATGAGATAGATGAAATGGAATGAAGTCTAATGTTGAGCGACCAAAAGGATGATGTCGTAATCTAGAATGGAAACTTTAAGAAAACGGTTATACCATCTGTTTGATGAACTCTTTCAGTCAAGAAGTTTGTACATTTCTGAATAATCAATCATTTCTTATTTTTGAGGTTACTTTGTGAGCTTCATACACGCTAATAATAACAAATGTATTATATACATTAAGATGGTGACTAGTGATGACCAACATATCATCCGTATCTCAAATAAATCTACGTTTCTAGGATTATCAACATATCTTTGTCAATTATTAACTTCGGTTGGAACTGTTCCCATTGATATTTAGGACTGCAGTTGATCAGTCTCTTATTGGCATATGTGCATCCTGTGAGGATTGCCTCGATATTGCCTTAGTTCACAAACATGATAATCAAAGATGGATGGTGGCTAGCAGTGGAATTCAGAACATGTGTTTCGTCCTATTTAGTGCTGTTCATCTGAATTTATCTTCATCTTAGAGTTGATGTTCACTCCAGGACTCGAAGCCAGTACCGTTCGCTTCAAATACCATCGCATTATCCACGTAACTATTGAGTCCTGATAGCCACAAGAATGAATTCTAGTTATCTGTTATGATAATTCAGAATGAATGAATCTAATCGAAGAGTATATAGTATGAATTCATAATAAAATTTAAGATTGAAGGGATAAGATGAAGAATAAATTTATTTATGCTACTTTGATCTATTCATAACTTGAAATCAACACCTGGTGGTTGACAAAATGAAGTTGAAGATAAAGAAACACTGTACAGATGGGGGAAACAGTATTATAAAGATTCAATACAGCTTTCCTATGAGATACTAACAAACTCAATGAATCTAGGTTAACTTCAAACAACAGGTTCTAAGCCTTATAAGATCTACTGGATGAAAAGAAAACTATCATGGAGAACAATTGAGAACAGATAAAAAAAGGCACCAACTTCAACTTCTACTCATTTTCTTCTAAATAAACCATGAATCTAAGTTTCATACTAATTGATCCTCTTCAAGGGTAATATGTAAACTTATGTGTGTGTGGGGGGATTGAACTGATACTCTCATTAGAATCTAAACTTAAACTATCTAATATTACCTGAATAACCAATACAATTGCCATAAAGCTAATTATCTCTAACTCAACACTCTCTATGCAGTAGTAAGCAATCATAATTTCAATAAGCCAAATTTAATTCACAATCTTCATATTTTGTAGTAAAATAAAATAAATTTAAATTCTAATGGTCTCTACTTTCAAATAATATTTGAATTTTGATAGAGTTTTGTTCTCTCAGTTGGATGGTTCGGTCGTGGAGCTTTCATCGTTCTTCTGAATAACATCATCAGTACAAGCATCAGGGCCCCCGAATGCCCTGATACGGCCGAGAGTGAAGAGAGTCCGCTCTCCCTCTCAAAATGCTCTCATATGGCCACGCGTATATAGGCTCTGACAGGGAAGCCCTACTCACTGCCTTCTCGTGGCATTACTGTTGTTTACGAAATTGAGAGGATGAAAAGCGAATGTCTGGAGCTTTAACCGGGTTGGTGGACATGGAGAGTTCACCTAGGGGAGTTGGGAAACCCTCATTCCAAACCAATGGTGCACATGGGCTCCAGTATCTTGAAGGAAAAAATGGTTTATGAACCAATTGTTGGTCACCGGCTACCGTGGGACTACATCTCCTTACGTTGCTCCACTGTCTTGTGGATCAGACCCTTAGATCAAAGGCTCCGGGTGTGGCCCCCTAAGAAAACCACCTGCTTCGGTTTAGGCACCCGGGCAGTATCACAGCCCTCACACATATCAAATGAGATATGTCTGGCGCATATATATTTGGTGCCTCGTTGTACCAATATTTATGTGTTAAAATAAATAAATAAATAAACAAACTTCAGGTAGGAGTGAAGTGTTCGAATTTCTACACACATATGGTTCACAGCTTCTCCTGTAGATTTCGATGTTGATTAGTTCTTGTTAACCTTAAAACTATCATTGTTTACTTGTTCATTTTGTTTGTATCTCCGATTGGTTTAGTTCTTGGTTCTATGTTTGTCCATAATTTTCCTGATTGATCCATAAATTGGATTGATTTGAATCAACATCAAAGTGTACAGGACAAGTTGTGAACCATATGTGTGGAGAAATTTGAACACTTCACTTCTACTTTAAGTTTGTACTGATGATGTTGTGCAGAAGAATGATGAAAGCTTCACTATCAAAACCATCCAACTCAGATAATAAAACTCCACCAAACTCATCCATCTGAGCTCACAGTTGATTGATCATTTGGTGGTGATCAATGTCATGCGTCTCAAGTCCCTATTTAGTGCAGATCGAATGCTATCGACCATGTTGCAATGTGGCCACTAGTCTAGGTGACTCGACATTGTGGGCACTGTATATTGAGATTAGATGGTGATTGAAGGTAGTCGATAGGAAACCCTGGACCTGGGTTTCGTGCTACTTGGCGCTCGTCAGCATAGTGTACCTGTAATCTTGAGGGAACTGGTTCTCCCTGACGGATTCGATCCCGTGTCACTTAGCTTCACAGTCAGAGACGTTACCGCTGAGCTGTCCGGGTTCCAGGATCCAGGATTTCCTGTCGACTACTTCCAACCACCATCTAATCCATCTGAGCAACAGATCTTCTCCACCAACTAATTACTGTTTATTCAGTTAATTAAATATTAACTATAACCGCCTGGTCTGTACTAGAATTAAAATAATTCATCTTTTGTTTTGTTTTTTTTTTCCGAATAAAATGTGAATAGAATGTGAACATTCAAGTAGTTGTTTGTTTAAACTTAATGCTTTTTATCATTAAAATAATTTGAATATCAGAACACAAATAATTTAGTTACTAATTGGTTGGTTGCTATGCGGAAAGATTAGCACGAAGTGACAAAACAGCACAACAACAACAATAACAATGCTTTTGAATGATTACTCGTGTATATTGTGACCACCAAATGAGAAATGTTAAGGTTAGAAACAATATGACAAATTAGTTGATAAGGTATATGAGATATATATTACATAAATCTATCGATCATCGTTAATAGAAATAAATTGTAAGGAAGTTAATGACGATGAGCTTAGACATGATGTAGTTGAGAAGATTTATTACTTAAATGGATGATTGTGTTGAAATTTGATTCCTTGAGTTAAATAGTCTAGTTGTAAAGATTTCATTGTCTTCTTAGACAACGCTGTCAGGTAAATGCTTCAAGTAAACGTTGTTCAGTAGGACAACAAAAGCTACATAATTAAAGTCCTGAGTTTAATCTTTGTTAGTGCTATATCCCGATGAGAATTATGAATGGTAACTTTCGAGAACTATTTATGGATCAATACGATACACACATTTTTATTGTATGATTGTTAAATAACTAAACTATCTGCATGTTCATGTTTCTCTTATTATAAGCTGTATGCTGACCCATAGACTATTATTATACCATTTACCATTCTTGAATTATACCCTGTCTATTAATTAACATTTCCATTATTCACAGCCACATTTGGTTAAATCTTGTACAAATGTTGTTTCCTATTTTATGGTACGATGTCGTCTGTTAGGCTGGTGTATATGAACCCAGTCTGTTTGAAATACATAATTCATATCGAAGAGGCTGAAATTTGCTTTGGACTTAACAGAAAGGGCTACCCAGGAAGAAGGACTGATAAACACTCTAGATTACTCGTACAGGTTTATACGTCATTGGTCCGGTCGATAAAGCACTATTCTCTAAATGGCGGTATCATTACGTTATACATATATAGTGATAAAATCATAAGGTCACAAGAGATAACAATACGGGTCATCAATGGAGACTGCTGAAGAGTCCCTATAATCTATGACTTTGTTTTTTAATAGCTACCTGACTGAAATCATCCCTTAATATAAACCTACAAACATCAACATTCTTTACAAGTACGGACAACAACTACTACTACTACTACTGCCACCACCTCCACCACTACTACTAGGGTGGCTTGTTACTCATTGAAGTTTTAATAATAATAATAATAATAATAATAATATCACAAACCACAAAACCCATTCTGATAATAATCATCTGCTCACTAGTGACTGACTTCAAGAGATACTCCTGGAGTTCTAGTGGGAAGCCGTTACCAGTGGAGTACAACCAGGTCTGTTGTGAGATATCAGCTCACTGAAGACAGTGGTATATGGTGGCGGAACTTGGTGGATTGGTTGAAGTTAGACATTAACACCATTGAATGCCGGCTCAGTGGTCTAGCTGGTTAAGCGCTTGGCGCGAGACCGATAGGTCCTGTGGTCGAGTCTCTCGAGGTGGGATCGTGGATGAGCAATGCCACTGAGGAGTACCACAATAGGACGAAACGGTTATCCAGTGTTTCCAGGTTTTCAATGGTGGTCTAGCTTCAACTGACTCATGATTTCAATTTGTGAAAATAATAATAATAATAGTTTTTGTTATTCTCCTTTAAATGATTTTCTTTTCACCTTCTTAGAATCTAAAGATATTTCATCAAATAAAGAGTAATGAAATGACAGAATTAAATGAACCATTTAATAAATTAAAACAATTCAATAATTCAGATATTTCATTACTAAATGTGAATTATGATCAAAAATCAATGAATCAAATTGAACAATTATTATGTCAAGTTTTAAATGAGTAAGAATATGAAAATGTTTATTATTATTATTATTATTTCAAATTTACTTAGTTACTTACTTTCGCCTGTTACCCCTCGTCATGGAGGAGTATAAGTCGAACATCAGCATCTATTATCTAACTTTGTCGTCGGCAATCCTTTGCAGTTGCGATTCATCGTTTACATGTTTGCTTCCAATTTTCGACGTAGTATGCTCTTTGGCCTTCCTCTTTTCTGGCTTCCCTTCAGAATTCCAAGTTAGTGCTTGCCTCGTGATGCAGTTTGATGATTTCCATAATGTATATCCTATCCACTTCGAATGTCTTTTCCTAATTTCCTCTTCAACTGGAAGTTGGTTTGTCCTCTTTCACAGTAGATTGTTGCTGATGGTATTCGGTAAAGTCACATTGAGTATCTTGAGTAGACAGCTGTTTATAAATACTTGCACCTTCTTGATGGTGGTTGTAGTAGTTCTGGAAGTTTCAGCTCCGTACAAGAGAACAAGCTATCTTGACGTTCGTATTGAAGATTGTGACTTTGATATTAGTTGACAGACAGTTGTTTTGAGTTCCATATGTTCTTCAATTGTAGGAGTGCTTTGCCAATCTTCGCCTTTATGTCTGCATCGGATCCTTCTTGTTCATCAATGATGCTTCCCAGGTACGTGAAACGTTCTACCTGTTTCAGAGTTCCTCCACCGAATCTGATTGATTGGGTTGGTGTATATGCGATAGATGGGTTAGGTTATCTTCAAAGTTCAAATCATTTAATTTCATGCAAGCTGTCGATTTTATTCCATCCTTCCAGTCAGATGTCTAGGTCTTCACAAACCTCTCAACCACCACCATATTTTTCAAAGTGAATATTTTTTTTCTCTTTATTTTATCATAAATATCTGCCATCAATGATTAAAATACATTTTTACTATATGTATGCTGTAAAATAAATTGTAAACTAATGGATAATTTCTTATATTGTTCCATGTGAGAGCATTTCGGGAGAGAGAACTGACTCTCCCGATTCTCGTCCGTATCAGGGGGAGATGTATAACCAGCAAAACCATAACTCACGAAGACATTGATCGCCACCCAGTGATCAATCAATTGTGATTACATCTCAGTCCTACAAGAGGTCGGTCGTGGCTCGGATAGCTCAGTGGTAACATCTCTGACTGTGAAGCTGGGTGACACAAGATCGAATCCGCCAGGGAGCACCAGGTCCCTCAAGATAACAGGTTCAGGGTTTCCTGTCGACTACCTCCAACCACCATCTAACCCCAATATATAGTGCCCTCAGCATCGAGTCACCTAGACCGGTGGCCACATTGCAACATGATCGATAGCATTCGATCTGCACTGATCGCCACCCAGTGATCAATCAATTGTGAAAGTATTAGATTATACGACTCAGTAGTTAAACGTAAAATGCCTTGAACGCTCAGCCGCTAATTTGAAGTCTTGTAGTTCTCTCAATTATTTGTTATACATGATGACAGTGATCGAATTCTGAAGAGCATCATGAGTTCGACAACCACATGTATATTTTTAAGAAAGTTATGTAATTAAAGTAACCAAACAAGACCAAGGTTACGTTTTTTTTTGGGGGGGGGGTGGCAAGTAAAACATCGATTGAAATCTTGACTATCAACTACAGGAGATTACAAACTCCGGTAGAAATGCTTTCATATCCATTAAAAAATTACTAACTGTTTGGACTAAATAGCTCAATGGATAGCATGTTGAGTATTGAAAGCAAAAATTACTTGATTTGATCTCCATTTAGTAAACATTAACACTGCGATGCAGATAAATTCACTTCGGTCAGTCATTCAGTTAGCAACAACGTAGAACTTCGTACGTACATACATCAGTTCGAGTTGTCATACCACACCGGCACAGAGATACATTTGCCAATTCAAATCCCAGCGTGGTAGAGGTCGGTGAAATTATAAGCAGTAATCGGGAACATTAGAGTTTGAAGATATTATTCAAAGAGTATAATCCAGTGAAATAAATTTAGAAAGAGAAAAAATAAAGGGACATGAAGAGTCCAGAAGATTGGAATTCGAAAGAACATAAAGAGTGGAGGCAACTGCGCTATTGCAAACGATTTTGAGCCATGTTATTCAAAATCTCTAATCATCGGTTGCTATCGTCTCGCGGTCCCCAACCACGTAGTCTACATCTACCAACATGGCTTAGTCCACTTGTCAGTGACTTCATGGATTTGTACCATGTTTTGTTCTGGCCGCTCCTAGATTTTATCCAACTTACTCCTACATCATAAAATACCACTCGTCGGGGCAGTAGGTGATTGGGCATACCTAACACATGTCCCGGCTATCTCAGCTGATAATAAATTCACTTGAAAAGTTCGAAATATTATGAAGCAGATGTCATGGATTCCTCTACTAGTTACATACTAAATATACTTAGAAAGTTGTGATGTATCTCTATATTAAGGCAATCCACTTAAGATACACATATAACATAAGAAATTGATCGATCTCACTCCTGAATATTAACAGCAAGGTGTTATAAACTCTCTTGCAAATACCTTCATACTCAATGAACAAGTTATTGATTATTTTTTTTGGGGGGGGGGCTCAATAGCTTATTAGATAATGTGTTGTTAGTTGAAGATTAAAGGTACTTGATTAGATCATGTCATGAATTCATTTAGCATATTGATTCATCTTTCATTCTTCTTCAATTAATTTTACAGAAATTCTATTTTAAGAGAAAAAAATGAAGAGTTAAATGAAATGATACTTAATAATGAAGATCATTCAAAAGTAAGTTGATCAATATATGCTGATTCACAATGATTTTAATGGAGTTTTGTTCATTGAACTGGATGAATTAGTCGTGGAGTTTTCATTGTTCTTCTGAACGACATCATCAGCATAAACTCCACTTGAGCTCTAAATATTCTTCACCATCTCAAGATTAGCAATGAAGATTTGCCTTTCAATTGTATTGATTGATCATTTTTTAGTAATCGATGTTATGTTTATTGAATTCTTTTATTGTTGATCAAATTCTAGTGATTAGTCATTTTGATAATTTAGACTATTTGTAGCGCAGGATTATCAAGGAATCAAGCCTGTGGATTTTCATGTTCTCTAAGCTACAAAGTTTAGTTATGAAGCTTTCGTGATCTAGAAAGATCATAATTTATTCAATTTTTCAACTAAAAACATACAGTATTTAATTATTATTGACTATCTTCAAGATGCATACATATTGGCTGTTTGAATCTTTCCGTTGATGCTTAATACTGCAATTGATCAGTCTCTTTGCCATATTAGGATCGTACACGAATTGTTTTACAATATTGCTATTAAGTCACAAGCACTATGAGGAGAGGTGAATGGTAGATAGTAGTTGATTCAAGGACGTGCGTTTCGTCCTATTCGGGACTCTTCAGTTGAATTTACTTGTGTACTGGAGTTGATGTTCAATCCATCTTTGCTTAAAAAGCTTGTGACTTATGGCTATGTCGAGGCAATCTGCACAGGATGCACATATACCGAAAAGAGACTGATCAGTTGCAGTCCTAAATAACAATGGGAGGATACAAGTAAAACAATACCAAGTGAAGTTAAACTTCACCCGATTGCACAAGCAGATGGCTATGAAGACTCAGTAGATAAGTGGATAACGCGATGATGTTTAAAGCGAACGGTACTGGGTTGGAGTGCCAGACAGTGAACACCAACTCTGGGATGCAGATACATCCAGTTGATGAGTCGTGAATAGGACGAAACGCGCGTTTTGGATTCCACTGTTAGCCACTACCCATCTTTGCTTAAAAAACATGCCAATGGTTACTATCTGATAGTAAACTACTGTCAATATCTATGTGTTACATGATATCAGTAGCTGATCAGCTAACATACTGATGACTTCTCTAAATGTGACTTAAGAAGATGAGAATTTGAATTTCACGAAGATTATCACTTTCATAAAGATTAAAGACGTGTATTGCTTATGAATGTCAACTAAACATGAAAAAAGATTAAGTGACGCTTCCATTAGATCACTGTCAATCATTTAAAGTAATGCATTAATCAGACAATAAGTAAACTATTCATTCGATGAATTTAATTGATCATGGCTAAATGATGATTGTATTCTTCATTCAATTCATCTAAAGAGAAAACAGAATGAGTAATAATAATAATAATAATAGTCCCCTTTATTCCAATTACTATAAAGAATTCTTAACCTAATACATACAATATTTCAATAGTCCCTCTTTGTATGAGTATCTAACTTGTGAATATTCAAGAATTATAGTTGCAACGATTTTAAACATTGTTCAATAGCCATTTGTACTTATCGGTATATTTAATAGTTGAATTCATAAGTCAATTGAAGCTAGACCACCATGGAAAATCTGGAAGCAATGGACGGCCGTTTCGTCCTAGCTTCAACTGACTCATAATTTCAACCAGTAAAATTTCTAAAATCTCCAGAAAACCCCTTCTGATAATATTTTTTTCATTTGGTACTGTTTGTTTGTATCTTCAAATTGTTGTCTAGGACTGCAATTGATCAGTCACTTGTTGGTATATGTGCATCCTGTGCGGATCGCCTCGATATTGCCTTAATTCACAAACATTATAAGCAAAGATGGATAGTGGCTAGCAGCAGAATCCAGGACACGCGTTTCGTTCTACTTGGTACTTGTCAGCTGGTATTTTGTACCTGCAGGTACATCGAGCTCAGTAGTCTAAAGGTTAAGCGTTCACATGTGAGACCGTAGGTATAGGTTTTGAATCACGCGTTCGGGATCGTGGATACGTAGTGTTGAGGAGTTCCATAATGGGATGTACGTCCAGGTACAAAATAACAGCTGACGAGCCCCAAATAGGACGAAACGCTCGTCCTAGATTCCATTGCTAGCCACTATCCATCTTTGTTTGTGAAACTACTTTTTGTTGGATTAAACAGCCTGTGTTGACACATATATATCTGTAATTTGTGTGAACGGATGTCTTTATGTTTGTGATAACAGTAATTTGAGCTAAACAACATAATTATGTCTACAATCTGTTTTATTCCCCCATCTACTGATTAATTGGATACATTTGTATTTTAGTGTGGTAGTATTCGGCAACAATAATATATGTATTATTTAGTAGAGGTAGCCAAAAATCAATATTCTATATTGATTAAATTGGAGTAAAATTAGTGATATAAGTCATGTGATCCTAGAAAGTACAATTCACATTTTGTCCTGAAATGTAGCTATGAAAAATCGACAAAAACCAACACTTAACAATAATTAAATATATATTTACATATTTTGAGATCATGAATCGATCGATTTTAGACCACCATTGAAAGTATTGATCGATTTTATGATCTCAATCAGAAAACTTAATAATTACCATGTGCTCATTAATGACTAGCTTCGTGAGGGAATTCTCGGAGTTCTAGTTAGAAGCCGTGACCATTGAAACTAATCCATGTCCGATAGAGACAGGTATCTACTTCAAACAATAGAAAATGGTCGCTTAATTTCGTGGCTTGGTTAAGGCTAGACATTAATACCGTTAGATGTCGGTTCAGTGGTCCATAGGTTAAGCGTTAACGCGCGAGACTGAAGGTCTAGGGTTCGAACCTCGCACGCGGGATCGTGCTGAGAAGTTTCATACTCGAACGAAACGGCCGTCCACCACTTCCAGATTTTCAATGGTCCGTTTATGATATTAATCAATAAATAAACAGTTAATTTATTCTTTAAGAGTGAATATCTAAACTTATTAGCTCAGTAGATAAATTTGTTGGACATTTGAAACGTTACATTCAGTTAATGAATCCTAGATAAGATGATACTCATGTCCCCGGATTTCCTTGCCAGCCATAGTCCATCTAATCTATAGATAGCTGATGGTTGTTTTTTATTTATCCTAGTTTATCTTGGATAACTTTACTTTTGATTATTTCCTTCAAATATGAAAAAGAAAGGCTGAACTTACTTTGACAAGTAAAGCATTGAAACTGTGTAATTTCACTATTTACTTGATTTTAAATTAAGAAGAGCTCCTAAGACGATGAATGAAATTTATAGCTCTGAATATTGGTTATAGTGGAATGGTATTATCTGAACTGGATGACTTTGATTGTGAAGCTTTTATTTCATTTCTTATTTCTTTATTTATTTGAACACATAGATATTGGTACAAGGAGGCACCAAATACATATGCGCCACACAAATCTCATTTGATATGTGTGAGGGCTGTGATACTGTCCGAGTGCCCAAACCGAAGAAGGTGGTTTTCTTAGGGGGCCACAGTCGGAGCCTTTGATCTGAAGGTCTGATCTACAAGACAGTGGAGCAACGTAAGAAGATGTAGTCCCATGGTAGTCGGTGACCAATAATTGGTTCATACGTCATTTGTTCCTTTGGGATACTGGAGCCCATGTGCACCATTAGTTTGGAATGAGGGTTTTCCAACTCCCCTTGGTGAACTCTCCATGTTCACCAACCCGGCTAAAGTGCCGGACACTTGCTTTTCGTCCTGTTAATTTCGTAAACAATACCCGTGGTGCGAGAAGGCAGGGAGTAGGGCTTCCCTGTCAGAGGCTATATACGCGTGGCCATATGAGAGTATTTTGAGAGGGAGAGCGGACTCTCTTCACTCTCGGCCGTACCAGGGCGTTTGGGGGCTATTTCATTTTTTTATTTCATTTCTACCGGAGATCATCATCATTCATTTCAGGTAGAAGTGGACTACTCAAGTATTTTTACATATGACTAACGGTGAGATTATAATTTATGGACGACCTTTGAATGAGTCTTAAGTGACTTTGGGAAATATAAGCCATTCAGAAAACAGTTAGTATATATTATAGAAACCAAAGAATTAAAGTAGATACACTTCTTCGACATGGTTTAAAACTTTTGAAGGAGGAACTCATCCTTATCACTTCATGATAGTCAACCTCTGGAGTCGTGATATGGTCGTAAAACCTATTTCAGCCTCGACAGTATAGCTTCAATATTGTTTGTTTGTACTCCGGTTGTTGGATTCACAAAATTCCGCTGTGGACAACAACACGATGCACATAAGCAAGTCTATGTTGGCATCTGTATGCTCTTTAATCACGTGCATAAATTGTAGTACCCGGCTGCACATATTCCCGTACAATTGGTATTATCGTTGTAGCCTGTCAGTTTCTAACCTGTTCAAAGTATCCCTTTTGGGATTACTTGTCGTATATTCCAAGAACCTATAAGGTATATTGATGCTATTTACCCAGTCTTCTTTAACACTACGTCCTCTATTAGATTTTCGTTTTCTAACAACGATTCTCCCGACTCCTCTAAACGACTCGTGTAGGCTTGTCATTTTTACTGCATATATATCTCATACCGTCGAACACCCGAAGCTTCAGTAACATCTGTAAATGTTGCAGCCAGTGTTACTGGTGTTTTTATTATCCAATTCACAACAATTATCATAATCTACCTTAGTCTCAATCTGGATCGAGTAAAAAAAGTTTTTCTCCTAGCAGACTTCTTTCTCGAACATATATGACATCAAAAGACAACATTATCATGGTATTCTGCACAAGATCCACAAGTCATTTGGTCATCACAATCACAAATAAATGAACTTCTTAGTAGTCCCATTTACTCTAATCTCTTCTCTACAATCCGCTGTAAACCGATCGTACGTGAGCATCAGGTATTAAAATTGGCTCCATGATCTCGAAATCCCTCAAACATTCCTGATTGGCTTATCCATAAAATTCATTCATTCAATATGATGTTCTTGATCGATTCTTGAGATAAATATGGAGTGGTTGCCAGTTAGATATAAGCAGTTTAGGAATCTACATCTGAATAATGTATATTCTTTTCAATGCAAAATACCAGCAACCACAATGTTTATTATTGGGCGTTTTTGTAACTTTTCATAAACACATCGGAATAGATTATATCACTAATAAGCATAATGATCTGTTAAAAAAACAACAAGGAAACAGATAACTTGTTGAAATATTTAGGCGATAGGAACAGGTAGCCCATATATTCAAACAGGCATATACTTCGATAATACTTAAGACAATCACTAGTCATACCCTCAGTACTTAACTTTTGAGCTAAATACAAAAACCGCAATTATTTAAATGTCGGTTGAACCAATCGTCCAGTTCACAGAACTTAACTTGGCCAATATAAGAGCTTACTACTAGAATATACTAATGACTATTTTAGCATATTCAAGTAGTAAGCTCTTACGCTGGCGAAGCTAAGCTAAGTTCTGTGAGCTAGGCGAATATACTAATGAGTATTTTTGCCCCCAAATGCCCTGGTACGGACAAGGATGGAGAGGGGAGATTCATCTCTCTCTCTCTCTTTCTCTAAATGCTTTCACATGGCCACGTGAATATAACCACTGCCAACGAAGTTCAACTCACTGCCTTCTCGCGGCATTACTGTTGTTCGCGGAATTGAGACTGTAAAAAGCGAACGTCCGGCGATTTAAACGAGTTGATAGACACAGAGAGTCCACCTAGGGGGGTCGGAGAACCCTGATTTCAAACCAATAATCGCATGGGCTCCAGAATCCTGAGAGAACAGATGGCGTATGAACCAATCGTTAGTCACTGACTACCATGTGACAGCATTTCCTCACGTTGCTTCAATGCCTTGTAGGCCAGACCTTTAGGTCGAGGGCTCTGTGTGTAGCCCCCTAAGAAAACTATCTTCTTCGGTTTAGGCACCCGGGCAGTATCATAGCCCATACACAAATCAGGTGACGTGTATGGCTCATATGTGTTCGATGCCACTTTGTACCAATATTCATGTATTCAAATAAATAAATAATGACTAATTTGATTGTTTCAACTATTTATTAAATTAATTCAATGTATTTTCATTCATTTACTTACTTACGCCTGTTACTCCTCGTGGAGGTGAATAGGCCACCCACCAACACTCTCCATCTAACCCTGTCCTGTGCAATTCTTTCCGGTTCTTCCCAGTTATTTTTCATCCTTTTCATATTTGCTTCTATTTCCTAATGTAATGTGTTCTTTTGCCTTCCTCTTCTCCTCTTCCCTTCAGGATTACAAGTTAGTGCTTGCCTCGTGATGCAGTTTGATGATTTCCATAATGTATGTCCTATCCACCTCCAGCATCTTTTCCTAATTTATTCTTGAGTTAGAAGCTGGTTTGTTCTCTCCCACAGAAGGCTGTTGCTGATGGTATTCGGCAAACTGACATTGAGCATTTTGCATAGACAGCTGTTTGTAAATACTTGTATTTTCTTGATGATGGTTGTGATAGTTCTCCACGTTTCAGTTCCCTACAATATAACTAACTGTCCTGACGTTCGTATTGAAGATTGTGACTTTGATATTGGTTGACAGACAGTTATTTTTAGTTCCATATATTCTTCAATTGTAGGAATGCGGCCCTTACTTTGTCAATCATGAGCCTGTCTATTATTCTAGTTATTCTTCTCTTTGTAATTCTCTTCTTATATAAATATGATTGTGAATTACCTACTATAATAATAAGAAGCATATTAATTAGTTAATCAATTACTTCTATTGTTGATTTACTTGTCTATTATTAATTAAACAATTAAAATACTACTTTATAGAATAAAGTAGAAGGTATCTTTCCAAGATCATATGACTTTGATCATTCACTCATTCATTGATTCATCATTACTCAAACTGATTTCAATGTTATTTATTTGTAGTATGTTCTGTTAGTTGAATTCAATTTACTTCTATTGTATTTCAGTACTTTTCTGATGATGAAAGTATTAGAAGGGGTTTTTGTAGATATTATAGTAATTTCAGTAGTTGAGATCATGAGTCAATTGAAACTAGATACCTATAGAAAACCTTGAAGCACTGGATGGCCGTTTCGTTTTATTGTGGGACTCCTCAGCAGTATGCGTCCATGATCCCGCCTCGCGAGACTCGAACACAGGACCTTCGGTTTCGCGCGAACGCTTAATCTCTAGGCCACTAAGCCCGCCGGCATCCAATGGTATTAATGTCTAACTACAACTAATTCACGAAATTGAACGAAATTATTCACTAAAAAGTATACTGTTTTTCTTTGTCCAGAAAATTCTGTATTTCATTGAACTATGAACTGTGAGGCAGTTATTCTGTAAAGACAATGATAGACGTTCAAGCAATATTGTAGATTGATTGAAGTTAGACATTAACGTCACTGGATATCAGCTCAGTGGTCTGAATGTTAAGCGTTTGCGTGCGAGATCAGTAGGTCCTAGATTCAAATCCCATGTGAGAGACCGTAGGGTGAAATGGCCATCCAATACTTCCAGATTTTCCATAGTGATTTAGCTTGAATCGATTCATGAATTAAACTATTAGTTTACTAATTCTTAATTAATGTTTTTCTCAGAAGGAATTTGTGGAGATTTTAGAAATTTCACAGATTGAAATCATGAGTCAATTAAAGCCAGACCACCATGGAAAACCTAAAAGCACTGGACGGCCGTTTCGTCCTAATATGGGACTCCTCAGCAGTGCCCATCCACGATCCCGCACCCCACGAGGTTCAAACTCAGGACCTATCGGTCTCGCACCAAGCGCTTAACCAGCTAGACCACTGAGCCGGCATCTAATGGTGTTAATGTCCAACTTCAACCAATCCACCAAGTTCCGCCACCATATACCACTGTCTTCAGTGAGCTGATATCTCACAACAGACCTGGTTGTACTCCACTGGTAACGGCTTCCCACTAGAACTCCAGGAGTATCTCTTGAAGTCAGTCACCAGTGAGCAGATGATTATTATCAGAAGGGGTTTGTAGAGATTTTAAAAATTTCACAGATTGAAATCATGAGTCAATGTTTTTCTTTTAAAATATTTCATTCCTAAAAGTTTGTTACTTGAATGATTACACATAGTAGGTTGTCTTGATTGGTGTCATTTACTTCCATAATCTCATCAACATCATTATGTAAACTTACAAATTTGACAAGATAATGAATGTAAAGACTTGTGTATATACATAGATGTGTGTGTGCTTGTATGAATCTGTTTTTAGCTTGTGCCGACATATATGATGGTTACTTCTTTATGAATATGTTACTTTCAATGATTAGTATGTTGGTATTATTTGAATAATCTTATTGAATGTTCTCAATCTGAATGAAATAGTAGTAGTAGTATTGTGATTTACAATGTATTTGTTCTTCTGTTTTTGAAGATAGATATTATTGTTTCTAGGGTATTATTTGATATACTACAGGGGTGGAGTGGTGATCGATATGGATTATAGTACAAAAGTTTCCAATGATACTTCATTTAATTCAAAGTACTCAACCAGTTAGTTACATGATAAACTTTGAAAAGAAGTACATAGACTCACAATTTTCTTATAAGTTACAATGTTTCTTTATTGATATACAGGGTTAGGAAGTTTGTGTTTGGATCATGAACTGATCCATGTTAGATTATCATTGAAAACTTAGAAGTACTTGATGACTGTTTCGTCTTAGTATGAGACTCTTCAGCAGTCAGCAATGTTAGATTTCATACTTTCAGATTTAGTCAATTAGTATACTAAATATCAGATATTGTCGACAAGTGTGTGTGTGTGTGTGACATAGTTGAGCTCCATGAGTCATATTTTGTTATTAAATCCTTGAAAACTCATTTTTCACCATATCACTAGTGAGTATATTACTATTATTACCGGTAATTTTTGAAGATTGTTTGAATTAGTTTATTCATATGACAATAAAGGTCTATTCAAATGTCTTTCCAGAATTGTTAATACCTATTTACTGAATAATAGACTAATCTCAAACCCCCAGTTTCTTTGCAACAGTCATTACTGGTAATGAATAATAATTGAATTCATGAGTCAGTTGAAGCTAAACCATTATGGAAGATCTGGAAACACTTAACAGTCATTTCGTCTTAGTGTGGGACTTCTCAGCAGTGTGCATCCACGATCCCACTCGCAGGATTCAAAGTTGAAGTTAGACATTAACACTGTTAGATACTGACTCAGTGTTTTAAAGGTTAAACGTTCGTGAGTGTGATCGAAAGTTCTGTGTTCGAATCCTGTGTGCTGGATTGTGGAGTTCCATACTAGAACGAAACAGCTGTCCAGTGCTTCCAGGTTTCCGATGGTGGTCTAGATTCAACTCCCTTATGAATTCAACTGCAAAAATGAGTAATAGTCTTAAAATTACAATATCGCATCTCCATCAAAGATGTTTTCAACAACGCAAGTACATATGATAAAAGTGTAACTCTATAAATGGGACGTATTTCCAAGGATATAATGATTGACTCAATCTGAATTATGTAAAATAATGCTGTTATGAACGGAGTTTGTGTACGATTTTCGATATAAAATCTAATTCATACTTGAATTATTTACTAATCAGTTTATGGTGAAGTTTTGTTCTCTGAGCTGGATGGTTTGGTTGTGGAGCTTTCATCGTTCTTCTGAACTACATCATCAGCACAAACTTCAAGTAGAAGTGAAGTGTTCGAATTTCTACACATATATGATTCACAGCTTTTCCTGTAGATCTCGATGTTGATTAGTTCTTGTTAACATTAAACCTGTCATTGTTTACTTGTTCATTTTGTTTGTCCATAATTTTCCTGATTGATCCATAAATTGGATTGATTTCAATTAACATCGAAGTGTACAGGACAAGTTGTGCACTATATGTGTGGAGAAATTTGAACACTTCACTTCTACATTAAGTTTGTACTGATGATGTTGTGCAGAAGAATGATGCAAGCTTCACGATCAAAACCATCCAACTCAGATAATAAAACTCTACCAAACTCATCCATCTGAGCTATATATCTTCCCCACCATCTTACTAATCAGTTTAAGATTTACATCTAGTTTACCTATTGTTGTGACGTGTGACTGCTGCAAATTAGAGTGAAGCGTTTTATCGATCGATTACAGTGACACGGAAAACACGTACGGACGGCCTAGAGTCTCGATTGGTCCCGCTTCCCTGTCTAGCCCAGCCAGTTGAGATCAGAACGCAAGTCTTAGCCTCTGAGATATGAATCATTATATTTCAGACATAATCTATTTATATACCAATCAACCAGACCACATCGTACTATAAAATAGAAAACAACATTTGTACAATATTTGACAAGGGAAATAAATATCGACCAATAGGGAGTGTTCATTTAACGTCCAAGGACAACATTAGACTTAACATGATAATTATTGATATATTCCTCTGCATCCCTAACACTATGATTGTAGATTTGTAACAGTTTAACCAAAGTAGAATTCATAAATAATAATGCTTTGTTTGATGAATTCATTTTTCGGTGTTGAATGTTTGAATTTCCTCCTTGATATTTAGGACTGTAATTCATCAGCCTCTTATTGATATGTGTGCATCCTTTTGTTAGGATAGTCGGAAAAATATACCAATAATTATCGTGTTAAGTCTATGGTGTCCTTGAACCTTAAATGTACATTCCTTATTGGTCGATGTTTATTTCACTTGTTAAATATTTTGTAAATGTTGTTTCCTATTTTATGGTACGATGTGCTATGCTTGATTGGTATATAAACAAAGTATCTTTGAAATATGATGATTCATAACTCAGAGGCTGTGACTTGTGTTCATGACTCAACTGGCTGGGACAGACTGCGAAGCGGAACCAATCAGGGCACTAGGTCGTTCATACGTGTTTTCCGTGTCACTGTGATCGATCGGTCAATAAAACGCTGCTTATCAAAACCTTGCAAGTCGCACACCCGTTACAACACCTTTATAGATTGTCTTGATATTGCTTTAAGTCACAAACATGATAAGAAAAGATAGATGATAGTAAACAGTGGAAGTACCTTCAGCTAACGAGTCCTATACTGTCTAAAATGTTGTTATGAATAAACACTATGAAAGATTATCCATATTGGTGACTATCAGGACTCATTAACTAAATGGATAATATGATGGCATTTAAATCAAACAGTACTGAATTTGTATCTTGCAGTGAACATCAAATTTGAGATACAAGTAAATCCATCTGAAGAGTCCGAATATAGGACGAAACACGCATCTTGGATTCCACTGCTATCCACCATCCATCTTTGTTCATTTCATAATCTGTTTCTAATCTATTCTAATAAAAAAACAAACAAACTATTTATCATTTCATCTTGAATAGAATAAGGTAAAGATATAAAAAAAACATTATTCTACACCTGCATAGTCCCCCTTCCAGTTTTCGGTAGTTGTCTAACTTGTAATAGTAGTAGTAGTAGTAGTGACAGTATCAGTAGTTGTAGTAGTAGTAGTAAACCTTCACATTGCCCCCCTCCGGTTTTCAGTGGTTGTCTAACTTGTAGTAGTAGTGGTAGTAGTGACAGTATCAGTAGTTGTAGTAGTAGTATTAGTAGTAATAGTACACCTTCAAATAGACTTGACTACACACAAAATACAAAAAAAAAACGTTTACATGATTATCTACGGTTTTGCTTTTCTTTTTCTTTTTTTTACTTTTAAAAAGAAAATTCTTATAGAAACAAAATAGTTCTATATTTAAAAAAGAAAAAAAATTCCAAGAAAAAGAATTTTTCTTTCTCTTTTTTTAAAATTTTTTTTTCTTTGAATGACACTTTTATTAGTTAACTATACATACATTATATAGTGTAAAGATTTAACTTGAACATGATTACTATTTACTACTTATTATACTACTCATAATACTCATACTACTTACACTACTACTCCTACTCCTACTACTATTACGATGACAATTACTTGTAGTAACAATAAACTATTTATAAAATGTATAGTGAGAAAAATGCATCGTTATAAAGTTAGAATTCAGTTTTAACCACTTTAGTATTACATTATGATATGGAATTATGTCATTATGACATTATTAGTAGTATATATATGTGTATATATACATATGCGGAGTATGAAACATACAACACTACATATTCATAACACTACATGCATTCCTTTGGAATTTATGTTTTCCGGTTTTTTTTCCAGAACAATAATCAAAAGAAATATGTATCCATGTATGTGCGTGTATGCATGTGTGTGTGTGCGTGCGCATGTGTATGTGATGATATTGCAAAGTACTTTCTTCTTCTTCTTCTTCGTCTTAATCTTTGTTAATTTGATTTGTTTAACTGAATCAGTTTCATTTTTATTTATTCAATGTTCATTAGTGACAAATTTCAATGAATCAAGGTCTCATTGATAGTAGAATAGTAGTAAAGCAGTGGGAAAACATTATTTAAGAGAATGAAAAAAAATTATTCAAAATATGTTTTATGAAACTTCTTTATTGATAGATACCATGTAGTAATAGTAGTAGTAGTAGTATTAGTACACTTGTACAGTCCCCCTTCCGGTTTTCGGTAGTTGTCTAACTTGTAATAGTAGTAGTAGTAGTAGTGGTACACCTTCACATTGCCCCCCTCCGGTTTTCGGTGGTTATCTTACTTGTAGTAGTATTAATAGTAGTACCATGTATGTTGAACACTGATTAACTAACTGTAATCATAGTATGTTTTGTTTTGTTTTTGTTTTTCTTTATTGATTGACTAATTTAGTCCTAAAATGAGGCGTGCATTATTGAAAGAGAATTTTTCTGTTGTTGTTGCCATTAAATGTTGATTTTGGTTTATATCATATGTACTAATAAATTTATAATAATGAAAATTTAATATGCATCACTTATATTAATCATTTAGTTGTATAGTGAAATAATTTATGATAAATGACAGATCCTGGGTTCGAATCTCGCGAGGTGAGATCATGGATGAACACTGCTGAGGAGTCGCACAATAGGACGAAACGGCCATCCAGTGATTCCAGGTTTTCCATGGTAGTCTAACTTCAATTGATTCATGATCTCAACCATTGAAATTACTAATAATATCCACAAAACCCCTTTTGATATGATAAATGAATCAAGATCTATCTATATTCATTTGATAATAAATAGAACTCTTCAACAGGTTTAATCCACAATCTCATTGGATCTTCATGAAGTCGCAACCATTTGTTGCTAAAATTCTCACGGAAAAAAGTTACAACTGTGGTTCACTTTCAAACCACGAGACTAGAGTAATGCGCTGATGACTTTAAAGAAACATTTGTCATGGAATGTTTACAAGCGACTAAATTTTATTTTAATAAGTTGAAAGATGGAATACACCCAAATCCTTCAGTTTATATAGTCCTATTAAACAAAGATGGATAGCGGATAGCAGTGGAATCCAGGATAAACGTTTTGACCTATTTGAGACTCCTCAGCTGAATGTACCTGCATCACAGAATTGATGTTCATTCTAGGACTTGAATGCAGTACCGTTTGCTTTCAACACCATTACGTTATCCATTTAGCTACTGAGTCCTGATGAAACGTGTATCCTGGATTCCGTTGCTAGCCACTATCCATCTTTGATTAGAATGCATGTAAAATTAAGACAATATCAAGGCAATACACACAGTATGCACATATACCAGTGAGAAACTGATCAATTACAGTCGTAAACATCAATGAGAAGTTTCAAATAAACAATATCAAGTGAATTTATAATTCTATTAAGCCTAATTTTTCATCCGTTTTATAAACCGGAAATGGTTGTTAATTTATGAATTCAATCATCATTATTACTTAGTTTTAATTAGCAACACTAAAATTAATTACATAATCGTATACTTGACTACTATGTTACAGACGTTATCTACAATAGATGTATTAGAATAGACATTTAGTTGTTTAATAAGAAAACAAATGCTATGGACGAACAATCAGGTATAAGGTAACATCGTTATATAATATACCCTTGTGGTCCAGGGTAAGTTTGCATTGGATTCCAAAAGAACCAAACACCATCCAGACTCTCAGGTGACAACCCAATTAGTACAGCTCAATCCCGTTTAACAGGAGAGCCAGACACCGTATAGGCTTTAATGGTACAATCTAAATAGTAGAGCTCAATCCTGTGGCGCAACTCCACAGGTACCAAGCACCCTGATGAACCATTCGCACCATTCATATACATATTCATGTCACATGTACAGTTATATACAGAGTATGAACAGGCCAAAGTTGACCTATTCCGATTACACGATAGTCAAACTCAATAATGTTAGCAATGGCGACATGCCTTACAATGTCCCGATTAAAATGACCCTTGAGAACATTGAAAAGCAACCACCAGTATGAATGAAATCGGTTAACATAACAAGTCTTGGATTTTGGTACCAAATTTATTCATCCATTTGGTTAAAAAGCATTTTGGTATTATAGCTAATGTTAATTTGTGATGAAAACCTTTAATCTAATTCTTAACATTTAACCCATCAACTGTAAATCATAATCTTTGTTCTCCACACTGAGTTATAACCCTTATTTAGTCCTAGTTAAGTAGGTGAACACTCTTAAGGTCATTGTAGTGTTGTCCAAAGGTCGTTCATAAATTATAGTATCACCACCATTCCTATTAACTCGTTAATAGTAAACTATAGAAAACAATTAAACACTTTATATTTCATATTTTTCATATTATAAGATTGTTAAGATTGAAACATACACTATCAGTTCCTATTGTGGGACTCATCAGTGGTGCGCATCCACGATTCCACTCCCAAGTCCCACAATGAGACGAAACGGCTGTCCAATGCCACCAGGTTTTCAATGGTCCTTTAACATTAATCGGTCCATAATCTCACAGAAAAATAGTGAACATTAAAAATTTCTTTTATATTAGATTATAAACATCTAACAAAAGGCATCTTCAATTTCAAAACAGATTGAATTGAAAGATATAATGGATGGATATTGGCTAGCAGTAGAATCGAGAATGCACGTTTCGTCCTATTTGTGACTTCTGGATGTTCACTGCAGGGCTCGAACTCAGTACCGTTCGCTTCAAACACCATTATCGATAATGTATGGAAACAAAATGAACATTTACCCTGTACATCACTGAGCTAGTATCCAATGGCATATAAGTTTACAATATTACACAACTTTCATTTATTACTTACAAGCGATGAGTAACTATTTCACACTTGACATAATCGAAATTTAATGGTCATGGCATTTGATTAAAACTCCCAATGACATATCTTAAAGATATTTACCAGTAAGCATATGATTTATATTCATTAAAAATGTCAACATTTGGGGCCATGAATCGATTAATGACAAACCACCATTGAAAACCTGTAAGTACTGAACAGCTGTTTTGCTCTAGTGTATAGGACTCCTCATGACCAAATAGTCATCTAGTGCTTTCAGGTTTTCAATAGTAGTCTAACATTGATCGATTGATGATCTCAATCATTAATAATCATAACTTAACTTTCATTTGTGAGAACGTGACACTACCCATAACATGATCAATACAATTAAAAGAAAAACTTTTTTATTCTTGTATTAAACATATTGAATTACATTCATCATATGGTTATTAATAACTAACTACAAGAGATAATTGGATGTGGATGTTCACTCTAGGACTCGAACTCAATACTGTTCGCTTCAAATGCCATTATCGATAATCTATGGAAACGAAATGAACATTCTCCAAGTACTAATGAGAAGATTTGACCAATGAAGTTCAATCTATATCAGTTGCTAGGCTGTTACCTATTGAAGATCATTACATTCTTATTCATAATGTATCTATGTATTAAAGCTGTTTGTTTGTTTGTTTGTTTTTCTCTTTTGAAATCTCATGTTAAATGAATTAAAGAAATTGAATATGATAATGAAAGAAATGAAAATGGAATTAAATAAGAAAGAAGATTTAAATGAACAATTGAAATCAGACAATGTGATCTTAAATAACTTGATACAAGTAAGTTGATGAAATAATAATGAATTCATTTTATTACGTTAATCCATAAGGCAATGATTTGATGTCAGGAGATCCAGGAGCTCATTTACATTATTGGTTTGTAATTAAAGTTTTCCAACTCCCTAGGTGAACTTTCCATGTTCACCAACTCGGACATTCGCTTTTCGTCCTCACAATTTCGTAAACAACACCCCCTTCATGAGGAGGAAGTGAGTAGGATTTCCTTGGCAGTAGCTGTTTACTTGTGGCTATGTGAGATCATTTCGAGAGAGATTGAGTGGATTCTCTCTACTCTCGACCATACCAGGGTACTTGGGGGAATGAATCGATCAATGTTGGACTACCATTAAAAATCTGGAAGCACTGAAAGTCTGTTTCATTCTAGTAAAAGACTCTTCATGACGAAATGGTCATTCAGTGCTTTCAGATTGATCGATTGATGATCTCAATCAAAATTTAATAATTTCACCAACCCTATACTAATATTTATCATAGAAATTGGCTAAGGATTAATTCTACACTGTTAATTCATCTAAGTGTATCAAACATAGTAAATACGGTTATATTTCGGGATACTTTCTATTATAGAATTAATTGAAGGTATGAATTTTGCTATATTGTAATTATTCTTTCATTATGACTGATTGAACCACACTTGACAAGTCCGTTACATCATAGAGTGATGTTTTATCGTAGAAAACTTTACATTGATCATGTAAGCCAGCAAAAAAAAATAACAGACAGATTAATCAGCTTTCTATCACAGATGACGATAGTGTAAATGATAATTCCTATCTCATTTTGGTTGGTTGCCAGCTACAAGGTTGAAAATGCAAACAAGAGTGGAGTTTATCATCACCCCAATATCTGTATCATGTTGTAGTGAAGATTCCGATAGAGTTAATAAGGTAATAAAAGTTGCTTGTTTTAAATAAATAAACAAAGTTTGTGGGGGGAAGTTACAGAACATCGAACTAGTGATAAGAAATCATTGAGTTAACAAACATTTGATGATTGTGCAATAATCAGAAAGGGGTTTTTGTGGATATTATAATAGTTTAATAATGAATTCATGAACTAATTAAAGCTAGACCACCGTGGAAAACTCAAGTCCCAATCCGCTAGGCGGAATCACGGATGCACACTGTTGAGGAGTTGCATACTGGGACAAAACGGCCATCCAGTGCTTCCAGGTTTTCCATAGATGTTTTTGTCTTATTATGGAACTCCTTAACACTGAGCATCCATGATCACACCGAAGATCGAACACAAAGCCTTCAGCCTCAAGAGTACATGAATAATCTGTTGATCATAATGATAATCCAGCGATTTCTACAAACTATCTCTACTAGTAACTAACATGCAGGTGGATTTCCAGGAGTTCTTGTGAAAAGCTTTGACCAGCGATGCTCAGTCATACCGAGTGTGAGACAGTTATCCACCACAAGCCATCAAATTTGGTAGCGAAGTATTGCGAATTAATTAAAGTTACACACTTACGCAGCTGGATGGCACCTCAGTGACTCAGAAATTAAGCCTTAGTAGTGAGACCTAAAGATCCTGGATATGGTCTAAATTAGAGGTTTGAATGAGTACTGCAAATGACTAATAGCCTGTTCTGCTGACTTAGAATATGATTAGTTGTTGTGAATAATTTTATTATTGTCATTTACACTTTTATCTTCTCCTCTGATCTGACCCAGTTTATTATCTTGTAAGAAAAATGACAAACAATTACAAAGTCAGAGCTCAAGTCAGCAAGAAAACAGTCTAAATAAGAATGCAAATAACAATGAAACAGTTATGGACAACAACTAATCAGATTTCAAGTCAACAGACTAAACTGTTGATCAGATCGTAGAAAACGTTTATAGCTTATTACTTTCTGATGTATGTATTGATGGTGTTGTCTAATGAGTCAGTGAAAGTTTCACGACTAATCCAATCAAATGAAAGATTATAAGGCCTGTAAAGTCTAGGTGCTTAGAGTATGTCAGTGTTACGTTCTCTGACTCTTTTCACTCATTGAATTATATTAATTACGTCACTCTAGGTGTAATTCAAACAGACCAGTTATAACAACTTACACTACAATCCTGGGTAACATGAGTTTGAACTATTCATGTAACGTTGATTTTCGTAAGATCCAAGGTGTTTTGTATCCTTTACCAGCTATCACAAAATGTAATTATTTAGTTTCTTTTTGATTGAATCACTTTACAATAATCAAAATGATATTGATTTGAGGGTCTCACTATACTATGAGTCGAATGATATCAAAATCATTTGTTTAGATATATAGTATTTTTTATGAAAAATCATGATCTTTAGTTTCACTCTTTGCACAATCCCAGACTAGTATGTAACATCGAGGAATGACTTTTGAAAACTAAGGAATTACTGGACAGTTGTTTTGTCTAAGTATAGAGCTTCTAAACAATGTGCACCACAAACCCTCTACCAGGATCAAGCCCTCGACTATAGGTCTCCCAGTGAGTTCTTCACCTTCAGGTCTCTAAATCGACGTCCAATGTTTGAGATTTCTAATTTCAGTTCGGTATATTGTTCATCAAGTAGGCCCCAGTATACGCAAAGGAAAAAGTAAGATGCTTAAATACAGCACGGAGAACACTAATACAATCACATTTGATAGAGAAACTCTGGAACAGGTCGAAAGTCTCACGTATCTGGGGAGCATCATCGATGAACAAGAAGGATCGGATGCAAACGTAAAGGCAAGGATTGGCCGGGGAGAATCATTCCTATAATCGAAGAATATATTGAACTCAAAACAATTGTCTGTCAATCAATATCAAAGTCACAATCTTCAATACGAACGTCAAGACAGTTAGTTATATTGTAGGGAACTGAAACGTGGAGAACTATCACAACCATCATCAAGAAAATACAAGTATTTATAAACAGCTGTCTACGCAAGATATTCAATGTGAGTTTGCCGAATACCATCAGCAACAGCCTTCTGTGGGAGAGAACAAACCAGCTTCTAACTCAAGAATAAATTAGGAAAAGATGCTGGAGGTGGATAGGACATACATTATGGAAATCATCAAACTGCATCACGAGGCAAGCACTAACTTGTAATCCTGAAGGGAAGAGGAGAAGAGGAAGGCAAAAGAACACATTACATTAGGAAATAGAAGCAAATATGAAAAGAATGAAAAATAACTGGAAAGAACTGGAAAGGATTGCTCAGGACAGGGTTGGATGAAGAATGTTGGTGAGCGGCCTATACTTCTTCACGAGGAGTAACAGGTGTAAGTAAGTAAGTAAGTAAGTAAGTAAAGTAATATTGTTCATCCATCTGTCAGTTCCATCAGTGGGTAACTACCTCAAACCTGACACCTCATTAATCACTAGTTAACACATGGTTGAAAACAAAAACAATCCAACTATTTGACACAAGAAGTAAGTTTTTTTTAAAATTCTAAAATGAAACAAACTACTTTACCACTTCATTCAATGATCAATATCGAAACAATTTTTCTTTCTGATCATTTTGTTGTTGTTGTTGTTTCTTCTTCTTCTTCTTTTTCTTCTTTTAATCTTAATGTAGATGAATGAGTTTAATAGTGTATACTCATATTCACGTGGGTATGAATATGTTGAATATAATAGAACATAAAACAATAACGGATTCATTTAGTTATAGTATCTAAGTAGTATAGGTTTAATGTGTGTGTGTGTGTATGTACGTATGGATACTTATATAGGTGTCTGAGTTGATCATATCACAGTAGGTATTTTAATTACATAAGGCTATATGATTTGATTATATGTTTACTATTAATCATAATAACAACAACAACAATGATTTTGACAGATCAGATTGTTGTCAATTATAGATAAGTTAATTTTTGTACATTTATTAGCACAGTTAGATAGTGACTAGCAATAGAATACTAGTAGGCTGTTTCGGTTTATTCGGGACTCGTCAGCTGAATGTGCCTGCATTAACAATAGTCAACTAACAATGATCAAATTTTGGTCAACTATATATAAATAACAGGATTATTCAATTCATTCGAAATTGAATATAAATCTCACACCGGTTGCACAAGGCCGGTGGCTACCTGAACTCTGTGGCTAAGTGGATAATGGAAAAACATTTATAGTGAATAATACTAGGTTAGAGTTAAGGAGTGGTTATTAACTCAGGGATGCAAGTACACCCAGCTGATGAGTTCTAAATAGGAAGACGCGCGCTCTGGATTCTATTGCTAGCTATATTCCATCTATTGTATGCTGGTCACAGAAGCTGTAGATAGGCGTTGTCAGTCGATCACTCAGTCATAAGCAACATGGAATCTGATATATTTATGTATCGGTTAGAAATGTCACAACACATCGGCAAAGCAAGTAAAGATTACCAGTCGTATTCTTTGATTAAGGATGCTAGGCAGCATAGAGAAAACCAGTCACAATAGTCCATATGCATTCATTCTTCCTGAAAGTTTTAAGTTGAGTGTCAATCTAAACTCTTGTTCATTATTCTAAGTTGTGTTATTCTGAACTGTGATTTTTGTGTTTAAATGTCCAGTAGATCTAATATTATTATTTTCCATCTTATACTTCTCAATATGGTCAATGCCTCCATTGTTATATTCATATGAATTTCATGTGTTGATATGTCAGTCAGTCAGCTACAATGTAGGACCAGGAACATATATGCATCTGTCCAAGTTACCATACCTCATTGCCACAACAAGATGAACACCGAATTCATAGAATTAGTTAATTCAGAGGTGGTAATATATAAAAGAAAGATTGAATATAAGGATATAGTACAGGAAGAAAGAATTGGTTCTTAGAAAGATATAAAGCGATTTAAATCTCATAGTTTAAGGGAAGATAGAGAGTGTATCCACCTATGCCATTGTGATCGATTCTGAGCCATGTCACACAGAGTCTCCAAAAATTGGTTACGATAGTCACACAGACCACAACCAACTAGTCTACATCTACCATCCACATGGCTCAAACTAGACGTTGGTGACTTCAACGACTGATGCTACGTTTTGGTTTTGCCGCCCCTAACTTTCTTTCAATCATCTCAAACACTAGTCATCAGTATTGTTCATCGTGATAATCGATGTTCATATATATGATAATATGAATTGAAAGATATTCACTTCTGATCATACAATTGTTTATCAATGATTCTTCTTTCATTACTCTATAGTCTATGAAATCAGATCATGAAATGTTTCATGCAGAAAAAGAAAATCTAATCCAAACAAATCAACATTTGGAACAAATAATTTTAAGAAAAATAGAAAATGAAAAGAAATTACTAGAAGATAATGAAATTTTAGATAAATTAATTCAAGTAAGTTGAATTCCAATTGAAATGTGTAGTAGATAATTCATTGAATCTTGATATCATGGCTGCTGAGATTGGTGTATTGGATTGAACAGGCAGAGCTAATTGGGAAGCAGGACCGATAAATACTGTAGATTGATCGTACGGTTTTTTATGAGTCATTGCTCCAGTTGATAATTCACTGTTCTTTAACTAGCAGTACCATTACGTTATACATTGAATAGGACATAGGGCACAAGTTGTAACATTAAGTATGAGTTTACAATATTTACAGAATTAAAAGTCATTGTTGCTACCTTAATGCAATAGATTCTAATGAGGAAAATGTTTATGACAACTAGAATATGATATTGTATTTTGTGCTACTGATGTCGACAGATATAAGTAGTATATGTAATAAATCAAAAGTGAAATATCTGGCAGCAGAAGGTCAAAAAGATCGAAGAAAAGAGAATGAGAACAAAGAATGATTGGTGTGGAAATGAAGAAACAATAAAGTATGAAACAATTGACTGATATTCGTCCAAATGGGTGAATGAATTTTGCGCCAATATCCAAGACCTGTTACCTTAAATCTGATTGGTTTGTCCATAAATTGTAGTATGGCCGCATCAATGTAGCATTAGGATATGTAGACTATGTGACGCACAGTCAATTCCTCCAAAACAAAATAAATTTTCTTTGGATGAGAGTTAAATTTTGTTAACAGCTAGAGTGAATAGTAATTGTAGAACTTAATATTTATTTTCTCCAACTGTATATCAACCGATTTTTTTAAAGAAAAATACCAGACCACCATGGAAAACCTGGAAGCAGTGAACGGCCGTTTCGTCCTAGTACGGAATTTCTCGGTAGTGCGCATCCACGATCCCGCCTTGCGAGGTTCGAACCAAGGACCTATCGGTCACGCGTGTAAACGCTTAACGGTAAGACCACTGAGCCGGCCAGTATCCAACGGTGTTAATGTCTAATTTCAACCAAATCACGAAGATGCGCTATTGTCTTCAATGAGTCACTGCCTCAAAACAGACCTGGTTGAGCTCCACTGGTCACTGCCTCTCACTAGAACTCCAGGAGATACCTCATGAAGCCGGGTCTGTTGTGGTGAATTTGTCACTCAATTTCGTGGGTTGGTTGAAGTTACACATTAACACCGTTGGATGCGATCTCAGTGGTCTCACCGTTAAGCGTTCGCTCGCGAGACCGATATATCCTGGGTTCGGATCTCGCGAGGTCGTATAGTGAATGCACACTCCTGAGGAGTCCCACAGTACTACGAAACGGCCACCTAGTGCTTTCAGGTTTTCCATGGTGTTCTAATTTTAAATGACTCTCGATTTCAACTATTGAAATTACTATAATATCTACAAAAAACCCTTTTTCATATTAATAAAAACTACTTAGAAAATTCTATCATCGAGAGAATATAATCATTTGGCACAAATAGATATATCATCCAAATGTACAAAATAGGTACATGTTTAGTCTATAAATGGATAATCATGTTATTGTTATAATTTGATATTTGAATCATGTGATTATTAGATTAGATTGGCTATTTTATTTTGATATCAGATGGGTTTTGTGGATATTATAGTAATTTCAATGGTTAAGATCATGAGTCAATTGAAGCTAGACCACCATGGATAACCTGGGAGCACTGGACGGCCGTTTCGTTCTATTGTGGGACTCCTCAACAGTGCGCATCCACGCCCTTACCCCCCGCGAGATTCGAACCCAGGACCTACTGGTTTCGCGCACGATCACTTAACCACTAGACCACTGAGCTGGCCGACATCCAACGGTGTTAATGTTTAACTTCAAATAATCCACAAAATTGAGCGACACATCCACCATTGTCTTCAGTGAGTTACTATGTCACAACAGACCTAGTCTAACATAGATCGGTTCATCATCTCAATTAAAACTCGATAATCTTCACAACCTTATACTGAAATGATCACATGTTCACTAGTGACTAACATCGAGAGGTTTTACTAAGAAACCATGGTCAGTGAAGCTAATCCATATCAGGTGTTAAGACAGTTACCTATCAAAGGCAATGGAAGATCATCACGCAATTTCATGATTTGGTTAAAATTAGACAATAACATCATTGAATATCGGTTCAGTAGTCTCAACATTAAGCATTCTCTCATGAGACCAAAATTTCTGAGTTCGAGTCCCATGTGAAGACTAGCACAAAACAGCTATCTAATGCTTTCAGGTTTTCCATGGTAATCTATCATTGATCAATTCATCATTTCAATCAGAATAAAATATCATTACATCATTTCAATTTAACATAAATATTAAACAGTGTAGTTAAATCAATCTAAAAAAAACTTATTAGGTAATCGAAGTGAAATTAATCAAGAATGGTCTAGTATAGGTAGCACTTACATATACATATACCATGTAAGCATACAGATGAAGATAACACACACACACAGGCATAGCAACATGTATTGACCTATCAGGTAGTTGCATCACGTGACGTATAACTAACTTATCATATGTAGAAATATTGATTTAAGTGAATAAATTATTACTCTTGGTAGTAATAATAATAACAATGGTGGTGGTGGTGGTGATAGTAGTAGTAATAGTAGTAGTATAATTAATCACATCATTTGTAAATATTTCGTTCTATTGAAGGGTATCTATCAATCAATCAATCAATCAATCAATGAATTTTATAAAGTACGCTTTTGATATGAATGTTACAGGGTTGTTAACTAATTAGCCTTTGTGTATATCAGTTCAATAGTGAATTCACTGTTTTGTTTCTTCTTCTTTTTCTTAATATTGTTATACATTACAATTTACAAATACTTTGAACCAAGATTGTTTATTTTGATTGAGACCATGAATCAAATGATGTTGAATCCTCATTGAAAATCTGGAAGCATTGGACAACTGTTTCGTCCAATTGTCTTAGTATGGGACTCCTTAACAGTGTGCATCTACGTTCTTGACTTGCGAGATTCGAATCAAAGACTTATCAGTTTTGCGGACTAGCGTTTAATCACTTGACTATTGAGGCGGGATTCATCGGTGTTAATGTCTAACTTTAACCAATTCACGAAATTGAGTGACATATCCATTATTGTCATCAGTGAGTTACTATCTTACAACTGATCTAATTCAATTCCACTAGTCACTGTTTCTCGCTAGAACTCATAATCTAAAGTAATAAAATGACTATAATATCCACAAAACCCCTTTTCTGATATGAACTGATAATCCATATATTTCGTATTATTGTTCATTATTCATAGGATTTACGTGAACAATTGACTACATATACTATGTACAAGACAAAATCAAATGTAAGTTAGAAAGTATAGAATGTAAATGAAAGATTAACGAACATTGTTATTTTTTATGTTTCTTTGGTCAGTTTATTTGATGGGTGGTTTTTTTTTATAAAGTATGGAACTCTTTAGCAACGAGTACCTACGACTATACCGATTACCTTATTCAGATTTGTGATTCAGAAAGACTTGCTGACTTACTTACACCTGTAACTTATAATGGAGCATAGGTTGTCGACCAGCATTCTCCAACCCACGCTGTCCTGAGACTTCCTTTCCAGTTCTATTCAATTCTTGTTCATTTTTCTCTTGTCTGTCTCCATTTCTCAGCGTAATGTGTTCTTTAGTCTTCCTCTTTTCTCTTTTGCCCTTGAGGATTTCAAGTGATGATAGCTTGCCTTGTGACGCAGTTGAGTGCTTTCCTCAATGTGTGTCCTATCCACTTCCAACGCTCTTCTTGGTTTGTTCTTCCGCTAGGATCTACTTTTTTCTCTCTCACAAATTTAGAAAGACAATGTACCAATATTTGATGATGTACGTCACATTCTCAATATGGTTAAATTCCACCAATTATGAGTTCTTAGTAAGGACATGGAAAACTTAACATGGAGTACTCTTGTAGTGATTGAGAACACAGTTAAGGACAACCAAATGTATTTCAATACAAATTTAATGAATCTCATAGTAATATCTGAGAACCATACATCAAATAATTCATTTGCAAAATATCAATCAATTGTTCCCTCTTTTCTACACACATCACTCTCTGTTCTCGTTCTCTTCTCTTCGATCTTCTTAAACGTCTGTCTCTAGGCATTCACTTTCGATTGGTACTACATACTACCTATATCTATTGACATCAGTAGCACACACCACATGCTCATAGTGAGTAAACAATTATAATTAGTATCAGATGGGTTTTGTGGATATTATAGTAATTTCAATGGTTAAGATCATGAGTCAGTTGAAACTAGACCACCATGGAAAACCTGGGAGCACTGGACGGTCGTTTTGTCCTATTGTGGGACTCCTCAGCAGTGCTCATCCACGACCTCACCTCCTGAGAGATTCGAACCACGACCTACTGGTTTCACGCGCGATCACTCAACCACTACACTAGACAACTGGCCGTCCAGTGCTTCCAGGTTTTCCATTGTGGTCTAGCTTCAACTGACTCATGATCTTAACCATTGAAATTCTATTTAGGTCGATGAATTGATTAAAGTTGGGAATAATAACTATTGGATTTATAATTCATCGAATTGAAGGTCAAACAATGCTAAACTGTCATAAAAGTCACGTGATAAACACATTCAGCAGGACCAAATATTTGTATTGTGGTTCCACTTATTATCTTGAATGGATGACAAATACTTATAATGTATTTTTAAAATTCTAGCATGGTTTTCAAAAAATAATTTCTGTTATTCCTCTGGGATACAGATTATGTTAGGAGTCGAACTCAAGATCCATTGGTGTGTCATGCTGAAGATTCTCATACTATAATAAAACGCCTATCCAGTGCTTCTTGTTTGTCAAAGATTATGTGACTGAAATAAATCTGTGATGAAAGCTATGTGAAAAACCGATATGTGAGATTCTTATATTTTAATAATATTATTACAGATTCTGACAGAAAGTTTAGTTGATTTATCCCATTTATATTGTTCTTCTTATTGTCATGATTAGGAGTCGAACGATTTGGAAGATGATCGTCTTCATCATCGTCATCATCTCGCTGGTCATGAATGTTCCAACTGTGAATATTTACAAAAACAATTAAATGGTTACATTTATTTATATGGTGAATTAATTGATCCGAATATACAAGATATTTCAGATAATTGTTCAATTGAAGGTGGGTTGAAGATTCTCTCTCTTCATTACATTTTCTTTCTCTATTTAGAATTGACAGAGAAAAGGAAGAAAAATATGACAAACGATAAAATATGTGCAAAACTAGATCATGTAAGTAACAAAACTACTGATCTTTATGAAGTTTTATCTCTGCTGAAGTATACTATTGAATAATAATATAAGTAGTTCGAATAATCTATCGAATATTTATAAACATACATTGGATAGATATATTGGACGCATAAATTTGACTGTAGTCACTTCCCGTTTCTTCAAACTGCCATATTGACTGCATTAATAATTAGCATTACAAAAAAGTGTAAGGAAGATAAGTCAAGTAATTAGTCAGTTAAGGAAAATTTAGAACAACTAGAGCTTGACCACCATAGAAGACCTGGAAGCACTGGATAGCCGTTTCGTGTTAGTATGGGACTCCTCAAAAGAGCTCACTCACGATCACACACCAAAGGGATTCGAACCCAAAACTTTCGGTCTACCGTAAGAGTGCTTAACAACCAGACAATTGATCCGGTATCCAACATTGTTATTCTCTAATTTCAACCAATCCACGATATTGCACCACGGTCCAACATTGTCTTCAGTGAGTTACTACCTCACAACAGACCTGGTTAAACTCCTCTGGTCACTACTTCTCATTAGAACTCCAGGAAATAATTTTTGAAATTAGTCACTAGTGAGTACATGATGATTATAATCAAAAAGGGGGTTTTGTGGAGATTTTAATGATTTAATAATTGAATTCATGAGTCGATTAAAGTTAGATCACCATGCTTTATATCATTCTTTCTATTAACTAATTCTCTCTATCTGTACTATATCCTTATACAAAATCTTCCTTTTATATACTACTACTATTGAATTAACTATTTCTTTGAATCTGATGTTGATCTTTTTGTGGTAATGAGGTATAAAAACTTGTACCGATGCATATATGTGCCTAGGTCCTATGTTGTAGCTAACTTACTGACTCATATATATTGAATATTGTATAAATACACCATGTTATTTATGTTTTAGTCTATCAAAATTTCTGATATTAATGATCAGTCAAATGAAAATGTTAATCCAAATGAAACTTTAATGAAATCTCATTCAGATTATTCATCATCGAATGACTCTTCATCAATTCATGAACATGTAAATAAATGGTGTAATACAAAATGCATGAGGTAAATTGTTTATATTATTGATGTTATTACCTATGGCTTTGTCTAATCAACGGTTAGAATATTGAGCTAATGAATGACATGCCAACCATTACTAGAAACCTTGAATCAACTCCCAATCTTTAATGTTCGTCAATATAGTAGATTCTTTCCTTCCCCTTCTCGCTCAGTCTAGAACACGAATATCTACTTCCGTTATTGTAATAGTATATTTCAATAGTACATGGTTTATATACAAGCAGATAAGACTGCTTACTTAATTACTCTCAATGGAGCATAGGCCGCCGACCGGCATTCTCCAACCCACTCTGTCCCCAGCCTTCCTTTCCAGTTCTATCCAATTCTTGTCCATTTTTCTAATGTCTGTCTCTGTTCCTCAGCTCAATGTGTTCTTTGTTCAACCTCTTCTCTTTTGCCCTTGAGGATTTCAAGTGATGAGAGCTTGCCTTGTGACGCAGTTAGGTTCTTTCCTCAATATGTGTCCTATCCACTTCCAACGCTTCTTTCTGGTTTCTCTCACCGCTGGGATCTGGTTTGTCTGTTAATAGTGTCTTGTCAACGGATTCGAAGTATTTTGCGTAGACAACTGTTCATAAACACTTGTATCTTCTGGATAATGGCTTTCGTAGTTTTTCAAGTTTCTGCCCCATACAGTAAAACTATTTTGACATTTGAATTGAAAATTGTGACTTCGATGTTGGTTGACCGACAGTTGTTTTGAGTTCCAGATGTGCTTCAATTGTGAATATGCTGCTCTTACTTTGCTGATCGACGCCTTCACGTCTGTATCAAACCCACTGTGTTCATCAATGATGCTGTCCATGTAGATCAGACTGAAGTACACCATAAAATGAAAAATAATCATTATACAAGATCAAACCAAAAGTGGCTGTGAGTATAGAATATTGTAACTGATAAATTAGGAATAAGTTAAGTGTTGGGGTGATCCAGAAAACTTCTCGCAAAAGAAAGAAATGCTCAGGAAAATACTAAGAAGCATTTTGTCCAATCAGCGTTCACTTGAAGTTTAGCCAAAAACATCGAGAAAGTGAAAAGTCACATGTACATTTTCTGATTGACTGATTACTATACTGTTACTGTGTTTAATAGCATTCCAGAATCTTCGGGAAACCCAAGAACATCTAAAATACTATAAACTCCCTATATTTTCTGTACTAGGACAAACCTTTGGAGTAAAGTGCTGCTCGTATAGTTTTGCACCTTCTCTTTCGTGTTCAGGTTGCTGTGTAGTTCTAGCTTGAGGGTTATGAGAATAGCTTAGGAACCGAATATAGCGTTCAATCATCAAGACGTATCATTAAGTATGGTAAGTCGAATAAGAATGGTCAATAGGTCAAATGAGAACTTATGATAGAAGAAATATGAGTATGTATATAACTCAGTTACTTAGTAATTATCCAATAGAATTATATGTAATAAAAGTCCATAAATAATTCCTAACAGTTACCATTCATTCATTCTTTGTTCGGATATAACAGTTCATATATAAATATAGCATAAAATTCTCGACCGCAGCTGCTACATTAAAGTGATGATTGAGCTTGTTCATCTTGATGTCCTGATCCAGTTAATATGGCTAAGGAATTTACTCTTTGAGTACCTACCATAACAGACAGGTCACTTTAGGAGTGATAACACTAAAAGTAGCGAACTCATGATCCGTGAACGAAGTTGTATTTCTGAGTGTATAGAGTTGTGATAACAGTAAGGTATATCCTTAGACAACCGACATCTAGGATTATGGTGCATTTTGAGAAATAAAGGGTGTGGTTAGAAAAAGTCAATCATAAAAAGAGAGCACACTTAATTTTGTCCCAAATATTTTCAATCAGGCTCAAAGAAACTTTAATATATAGAGCTAACATATGAAAAAGCACTCGCAGCCAGGTTTTCTGTGACTAGTGTCTCGAACCCACAAACTTCGTGCGCGAACGTTTAACGGTGAGACCACTGAGCCGATATCCAATGCTGTTAATGTATAAATTCAACCATATCACGATATTGGGCCACCGTCCACCATTGGGTTCAGTGAGTAATTGCCGTACAACAGACACGGTGAACTTCCTCTGGTCACGACGTTTTACTAGAATTCTGGACTTCATATGATTTTATCAACTAATCATCAAATAAATACATCTTTTAACTTTACTAATTCTATAGGCGAAATGAACCTCTGATTGAATCGAAGCATATCAGTCGATCAGGCAGTTCAGATGACAGTCAATCAAGTAAGTGTTTAAAGGCCTTTATGTTCTCTAAAGTTTTTTTATTATACAATGTACAAAGAGAAAAGCGTTAAATTTCACCATCCACCAGTCATTTAATTTATCTGCCCCAAATGGCCTGGTACAGCCGAGAGTGGGGAGAGTCACCTCTCTCTCCAAATGCTCTCACATGGCCACATGGATACAACCACTGCCAAAGAACTCTTACTCACTGCCTTCTCGTGGCGGGGGTGTTGTTTACGAAATTGAGAGGACGACAACCGAACGTCCGGCGCTTTGACCGGGTTGGTGGACACGAAGAGTCCATCTAGGGGTTAGAGAACCCTGATTCCAAACCAATGGTGCATAAATGGTGTATGAACCTATTGTTGGTCACCGACTACAACGATGTTGCATCTCCCAACATTGTTCCACTGACTTTTGGATTAGAAATTTAGATCGAATCCTCTAAGTGTGTCCCTCTAAGAAAACCACCCATTTTGGTTTGGTCACTCGGACAGTACCACAACCCTCACACGAATCGGATGACAGAGTGTAGCGCATATCTATTTGGTGCCTCTTTGTACCAATGTTTATGTGTTTAAATAAATAAATCAATCAAAAATTTGTCTACCTGTTTATCCGTAAAATAAAATTTTAGTATTTCTATATGTATCAACAAGGTGTTCATCAAATATGGAATATTATGGATTGCGTAACAGATTGATCTTTGTTTGAAACCAGGGATTAGTTGTTTCGTCCTAAAATGTGACTTCTCATTAGTGCAAGTTCACGAACCCATTTGGGGTTTAATCTAAATCCTCAAAGGTTTGTGGTGTTCACTTAAACTCTTGACTATTAAACTGTTACCTAGTGGTTTACATGTTTAATTATAACTGTTTTATGATATTGTCCTCAATGAACTGGAAGTTGAACGCCTGTTATTGAACTTGAAGATCTTAGATTCAACTTTTTGTTGGTTTGTGTATGAACATAGACGAACAGTCCGATACTAGAGAAAACAACTGTCTAATACCTTTTCGTCCCTCATGAATGTTTAAGTTAGATCAGTTGGTGATACAATATGTGAAATGAAACAATTTTTATAAAGCCTCCAAAGTTAATATATATGTCAATAAAAGTATGTCTATTTGATAAATGAACTAATTAGCCCAGTGTATGATCAGTTAATATAAATTTGTGATCGATTTTTCACCCAATAACTGAATTTTTTCTCGCTTATTTGAGTATAATGTTAATCAAAGTGGAACCGGTTATATTCAAAGAAGACTAAATGAATGGTAGCTTTCAGGATTTATTCATAGACTATTATTATATATGCAAAGATGGATAGTGGCTAGTGGTGGAATCCAGTTTGACGTGCGTTTCGTTCTATCCTGGACTCGTCAGCTGGATGTACCTGCATTCGAGTTGATGTTTACAACAAGAATCGAACACAGTACCGTTCACTTTCGATGACATCACTATCGATTTAGCTAGTAAAGTTCGCGTCTCGGAGTAAAAATCAACTCTGGGATGCAGGCACATCCAATTGACGAGTTGCAAATAGAACGAAACGCTCGTCTTGGATTTCACTGCTAGCCACCATCCATCTTTGCTTTAAAATTAAACAATATTGAGACAGTCCTCACAGTACGCACAAATGCTAATAAGAGACTGATCATTCGCAGTCCTAAACATCAATAGAAATATTCAAGTAAACAATACCAAGTAAATTTCATTATATACTTACTTACGCCTCTTACTCACAATGGAGCATAGGCCGTCGACCAGCATTCTCCAACCCACTCTGTCCTGGGCCTTCTTTTCTAGTTCCATCCAATTCTTCTTCATTATTCTCGTGTCTATCTCCATTTCCCGGCGTAATGTGTTCTTTGATCTTCCTCTTCTCCTTTTGCCTTGATGATTCCATGTGAGGGATTGTCTTGTAACGCTTATAGAATGGTTTCATTTGGCCCATTAATTACTGTTATATGATTTACCATTATTGATTTATTCCCCATTTACTAGTTAAATAATCCCACACTCACAAACATTTTTGATTTGTCGATTCTATATAACTGATATGTTTCATTTTATGATGTCTGATCTGCTTGCATAGAAACTGTATTTTTGAAATACATTATTTGTATAATAAAGGCCGATTATTGTGTTCTAGACTGAACAGGTAAGGGAAGGATAGATATTACTGTATCAATGACCACCAATGGTTTAAAGCTGATTCAAAGCTACTATTACTGATAAGCATGTTATTAGTTAGCTCAGTGACAGGTTCATGGAAATCGATACTCTGATTAGTGAGTTTATCATCAGTCAGTCAGTTACAAAGTAGGACCAGGAACATATGTGCATCGGTCCAAGTTGCCATACTCATTGCCACAACAAGATGAACACCGAATTCACAGAGGTAGTTAACTCAGTGGTAGGAATATATGAAAGAAAGATTTCATATAAGGATATAGTACAGGAAGAAAGAATTAGTTCGTAGAAAGAAAGATATGAAGCGATTTCAATCTAATAGTTTAAGGGAAGACAAAGAGTGTATATACCTACACCATGTCACGCCAACCCCAACCAAGTAGTTTGCATCTACCAACATGGCTCAGACTAGAAATTAGTGAATTCAAACACTGATGCCACGTTTTTGTTTGGCCCCCCCTAACTTTCTTCCAACCATCCCGAACACAGAGCATTGTGTATCGTGGTAATCGATGTTCAGGGATACGTACCACGTGGCCCAACCACCTCAGTCGATGAATATTTACAACTTCATCAACTGACTTACCATCATTCTCTAATACCTTGCGTTTAACCTCACTATTACCTACCCGGTGATCACAGCAGATGTTGGGAATATTTCTGAGACATCTGTGATCAAATACTAGTAACTTACGAGTATCTTCTGCCATTAATGCCATATTTCACAGCCATAAATGAGAACAGATAGGGCCATAATTCACAAGGTGATCTTGAAAATGTCTTAAGAATATCTTAACAATATGGCTGAACATTCTGGAGTAACAACAAGATTATCTCTGTATTACTCTGACCCATTATAAATTCATTCGAAAGTTATTTAAAAGATAAACCGGCGAGACTATAATTTATGAATGACCTTTGAATGAGTCTTAAGTGACTTTGGAACATATTAGCCAATAATCAAACAGTCAGTATAGAGTAAAAATATATTATGCAAACCCAAGGAAATAAAGTGGATATACTTCTTATACGTGGTTCAATAACTTGTCAACGTTAGAAAGAGGTTCAGTGGTTCTAAAATCCTAATGCATACAGTAAAGGAAATCATCCATACGGCTACAGAATAGTCAGCCTCTGGAGTCATGATAAGGTCTCAAATACTCTTTCAGCCTCCATCTCATAGCTTCAATATTGTTTATGTGCACTCCGGTTGTTGAGTGCACAAAATTCTACTTGTGGATAACGACACGATACACACAACCAAGTCTATGTAGGAGTTTGCACGCTCTTCAAACATCCGTACACATTGTAGTACCTGACTGCAGCCAATGTTACTGGTGGTTTTATTATTCAGTTCGCAATAATTGTCGTAATTTGCCTTAGTTAGGAATTATATATTGGGTTTTCATCACGAACTGATATCAGCCATAATGTCAGAAATCTATTTAGCAAAGTGCATGAAAGGATTTCGTGTTAAAATCCGAGATCTATGATCTTATACCTGATTGACTCGTACACAAATTATAGTCTCGCCGTTTTATTTGTTACAGCCGCTTAGTTATCACGTTTTGTACAAAATTCCCTGTGAACCGATCGTACGTTAGCATTAAGCATTGAAGTTGGTGCCGTAACCTTGAAATTTCTCAGACGCTTCTGATTGGCTCGTCCATAAATTTGAGTCTCGCCGTGATAAACATACATTATGATATAGTAATATCTATTGACTGAATGAACTCGTGCTCTTTCTTTCTTTCATATTTTAGATAAATTCAATAATGATGTTTTATCGAAGGTAAAATAAATATCATTCTCATCTATTATTCAGTAGTTTGCTTCGTTTTATACTGCATACTTATTTGATTTTCTTATTAAAGAAGGTTACTACTTCAAGTTGGTTCATAATCATGATCAACCACGATAGAATATTCAATGTCATACAATTTAGTTTTGTTATTTTCAAATGAGGTAAACTTGACATTCAACATAGGAGGGGTTTTGTGGAGATTGTAGTGGCGAAACGTCACATGCAGAGGTTCTGATTGGCTGATTCGTACACTGCTACTGTGTTCAGTAGCATTCCAGAATCTTCTAGCAACCAAAGGACATTTAAAATATTATAAAAACCCTGTATTTTCTGCATTGAACTGAACCTTGGGGTAAAGTACTTCTCGCATACTTTGCGTCTTTTCCTTTGTGTTTGGGTCGCTGTGTAGTTCTAGCTTGGGGGTTACAGAATAGCTTGAGAAACGAATTGTGTTCAAGCTGCAAGACTCATCACATAGACGAGCTAGGTCATCTGCGAAATGTTGTAAATTCAGTAAAACGATGGAGTATAAAATGCTTTGAAAAATTACCTGCTTTTAAAGAATGAGAAAATTTACCCTTCTTACACTGCAACATAACTATGATGAAAGAGAACAATCGAGACTGATAGGTCCTGGGTCCAAATGCCGCGAGGTGCAGTTGTGGATGCCCACTGCTGAGGAGTTCCACAATAGGACGGAACGACCGTCCAGTCCTTCCAAGTTTCCCGTGGTGATCTCGCTTCAATTGACTCATGACCTCAATTACTGAAATTACTACAATCTCTACAAAAACCCTTCTGAATGCAATCGTACACCAAATTACAGAACTTTTTATTGAAATCTGAGAACCATACAGTAAATACTTCATTTGCAAAATATCAATCAGTTGTCTCAAACGTGAATGTTCCTTTTGTAAATATCAGTTAATCTTCTTAGACTTCCATGTTCCTACATTTCCATACCGAATGGCTTCTGTTTTCGTTCTTTCCTTCTCGATCTTTTCAACCTTCTGCTGCCAGATATTCTATTCCTAACCAGCATTATAATCTACTACTTATGTTGATATAAGTAGCACATATCACATGTCTACTCTATGATAAGTTTAAAATTCGTAAAAAATAAGGTAAACAGCCAGTATTTCTTAATCAATCTCTTTTTTTAGTGGTCAAACATTCAACATGAGAATGAACAGTTGAAATGTCAGCTAAATGAAATGCATGCTTACTGGGAAGAAAAACAAAAGTAAGTAAAATGTATGTTTTAATTGAAGTGACTTGAAGTGTAGATTGATTGTATTTATATTTGATTGTTTTATACAGAATAAGGTTAGTTATATAGTTATATAATATACCCTTGTGGTCCAGGGTATGTTTACATTGGTTTTCAAAAGAAGCAAACACCATCCAGACTCTCAGGTGACAACCCAAATAGTACAGCTCAATCCCGTTTAACAGGAGAGCCAGACACCGTATAGGCTTCAACGCTACAATCTAAATAGTAGAGCTCAATCCTGTGGTGCAACCCTGCAGGTACCAAGCATCCTGGTGAACCATTCGCACCATTCATATACATATTCATGTCACATGTACAGTTATATACAGAGTATGAACAGGCCAAAGTTGACCTATTCCGATTACACGATAGTCAAACTCAATAATGTTAGCAATGGCGACATGCCTTACAATGTCCCGATTAAAATGACCCTTGAGAACATTGGAAAGCAACCACCAGTATGAATGAAATTTGTTAAACAGCAAACGAATTTTGTGCATGAACAGTCAGCACAACTTGCCAAAGTAATGCCGAACCATCCACAATATCAATGGCAGACCTCCAGTCTCATATGTGACCATCAGCTCTACATAGCAATATAGCTTGTAGCTTAGTTAAGATATTATTATTATTATTATAAATTAGAAAGTATCAGTCACACATACAACTCCTTCAAAGTGATTGAATTTCATACTGTGCATTCAATGATCTTATGGTTAAGGATTCGCTAACAGACTTGAAATTTTTGAGTTCGAACCCTGTAGCGTTGTAGCTTTGTGTATCTATGGAATTACTGATAATAACAAAACAGTTACTTCATCTTACTGCCTTATCTTATTCATCACATGTTTCAATATAAATATCTATTCTTACTTGGTTAAATCGAGTTGACTTACATACCTTCTCTACAGGGAATCATTCCGTTTTTTTTGTTTCACTTTCCGATGAGTAATACTGACCGAATTCATTTTTTTTCTCTTTAATGTTGGATGTTATCTAAATTGATCTTTATCGATATTAAAGTAGAACTTATTCCATGAAATATTGGCATGTCAATATTCTAAACTCATAGTTAGAGATGAAGAGAAGAAGTTAGTTTCAGTGAATGCTAACATATGTTCGTTTGTATCCATTGAATGAGTCCACAGTATATTGAAGTTATGAACTGGTCTAAGTTAGATAACCAATGGAAACTTGAAAACATTGGATGATCATTTCATCGTAGTATGGAACTTTAAGACAGTGCGCAATCACGACTCCAACACTGAGAATACAAATCAGGACATTCAGTCTTGTTCGTCAATGCCTCACCTCTAAATTACTTATGGTGTATGTGTCTAACTTTAATCAGTTTATGATAAGGGTTTACATAGAGTGAGAGAAAAAAAACGATGATGTAATTAGAAGTCAAACCAAACGTTTATTTAAAGACTAAATAATCTATGAGGTTACATAAATTCAATAATCCGCATAGGATGTACATATACCAACAAGAGATTGACCATATACACTCCTGAACTTCTATGTGAAAGTTTAAACAACTGCCTCACAACAGACGTGGTTGAACTCCACTGATCACAGCTTCTCACTAAAACTCTAGGACTCGAACCTGCATGAAAGTTCGCCGATGCACGCTATTGAGGAGTTTCTAGGGTTGAAGCTGTCACGAGTTCACTTAATCGGCGAACGAGAACAAAGACTCAGTGACCAAAGACCAGTAAACTAGCTATTTCATGCGTCTCAGCACCGCTAACTAGAGGAAGAAGTCCGAGCTTGGAATGGGAAAGTATATTCTGCAAAACAGCCAGAAACAAGCGATCACAACAAACACAATTCAAAACCTATATATACAGTACAAAACCGTTATTGGGGAGAGTTACCAAATAGCATAGTAAAAGACGCAACCGACCAATAGCATGTAAGATATTTCCCAGTGGGAAATACGACATGAAGGTGACAAAAGCGCCTTTGTCGCGAAAATTCAAATTTTCTAAATAAAGTTACAAAATTAGGTCTTTTCTCAAGTGAGTTCTGGGGATCTAACATCCCCGACAGGAGTCCCACACTAGAACGTAATGGCCGTCTAGTACTCTTAGGTTTTCAATGGTGGTCTAATATCGTTTCCATTCATGATATCAATCTAAACTTAACAATCTTCACTACTCTATACTGATAAATTTTAAATATAATTTATTTTAGAAAATTAGAAGATCATTGTCGTTTACTTTCAGCTAGACTGAAATACATGAAATCGAAGCATCGTTCAATTCAACATCATAAACTATCTTGGTTAAAGTAAGTTTGATTTTTATTCAAAATCTATTTAACTTGTGATGAATACAATCCGCAATTAAACGCATGCAGTAAGATAGTCAGCTTAAAAAGGGACTTACTTACTTTTTGATTTTCTTCAAGTCTTAATATGAAATAGTGACTGGTATGATTCATACATGTCAGCAATAAAATAAATGTTACCTGGATAATATTGAATAATCCTCAGACTGTAACATATGTTGACACCGATCCAGTTATTTTAATGGCAAGCGATTGACCACGAGACCTAAAGGTCATGGTTTAAGTCGTTGGTGAGGATTTTGATGTATCCTATTTAGAATTCTTAAACTGAGACGTAACAGCTATCCATTATTCTCCGTGTTTTAGTGGTACACCAACTGAGATCATCATGTGACAAACACAATACAGACAAATTGTCAGTGCTTTGTTCTAGGTCTAGTTGTTTATGTGGGATACAAACGAATGAGATTATTGTAAGGATAGACAGATTTATTGGGTTTGTAGAAATTTTATTGTTTAACTCAGGAACTTGTCTTAGCTAGACCATGATTGAAAACCTGGAAGCACTATAATCTCCATAAACGTTTTATACTGATAATAATCAAGTGCTTGATTGTTACTAGCTTTAAGATGCGATTTCTAGAGTAGTAATGAGAAACAGTGACCAATAGAGCTCAACTATGTCAAACATGAGATGGCTATCCAGCACAAGCAATGTAGGATAATGAATTAGGCATGTACATAAGTATATATTGGTTCAGTGATCAATGGGTTAAGCATTCTCGCGGGTGACAAAATATCCTAGGTTCGATTTCCGGATAATTTATTTATTTGTTTTATTTGAACACATAAATGTTGGTACAAGGAGGCACGACACACATATACTGCACACAAGGCACTTGATTTGTGTATGGGCTGTAATACTACCCAGGTGCTCAAACCGAAGCAGGTGTTTTCTTAGGGATGACACCCGAGATCTTCGACCTAAAGGTCTGATCTATAAGGCAGTGGAGCAACGTAAGTTGATGCAGTCCCATGGTAGTCGGTGACCAATAATTGGTTCATTCACCATTTATTTCTTCAGAATCCTGTAGCCTATGTGCACCATTGGTTTAGAATCAGGGTTTTGCAACTGCCCTAAGTAGATCCACAGTCTTCACAACCAACCCGGTTAAAGCGCTGGGCATTCATTTCGTAAACAACACCCCCCGCCGTTTGAAGGCAGTGAGTAGGACTTTACTGATCAGTGTCTGTATACGCGTGGCTATGTGAAAGCATTTGTAGAGGGAGAGCTGACTCTCTCCACTCTCGACCCTACCAGGGCATTTTCGGGCGGATGTATTGGATGTAAACTGCTGAGTAGTTCAATAGTAGAACAAAATAACCGTCCAGTACTTTCAGTTCTTCATTGACAGTCTAACTAGGGTTAGATTGTGATTCAAACTATAAACGACAAGAATATTTTAAACTAAATTTCCAAAGAACTTTATTTATTAAAACAAGCATTACACCAACCAAGATAGTTTTTAAATCAATGAAGTAAGTAATGTACTTGATTATCAATTGTAATAAAGCATGAATGACAAAGGCATATTTGTTATTAAATATAATACGGACTACTAACACTATTATCATTCAGTCAATCAACAACACCAACGTAGAACTTCGTACGTACGTAAGTACGTAGATCAGTTCAATTTACCATAACACATTACCACAAAAATTACTTACTCCACCTGGAGTCACTACGGGGGCTACTAGCGGTTCCATGCCCGGATAAAGGATTAGGGTTGGACATGGGGTTAGCGACCCTATCCCGTAGAAAACTAACTCGCTAAAAAAACGTTATATTACCACAAAAATACTAATTTTCAATTCAAATCCCATAATGGTAGTGATAGTAAAAGTATAAACAGTAATCGAAAAAAAAACAATAAAAACCTCCCACCCCACCCCCCACATATCCCACATACATTACAGAATGTAATCACTACCCAAAAAAACTATCCATTCTTATCAATTCAACTAATCTTATCATCACTTCTTCTTTATCATAGATCATCATTGAATATACTTGTTCCATTGAAACATTCAAATATCATTCAAGACGAACATTCAAGTTGAATTTCAAGAATACAACTATAAATCAAAAAATTTCAATGATCTTAATGATTGTAATCAACATTCATATATGAATAGTCCTAAGAAAAATGATGATCCATTAATGAGATTAAATCATGATGATAATGATCATAATAAATCGGATATTACATCTTCTAAATTGATAATAAAACAACATTTAAATAAGGAGCCAAAATTAAAATTGATCAATAATTATAAAACAAGTTTAATCAAGTAAGTGAATTTATTCATCATGTTAACTTGAAAATTATTAGGAACGGGGGGGGGGTTTGTGGAGATTACCATGGAAAACCTGGAAACATTGGATGACTGTTTCTTCCTAGTATGAGATTCTTTAGTAGTGTGCCCCCTATGAATGTGGATTGGTTGAAGTTAGATATTAACCACATTGGATACAGGCTCAGTGGTCTATTGGTTAAGCGTTCATGTGCAAGATCGATAGGTTCTGGGTTTGAATCGCACGAGGCCGGGGGTGTTGATGCACACTGCTGAGGAGTTCCACAATAGGACGAAACGGCAGTCTAGTGCTTCCAGGTTTCCCATGATGGTCTAACTTCAACTGACTCATGATCTCAACTTTTGAAATTGCTACAATCTTCACAAATCCCTTCTGATGCATATATAATAGTTTGTTTCTTCTTGAATTCACCTGCATTGATGTTAACTAGTATGTCAATAAAGACGTCTTGATTAAACTATTCAATGTAGACTGTATAGTATAATCGAAATTCTTCTTCACAACTATGAATTCCTTTCACAAGTTTAATATTATATTTAGTAAGATCAAGGGGGGGCTCCCAAACTAAAACATGATTTGATTTCATAAATTCATTGACTGTTACCCTAAACCTTGTTAATAATCTCAGACTAACTAGTTAAGGGAAACAACCATAGATGAAAATCATGTAGATCCATTCAATCTTGTAAAACTATTTTATATGTCTTGGAATGATGTAAGTCTTCTTGTTATCACGAATGGCATTACCAGCTAACTTCAAAACTTTTGCAGCCAGGTATTTGAGAAATGTAGCTAGATAGACTGGAGCACCAGCACCAACTCGCTCAGCGTAACTGCCCTTACGTAGAAGACAAAGTATAAGACCAACATGGAACTGAAGACCTGCACGTACTACGAACAATGCCACTTTTACTGCGACAACTCATTATTTTAAGAAGTAGAGAAACGTGTATTCTGCCAACATTCTTATCATTCTTGAATCTTATTCTGTATTCCTACACTACTAGCAGTGATGTGAGCAATCACCGAAGTGGGAAACACCAATACATAAAATAATTTATTTGCACATCACCCATCAATTGTTTCCTACAAACTTCATCGTTCCTTCATTTTTGATGTTATTACAATTACTCTCAGTTTACATTTCTGTTCTCTTCATTACAATCTTCTCAATCTTCTACTGCCATACATTCTACTTCTGGTTGTTGTTACGTACTATTTATGCCTGTCAACATATGTACCATACACTCCAGTACTACTACCTCTACAATTACCATTACTTGAATTCAAATAGGCTAGATGATTAAGAAACGTAAGCGGAGACTTTTCATATTAAATGAAGAATTCCATACCGTCATCTACAAAATCGACTAGTAATCCTGGTTAATAATCCCATGATACCAAGAAATGAATGAGGTTTGAACATAACAACTATTAAGATAATGTTGTGATTCCTGATACACGCCAAGTTAATAAACTCATGAGTGTACCGTGTTTAGAAATGTCGAATCAAATTGGCTTTCATAATGACTGAATATTATTGAACGGAATCTCAATGACTATATTGTTTACATTTTAATAACTTGTGGTAATATGATGATGATTTTCATCATATGCTAATATCTGTTGAAGAGATCATACCAGATTAGAGAGCACTGAATGATTATTTCTCGCGAAACTCTAATTTATGGACGAGCCAATCAGAAGCGTCGGAGAGATTTCAAGGTTACGGCGCCAACTTCACTACTTAATACTAACATACGATCGGTTCACAGGGAATTTTGTACGAAACGTGATAATTCAGCAGCTATAACAAATAAAACGGTGAGGCTATAATTTGTGGACGAATCAATCAGATATAAGATAATAGATCTCGGATTTTGGCTCGAAAGTCTTCTACTTGGTATGTTACCTTGTTGTTGTCATGGTTACAATCAGTTTCAAACTAATTGCCATTTTTAACTCTCTCTCTTTCTCAGTCCATGATGGGAACTATCTTTGAACTTTGTTTCTTTTTTTTATTTTTTATTTTTTGTTTAACACATATGTATATATAGATCAAGGAAACGTGCTATTGAATTACTCAAAGCACAAAATACCATACCTCATTTATCAGAAATTCAATGTTCTTATGAATTATTGAATCAACGTTATAATTCTTTAATACAACAAGTATGAAATTTATTTTTACATCTTAGATACTTTGATGAGTTCTTTAACTGGACTTAATGGGTAATAATAGAAGTCATAATAGGTGTTTTTTTATCCTTTCTACGACTTGTCCAATCAGTGATTTTGAATTCCTATTGTTAATCTGCATCACGGTGACACTTGAATATAATATTCAGAATTAAGATAATTGGCCGGTTTTGATGTAAGCGCCCATATGCCTTGGTACGACCTGGAGTGGAGAAAGTCAGCTCTCCTCTAAGTGCTCTCACATGGCCACGTACATACAACTACTGACAGGGATGTCCTACTCACTGCTTTATCAAGGTGGAGATGTTGTTTACTAAATTGAGACGACGAAAAACGAATATCTGGCACTGTAACCTGGTTTGTGGATATGGAGGATTCATTTAGCGGAGTTGGAAAACACTGGTTCCAAACTAATGGAGTGTATGCGCCCCAGGATCCTAAGCAGAACAAATGGTGTATGAACCAATCGCTGATGATCGGATACCATGGGACTGTATCTCCTGACATTGCTTCACTGTCTTAGGGATTCGACTTTTAGATCAAAAGCTCCGAGTGTGGCCATCTAAGAAAACCACCTTCTTCGATTTGGGCACCCGGGCAGTATCATAACCCCCACAGAAATCAAGTGCGCATACGTATACGGTGCCCCTTTGTACCAATATTTGTGTTCAAATAAATAAATTGATAGGCAAAACTATCCAGGCATATTTATCACTAAACAACATTTTACGGATTGTATCTCAAACTGCTTTGGTTTAGGCAACCGGACAGTATCACAGCTCTCACGCCACTAGAATGCTTTATGTAGTGCATATGTATTTGGCGCCTCCTTTTATCAATGTTTTTGTGTTTAAATGAATAAATTTTAGATTTAGATTTACATAAGATGAAACATGTTTTCTGAATCCTATTTCTAGCTCCAATTCAAAATGTAATTTGATTTGAATGAGTAGATCATATCGAAGTGTTTATTGACACAATTCATTCCCCAATGGCAACTGATAAATTCAATAGTATAATGATCAATATTAGTGAAATATGAACCTTGTCTCAATCTGACTTAGGTACTAATACAGGATTGAAGCTAGAAATTACACATTCTACAGTGCTCATGATATGGTTTTAGACAGGCTGAGTCAAATATGATATGCTTCTCACTTTCAACCGTAATTGATACTAATGAATTTTAAGCTGGTTAAGCCTAAAGAACTGTCAAAAGACTGTTATAATTGTTATATCCTAGTGAAGATTAAACTACGGGTAACTTCTGGGAAGTTACAGCAGGATTGACACTGGCTTCTATTCTCAACCGTGTTTGATAATATCGCTAGCCACTGTGTTTCACTACCTCTAGGCCCTCAACCAGGGAGTCATGAAGGACCAACAGAAACCAGTCCTGTAATGTGACGTGACATCATATCATACACTGACCACCTCCGCTTTTTCCAACCAGTTCCAGAGTTAGTAAATAATACACGACATGAGAATTCTCTGGAACGACATTCGTAGTACATATCCAAGCCACCGAAGTCGATGTTTCAATATTGTGATACTAAGCGAAGTATCGTCACTGTGCCCGAACACATGATGCTGAGCCTCCGGATTACTAACATGATGTTGTCACTGAATGTCAACAATCCTTTGCAGACACCGATAGTCTCCTCAACTCGGAGGGGTTACGTTTCACAAGCATGCAGCAAAACTGGTCTCACTGATGCGTTGTAGATCCGACTGTTATTCATTTGGTCATGCTCATCTCACACACATATATCTGTACATAAAAGTTGTGTGCATAAGCTATCTTCTCCCTCTTCATTGCTGTGATGGTTAATGTTAGAAAGTATGTAATGCATAAAAATGATCACGCTAGCATACATAAAATGTATATCGGAAACTACAACGAGACCGCTGAAAACCTTCAGAATATGTGTTGCACACAAACCAACAAAACCCCTACAATAAATCTTATGCAAACCAAAAGATGGAATGACAAAAGAAGACAAACCGAACATCATCTACAAAATAAATTGTGCCAACTGAGAAAAACACTACATCGGACAAAGTGGACGCCCTCTTCATCTTCGTCTGCATGAACATCAATTAGTGGTCAAATGCCATGACATATCCTCACTTATATTAATGCACGTGGACAACTGTGGACACACATCCGACTGGAAAAATGTGGAAATCTTGGACAGAGGAAATTCCAAAAACATCAGAGGATTTTTAGAAGCCTGGCACTCAGATCAATCAGCAATCAACAAGCACATTGAAATCTATCGAGTTTATCAACCAATCAAGAAAATTATAGACAAACATACGAACAAAAAATCAAACCAACGGGAAATACAACCAAGACAAAGAAGTAAACAATTACAGGTTAAAGGTCAACAAGTGTAGCCTACAGGACTAGCTGTAAGCCATATGTGGAGAAATCCGGACACTTTACTTCTATCTGAAGTTTGTACTGATGATGTCGTTCAGAAGAACGATGAAATCTTTACGACCAAATCATCCAACTCAGAGAACAAAACTCCATCAAAATTATCCACCCGAACTACAAATCTTCTCTACTATCTCAGTATGTACTGCTAACCGGATTAGATCGTAGAACAGAATAAATTATCAGTAGTTAATAGGAGGTTAGTCGTTTCCCGGATAGCCTAGTGGTAACGTCTCTGATTATGAAGCTGGATGACATGGGATTGGATCCGTCAGGAAGCACTAGTTCCCTCAAGATTACAGGTACACCTTGTTGGCGAGTGCCAAGTAACACAAAACCCGGGCCCAAGTTTTTCTTGTTGACTATTTCCAACCACCATCTTATCTCAACATAGTACATGCAATGTTGAGTCACCTCCACTAGTGGTCACACTGCAAATTATTCGATAGCATTTGATCTGCACTAAAGAAGGATTTGACACACATGATATTGATAACCACCCAGTGATCAACTAATTGTGATCAGTAGTTAACCTAATTAATCTCAATCATTTTGTATTATATTTATAATCAGTGTTTACTATGACAATATATACTACTTATAACACATTCATTATAATTTTGTATAGTATCAAGTTATGAGAAAATTGAAATTAACAGCGGAACAATCAAATCATGAATTGAATAATGTAATTGAATCATTAAGTAATATGTTACATAGAAGTCGTAAACAAAATATTCGAACTAAACGTACAATTGAGGTAAGCAAATATAGGTTAATAATAAATGTTGTTCATTTACCAATGAATTCCCTTTGTTATGATCATTTAGTCATGTTTGTTTAAATCTTTTCATTGATGTTTATAACTGTAATTGATCGATTGACCAATTACTGATGAGTTTCATATGGGACGAAATGCATGTTCTAGATTCCAATGCTAGCCAATATCCATCATTGTTTAAAAAGCTTGTGATATAAGGCAATATAGATACAATACTCACAGTGTACACGTGTGCCAATAAGGGATTGATCAATTGCAATGCTAAACATCAATGTGAAGATTCAAGTAAACAATACTAAGTGAACATAATCAGTATGTTTTAATTGTGTACTACACACTTAAAAGAAACTTAACCAATGAATAAAAATGCTAATTATATTAACAGCTTTATTAAGTAGTATATGTCAGATTGGAGTAAGGAACTATCACATACATTTAGAATGTTTCAACGAATCCATTTGTATCTGTTTTATTCATTTATGTGAACACATAAATATTGGTAGAAAGGGGTACCAAATACATATTCGCTACACAAATCACTTGATTTCGGTGGGGGCTATGATACTACCCCAGTGCCCAAACCGAAGCAGGTAGTTTTCTTAGGGGACCACACCCGGAGCCTTCAACCTAAAAGTCTATTTCACAGAGCAGTAGAGCAATGTTAGGAGATGAAGTCCCATGGTAGCCGGTGACCAACGATTGGTTCATACGACATCCATTCTTTCACGACCCTGGACTCCATATGCACCATTGGTTTAGAATCCATATCCACCAATCTGGTTAAAGCGCCGGACATTTGCTTTCTATCCTCTCAATTCAGTAAACAACATCCGTGGTGCAAGAAGGCAGTGAGTAGGACTTCTCTGATAAGTGGTTGCATGCACATGGTCATGTGAGAGCATTTGGAGAGGGGTACTGACCCTCCCCACCCTCGACCATACCAGGGCATTTTTGGTGCTCAAATTTTACTAAAAGGTTCTGTAATGTTGTGTTAAAATACATTTATATCTGTGTATATTTTTAATTTCCAGAGTATTAAAATGCATTTAATCAAACTGTATAACACCATCAAACAATTGAATATAGATAATAATCAATCTGAGAATAACACATCACAATCATTGGAAAATATGAATTCTAAAGTAAGTAAGAATGTGCTTTACACTCTCCACCTTGTTTGAAACATTCTTCTTACTATACAGTACAAATGTAAACAGATATGATCCATTTCGTGTTCATGAGTTTACATGGTTGTTGATATAGTTTTACTAGAGAAGTATAATTTACAATAGCTTATTGATGGGATACAGTTGTCTATGGTGTAAGCTAATTTTAAATTGAATCCTCTCCACATACTTCATATCTTACTAATTATAATGTGGTTGTTGTGAGCAGAACCACCGCAAGAATGACTGTTTTAAACACGAGTGTAGTGTGTGCTACTGATGTCCATAGACATAAAATAGTATGTATCATCAATCGAAAGTGAAATACCTAGCAGTAGAAGATTAAGAGAGGACAGCTCACAGACTCGCTCAAAGTAAAGTCCGGTGTCAAGCAAGGTTGCTTACTCTCACCCTTTCTCTTTCTCCTGGTGATCGACTGGATCATGGAGACGTCAACATCTGAAGGGAAACACGGGATACAGCCGACATCTAGGATGCAGCTGGACGATCTAGTCTTCGCAGATGATCTGGTCCTCCTGTCGCAAACGCAACAACAAATGCAGGAGAACACGACTAGTGTAGCAGCAGCCTCAGCAACAGTAGGTCTCAATATTCACAAAGAGAAAATCAAGATTCTCCGATATATCACAGCATGCACCAATCCAATCAAAATTGACGGAGAAGATTTGGAAGATGTAAAAACCTTTACATATTTGGGCAGCATCACTGGTGAACAGGGTGGATCCGATGCAGATGTGAAAGCGCGGATTGGTAAAACAAGAGCAGCATATTTAAAACTGAGGAACATCTGGAACTCAAATCAACTGTCTGTCAACCAACACCAATGTCAGGATTTTCAATACGAATGTCAACACAGTTTCACTGTATGGGGCGGAAACCTGGAGAACTACAAAAGCCGTCATCTAGAAGATACATGTGTTTATTAACAGTTGTCTAAGCAAAATACTTTGGATCCGTTGGCCGGACACTATTAGCAGCAACGAACTGTGGGAAAGAATGAACCAGATTCCAGCGGAGGAGGAGATCAGGAAGAAGCGTTGGAAGTGGATAGGACACACATTGAGGAAAGCCCCCAACTGCGTCACAAGACAAGCCCTCACATGGAATCCTCAAGGCCAAAGGAGGAGAGGAAGACCAAAGAACACATTACGCCGGGAAATGGAAATAGACATGAGAAAAGTGAACAAGAATTGGATGGAACTAGAAAAGAAGGCCCAGGACAGAGTGGGTTGGAGAATGCTAGTAGGCGGCCTATGCTCCATTGTGAGTAACAGGCGTAAGTAAGTAAGTAAAAAGATTAGGAAGACCAAAGGAAAGAGAACGAGAACAGACGATGATTAGTGTGGATTTGAAAGAATAATGAAGTCTGAGACGATTGATTGACATTTTGCAAATGAAGTATTTACTGTATGGTTCTCAGATTTTACTAAGTGATTCTGTAATTTTGGACTGCAATACATCCGATTGTCCCCAGTTGGGTTCTTGTTCACTACAATGTATCTTTGGGATAATTTCTTTATTAGATAACCCTCAACGGTAAGTTTCTAAAGACAATACAATGATCACAGTTTAATATTGTACAGCACCGATCACAAGACCTCAGGGACATGAAGTGAATAGGAACAGAAGTGAGAATACAATGCATGCGAGTGAGAGCATTAATAGAACTTAAGAAGCACATTTATATACAGTGAGGTTAATGAGTCGTTGAATGATTTAAGCAACTAACATTTAAGCTGAAACTCACTTGGTATTCTTTTACTTGTATCCTCCTATCGTTATTTAGGACTGCAGTTGATTAGTCTCTTATTGGCATATATGCATCCTGTGCATATTGCCTTAATTCACAAGCATTTTGAACAAAGATGGATAGCGGCTAGCATCGGAATCCAGGACGCGCGTTTCGTTTCATTTAAAACTCGAACCCAATGCCATTCTCTTCAAACACCATCTCGTGAGCATCAACTCCGAGATGCAGGTATATCCATCTAACCAGGCGCGAATTGGACGTAACGCGCGTCCCGGATTCCACTGCTGACCACTATCTATCGTTGCTTAACATTTAAGCTAGTTAGAGGGATATGGGTGTAGTCTGTAACACGTGATCAAGCATACATGTTCATAGAAATACGATAATGATCATACAAACATATAGAAAAAATTTTACTGACCGAACGATACTGTCTGTTAAATAAGTTAAGTGAACGTTTTAACAAAATTAAATGTGTACAAACTTATGTGAAGTTGAGATACTGTATATCCACTAATGTTTAGTATTATACAATAAGACTTCTCTGGCGTCCTGAAAGAATTGATTTACTGATGAGATAGTTCATAACGCTAATCATGCTGTTTTGTCATCATTGAACCGCGCAGTACAACAAACACACTGTATGTTGAGTGAAAGAATAGCGCGATTATATTTCATGGACGAGCAAATCATAATTTACTGAGCGAATTCAAGGTCATGTTCAATGTATAAATGTAAAATCCGTATCTGCGATCGATTTATCGCTGGTTTCAAAGATGATTATAATAACAGGAATTTTCAAAAAGCTCCATTATTTATGATTGAGATTTCAAGTGGCTTGGTAATACATGGGCTTTCACGATTATGCAGTATTTCGATGCACTCGACCGTTATTGCTACCTTGACGTGGTGGTCGGGCTTGCCTATCGTGATGAAGCAACCGAGCTATACTGGCCGTAACAACTGTTCCTCAAGGTCCTACCATGTCAGACAGGTCGGTTGAAGAGCGGTAAGACTAAAAGCAACAAACCCGAGGTTCGAAGGCGAAGTCGTACTACTGACTGTACAGAGGTATTTCCTTCAGACAACCAGCATGACAGCGATGCTGCCTCCCCACAAGGAGGGGTGGGGTTAGAAAAGGTCGACCCTAAAAATGCACACCTCGCCTTATCCCACGGATATCCGTCTCCGGCGGTAAGGTCTCAACAAGTGTGGAGCTAACACAAAAATTACTCATAAAAAGGTCGTGTGTGACCGACCTCAAGCAGTTGTCCTTTGGGCACTGCGGTCACGCTCCCAGGTCACTAAGGCCACCTCTAATCCAATTTCCTTCTGAGGTACCTCTAGAACAACCCTTCCACTGTGTGGGCAACCGGGAAGTGATAACCGCCCTCATACCTCTAACAGCGCTCAAGACCACTGTAATCATTTCGATGCAGTGTGTGTTGGAAACAAGAATCTGCGAGAACGGAAGTACTTTTTGATTGTTTTCGATCATCATTACGGCAAATTATGCTGATTCTTCTCAACTGGATCATGAGAGAATCACTGACACCGACTGAAACGTGTGCTTATGTTGCTGAAGCTACAATTATTCGATGGTATGAGTATTACAAAGATACGTACGATACAAAGATAATGCATTTAAATCTATCGTTCTGAGCTATCAGAAGAAGAGTGCAAATTGATGAAACGGTCGTCCGGAATACTAGATTTTTAATAGAGCAAGAAGTATACAAGGAGATTGGGTAAACAACAGTTCTTTGAATCAACTTATCAGGTCTTCGATGTACGTGATAGAACATTACAGAAAGAACATTTTCAAAACATCAGAAACTACCAATCAATAACGTTAGTACCAGTTATAAAGGAGTATGTCCAACTAGGTACAACCATATACTGAACTATTCAGATTTATCTAACTTCATAGTGTTATCGCTCACGAAAAATGCTTTGTAGATTACACAATGGTCGTCTGCATGAACAACATAGAATAGGCGCATTCAAGACTAAAAACATTTCAATGACCTTATTACAGTTCCAAAGGTCGATTATTGTCGAATTACACAGTTGAAATTCTATACCATATTCATTATGATACCTAAATATTTAAACCTATCTCTAGTATTCAGAACTTTCTAGGCTTTATAATAGATTAATCGGTGAGACTCTAATTTATGGACGATCCACTCAGGAGCGTCTGAGAGATTTTAAGGTCACGGCGCCAACTTCAGTGCTTAATGCTAACGTACATTCGGTTCACAGGGGATCTTATGCAAAACGTAATAATTGAGTGGCTATAACAAATAAAACGGTGAGACTATAATTTGTAGACGAATAATAAGATGATAGATCTCGGATTTTAACGCAAAAGCTTCTCATCCATTTGGCTAAATAAATTTCAGGTATTATAGCTGATGTAATTTCTTGATGAAAACCCAATATATATATATAATTCCTGACTAAGGCAAATTATGACAATTATTGCGAACTGGATAATAAAAGCACCAGTAACACTGGCTGCAGTCAGGTACTACGATATATAAGGATGGTTGGTGAGCGTACACACTCCTACATAGGCTTGGTTATGTGCAACGTGTCGTTATCCACAAGTAGAATTTTGTGCACTCAACAACTGGAATGCACATAAACAATATTGAAGCTATGTGGTGGAGGGTGAAAGAGTTTTGGAGACTTTATCATGATTCCAGAGGCTGACTATCGTGTAGTCGTATGGATGATTTCCTCTACTGCATGCATCAGGATTTTAGAACCTCTGAACCTGTTTCTAACCTTGACGAGTTTTTGAACCACGTATAAGAAGTGTATCCACTTTATTCTCTTGGTTTTGTATAATATATTTTTACTCTATACTGACTGTTTGCTTATTGGCTAATATGTCCCAAAGTCACTTAAGACTCATTGAAAGATCATCCATAAATTATAGTCTCGCCGATTAATCTTCTATATTAATTGATCTCTGATCGGCTAACATTTTTGAAGATTTTATCAAAAGATGATCACACATATTTTTTTTCTGTATGTAGAAATTCATAAAAGAATTCTCTGATAATATTATTCATCAACTTCAAGGAGCAATAGATCGTAAACGGATTGAACATAACAACATGAAGAATAAAATTAATACACTTGAAAATGAAACAAAACGTCGACGTCAATGCATTGAAGAATTGAAAATACGTCTTCAATGTGTACTTGCTGAACAAATAGATCTTCGAAATGAATTAGTAAGCTAGTTTATAAATTATATAATGATTATAATATATAAATGTTTTGTAATGAAATATATTTCATGTTGACCAATATAAGACAGCTAACAGATGTATTCCAAGTGAGGATCGGAGTCAGACAACGCTACTCCTCCTTTTTCTTTCTTCTGGTGGTCAACTGGATTATAAAGATTTCGACATCTAAGGTAAAGCTCAGAATCAGTTAGACGATCTGGACTTCTCAAATGACCTGGCCCTTCTCTTCCATAGACACGAAGAAATGCAGATGAAGAGAACTCGTGTAGCAGCAGCCTTTGCACTAGTAGGCCTCAACACAAAAAAGGGAAAGGCAAGATCCTTAAATAAACACTTAGAACACCAAACTAATCACATTTGATGGAGAAACTCTGGAAGAGGTGAGAAGATTCACATATCTGCGAAGCACCATCAATCAACAAGGAGGACCCGATGCAAACGTAAAGGCGAGGATTGGCAAAGCATTCCTACATTATCAGCAACAACCTACTGTGGGAGAGAACACACCAGATCCCACCGTAGCAAGAAATCAGTAAGAAGCGTTAGAAGTGGATAGGACACATATTGAGGAAAGCACTCAACTGTGTCACAAGGCAAGCTCTCATCACTTGGAATCCTCAAGACTGAAGGTGAAAAGGAAGTCCAAAGAACACATTACACCGAGAAATGAAGACAGACACGAGAAGAATGAACAACAATTGGGGTAGCACTAGATAGGATGGCCCCATGAGAGAGTGAGTTAGTGAATGTTGGTCGACGGCATATGCTCCCCTAGAAGATAACAGGCATAAGTAAGTAAGAAAAGTAAAGTAAGTGTGCTCCCTCAAGGTCACTTTAACCTCTTCCTCTCTTTCTCTCTCTCTCCCTCTCTCAAAGATCATCCACTACTTATAATCTGACTTTCTCTCCTTTTATTTTTTGTTTTAGTTAACTAAAGAAAAAATGAATGAACATTTAAAATTCTCTGAAATTCAATTAAAACAAACTAAAAAATGTCAACATATTCAATTAACTATTTTAATTCATGAAAAAAAGAATCTTCTAGAAAATTTCAATCAATTAAAACAATCTCATCATCATTTAATGAATCAATTAAATCAATTAAAAGCGGATTTTTTAAATTTGCAAAAATTGAAAAATGCAAAAAATTTTCCCATAGAAAAATCAGAGAATCAATTAGTCAAACAAGGGAAACCATTCAATCGTATTTGTGCTGTAAGTAATATGGATATATATCTATATATATACCTGATCATTTATTGGCTAGAGTATGATGACCTTTAAACGACCTTTAATTGACCTTGAAAAACATTAGCCAATCACAGGACAGTTTGTATAAAGTAACAACAGATTTGACATGAAGATCAAAGAATCGAAGTGAGATAGTAACTGACTGATGACAATGATGGATATATTGCTCAATTTTGTGGATTAATTGAGATTAGATATTAACATTGCTGGATACCAGGCAAGCTCAGTGGTGTAGTGGTTTAGCGTTCGCGTGTGAGATTGATAAACCCTTGGTTCGAATCCCGCATGGTGAGTCTTGTGGATATGCACTGGTGAAGAATCCCATGATAGGACGAAACGGTCGTACAGTGCTTCGAGGTTTTCCAAGGTGGTCTAGTTTCAATCGACTCATAATCTCAACTATTGAAATGAATACAGTTACTTTACATGGTTCGAAATTTGCCAAGGTTAGAAACTCATCTATATGGCTTCATAATAGTTGACCTCTGGAGCTATGATAAGATAGCAAAAACTCTCTGTTTTGTTCTCTGAAGAGAAATAATTGAAAGACGTATTTCAAAAATATGGCTACTCAATCAACTTCATCAAAAAATACCAACCGCACGCAGCATCAGAACCTAAGTCAAGCACAGAAATTAACAAAAGGATCGCCCTATTATACATAAAAGGCATATCAGAAACTGCAACGAAACCGGTGAAAACCTTCGGGATAGGTGTGGCACACAAACCAACAAAATCCCTACAATCAATCTTATGCAAACCAAAAGATGAAATAACAAAGAAAGACAAATCAAACATCATCTACAAAATAAATTGTGCCAACTGAGAAAAACACTACATCTGATAAAGTGGACTCCCTCTTCATCTTCGCCTACATGAACGTCAATCAGCAGTCGAACGCCATGATACTTCCTCACTTATATTAATGCACGTGGACAACTGTGGACACACATTCGACTGGAAAAATGTGGAAATTTTGGATACAGGCAACTCCAAAAACATCAGAGGATTTTTAGAAGTCTGACACTTAGATCAATCAGCAATCAACAATCACATAGCTTTAATATTGTTTGTGTGCACTCCGGTCGCTGGATCCACAGAATGCCGCCTGTGAAAAACGACATGATGCATATAACCATTCTATGTAGGCATCTGTACGCTCTCCAATCATCCGTATATATTGTATTACTTGGCTGAAGCCAGTGTTACTGGTGCTTTTATTATCCAGTTCGCCTTGGTCTTAATCTGGATCGAACGAAAAACCCTATTCTAACAGACTTCTTCCTTCAACACATATTACATCAAAAGACAACATCATCATGATAGTCTGCACAAGGTCCATAAGGCATTTGATTACCTTATTCACGAATAAAAGAAATTTCTTAGTATTTCTATTTGTTGTAGCCGCTCAATTATCATGTTTTCTCTATGATCCGCTATGAACTTTTTGTATGTGGCACCGTGACCTTGAAATCCTTCAGATGACTCTGATTGGTTAGTCCATAAATTATAGTCCCGTCATATTAGAATTGTTAATCGAGAGGAAAATGAAGAGTGTATTCATCTATGGCATCGCAACCGATAATGAACATACGTCAATCAGGCAGTCTACATCTACCAATAAGATTCAGAACTATGGATAAGGACTCTATGAACTAATGTAGACTGCTTGATTGAGGTATGTATAATAAATACAATTAATGGTTGGAGAATTTGTGTAATCAAGTTCATTATCACTTGCTATGCCATAGATGAATACACTGTTCATTTACCTCTCAATCAACAATTCTAATATTCCTTCATACATACTATCTGTGATAACCTGTTTCTAAATGATATTTACCTATGTCAATGTGTATAGATTGATGACTTTGTATCGCTAGGACTCAAACCCAACATCTTTCACATTAGCTGCTTATGCGATATCCATTTAGCAACTTATTCAAAAAGAGCTAACAACTTATCCAATAAAGATGATGTCAATATAATGATTGATCACAGTTTAAGTTTTGTCAAAACTTAATTACATTCATTCATTCATCCAATCATTCATTTGAATACAGTTACACTTAGGTGATGAACCTCTAATAAGACGAATTTCACTGATAGCCTTACTCCATCTATTCTTAATAATTTGTAAGAAATAACTAGATCTGTTATATTATGTGGTCTTTTGCCCCTATGAATATACGATGTTGTGATACCGTCAATCAGAGAATAGTGACTTATCAACCGGAACAGTAACGCATTAATCTGTACAAGCAATCTACAGTCTTTATCAGTCCTTCTTCCTACCTAGCCGTGCCTGTTGGATTCAGAACAGCAATCTCAGTCTCCGCGATATGAATAATGTATTTCAAACATACTGGGTCTATATATAGAAACCAACCAGATCACATCACATCATAAAATAGGAAATAATATTCATACAAGATCTAACCAAATTTGGCTGTGAATGTGGTAGACAGTAATTGATAGACAGGGAATAATTCAAGAATGGTAAATCGTAGAATAATAATTCATAGGTCAAAACAAAGCTTATGACAAAAGGGACACGAATAGGAATAGTTTAGTGACTTAACAATTATACAGTAAAAGTCTATGTATAGTATTAGTTCAGAAATCGATTCCAACAGTTCAGTCAGTTAGTCAGCTACAACGTAAGACCAGGCAAATATATGCATCGGTCCAAGTTGCCATACCGCATTATCAAAACAAGATGAACACCAGATTCATAAAAGTAGTTAATTCAATGGTGGTAATATATAAAGGAAAGATTACATATAAGGATATAGTACAGGAAGAAAGAATTAGTCCATAGAAAGAAAGATATGAAGCGACTTTAATCTAATAGTTAAAGGGAAGACAGAGAGTGTATACACCTACACGATTGTGATCGATTCTGAGCCATGTCACACACAGTCTCCAAACATTGATTACGATAGTCACACCGACCGCAAACAAGTAGTCTGGATTTATTAGTCTGGCTCAAACTAGATGTTATAGTCTTCAAGCACTGATGCCACATTTTGGTTTGGCCACACCTAACTTTCTTCCAACCATCTCGAACACAGTGCATTGCGTATCGTGGTAATCGATGTTCAGGCATACGTAACACGTGACACAACCATCTCAGTCGATGAAGACTCACAACTTCATCAACTGATTTACTATCATCATTCTCTAATACCCTACGTTTAACCTCACTATTACTTACGCGGTGATCGCAACAGATGCCAACAATATTTCTAAGGCATCTGTGGTCGTTTATTATTCTCATCCGGATATAACAAGATCAAATCAACCCATCGACAATATACATATACTACTAATAAATTATACATGCTACTAATTTATAGTTTGTATTATCTCTTTTTTTCTTATCCAAAAGAATAATCGTATTGACCATTTAGAAAAATTCATTATAATATTGGCAAATGAATTAATTAAAACAATTAAAACGATTTATCAATTACGTAATCATCCATTAATGATGACAACTATGGTCAATACAACAAATGAATTATGTAACAAATATACAACATCAGTTAATGGTAAGTGTAGATTCATGTTAATGCATTAGTAATTAAATGATAGGTCCTGGGTTCGAATCTCGTGGGGTGCAGGATCGTTGATGCGCTGTTGATGCCTTGTTGAGGAGTTCAATATTAGGACGAAACGGCCATCCAGTGCTTCCAGGTTTTCCATGGTGGTCTAGCTTCAACTGACTCATGGTTTCAATCAAAATTAAATGATCGTTTTATCAGTTTAATTGTATTGTGTATTATTGATAAGTATCTATTATCAGAAAGAGGGGGGTTGTGGGAGATTGTAGTAATTTCAGTAGTTGAATTCATGAGTCAGTTAAAGTTAGGTCACTATGGAAAACCTGGAAAGACTAAATAGCCATTTCATCCTAGTATGGGACATCTCAGTAACAGTACGCATCCAAAATCCCGCCCCGCAGGGTTCGAACCTAGGAGCTATCTGTCTCGCGCGTGAACGCTTAACCTCTAAACCACTGAACCGGTGTTTAACATTAATCAGTCCACGAAATGACACCTTCATCTACCATTATCTTCCACGAGTTACTTACAACTATTACCATCCTTTATCTTATAATCATTAATTCAAAGTATTTCTCTTCCACCATCTCTCTCTTTCACACACACACACACACACACTCCTTCTTTTCATCTCTCACTTAAATTTGTTCTATTCAATCTTTCATTCCTTCAAATTTAAATGTTCCACATTCCTATTCCCGACAAAATTGAATTTAAACACAAATTCAAACATTCCAAACTTTAAACAAAAGAAATGCAATCCGACGTAGTTTCAATAGTGATGTGAGGGGTATTACAGAAAACAGTCGGTTGCTTCTTTTTAAAGGTTGAACATTCTTTACTGTTACATTTCCTTTTTATTTAAATCAATTACGGTGAATAGTTGGAGGCAAAGAATAATTACGTTTTCATTGTGGAATTGTTGTGGACGTTAGATCCCCAGAACTCACTTTGGAAAGGAACAAATTTTGTAATTTTATTGAGAAAATTTGAATTGCGTTGTTTTCGCGCCAAAGGCGCTTTTGTCACCTTCATGTCGTATTTCCCACTGGGAAATATCTTAAATGCTATTGGTCGGTTGCGTCTTTTACTATGCTATTTGGTAACTCTCATCAAGGACGGTTTTGTACTGTATATATATGTTTTGAATTGTGTTTGTTGTGATCGCTTGTTTCTGGCTGTTTTGGAGAATATACTTCCCCATTTCAAGCTTGGTCTTCTTCCTTTAGTTAGCGGAGCTGGGACGCAACAAATAGCTAGCTTACTGGTCTTTGGACACTGAGTCTTTGTTCTCGTTCGCAGACTAAGTGAACTCTTGATAGCTTCAACCCTAGCAGGAATATTCATTTGACTAATCTACTTACTTACTTACGCCTGTTACTCCTCGTGAAGGAGCATAGGCCACTCACCAGCATTCTCCATCCAACCCTGTCCTGGGCAATCCTTTCTAGCTCCGTCCAGTTGTAATTCATCCTTTTCATATCTGCTTCTATAATCCGACGCAATGTGTTCTTTGGCCTTCCTCTTTTTCGCCTCCCTTCAGGGTTCCAAGTTAGGGCTTGCCTCGTGATGCAGTTTGACGGTTTGCGTAATGTATGTCCTATCCATTTCCATCGTCTTTTCCTAATTTCTTCTTCAGCTGGAAGTTGCTTTGTTCTCTCCCACAGAAGGCTATTGCTGATGGTATCCGGCCAGTGGATGTTGAGTATCTTGCGTAGGCAGCTATTTATAAATACTTGTACTTTCTTGATGGTGGTTGTTGTAGTTCTCCAAGTTTCAGCTCCATACAGTAGAACTGCCTTGACGTTCGTATTGAAGATTCTCACTTTGATATTGGTTGAAAGTTGTTTTGAGTTCCATATGTTCTTCAATTGTAGGAATGCGACCCTTGCTTTGCCGATCCTCGCCTTTACGTCTGCATCTGAACCTCCTTGTTCATCGATGATGCTTCCTAGGTATGTGAAGGACTCTACATCTTCCAGAGTTTCGCCATCAAGAGTGATTGGATTGCTGTTTTTCGCTTTGAATTTGAGGACCTTGGTTTTCCCTTTGTGTATGCTGAGGCCTACTGATGCAGAGACTGCTGCTACACTGGCTGTCTTCATCTGCATCTGTTCGTGTGTACGTGATAGGAGGGCTAGGTCGTCTGCGAAGTCCAAATCGTCTAATTGATTCTGAGTTGTCCATTGTATTCCGTGTTTTCCTTCAGATGTTGAGGTCTTCATAATCCAGTCGACCACCAGAAGAAAGAGGAAGGGAGAGAGTAAACAGCCTTGTCTGACTCCAGTCCTTACTTGGAATGCATCTGTCAGCTGTCCTCCATGCACTACTTTGCACTGTAGTCCGTCGTATGAGTTCCGGATAATGTTGACAATCTTCTCAGGAACTCCGTAGTGTCGAAGAAGTTTCCATAATGTCCTCCTATCTACACTGTCGAATGCCTTTTCATAATCAATGAAGTTGATGTATAGTGATGAGTTCCACTCCACTGATTGTTCGACGATGATCCGTAGTGTTGCAATTTGGTCTGTGCACGACCGATCCTTACGGAATCCAGCTTGTTGATCTCGAAGTTGGGCGTCTACTGCATCCTTCATACGGTTCAGCAACACTCTGTTGAAGACTTTCCCTGGTATTGACAGTAGTGTAATGCCTCTGTAGTTTTCACATTTGCTCAGATCTCCTTTCTTTGGAATCTTGACGAGGTGTCCTTCTTTCCAGTCCATTGGCACTTGTTCCTCCTCCCAAATCTTTTTGAATAGAAGGTACAGCATGCTTGTGGTTGCTTCGATGTCTGATTTCAGTGCTTCAGCTGGTATGTTGTCGGGTCCTGCTGCTTTCCCGTTCTTGATTTGTCTGACGGCCATTCTAATTTCTTCCGTCGTTGGTGGGTTGACATCTATAGGAAGATCTATGTGTGCTGCTTCGATGTCCGGTGGATTCATTGGAGCCGGCCTATTCAGGAGTTCCTCGAAGTATTCCACCCATCTGTTACGCTGATGTTGAATTTCGGTGATTGGCTTGCCTTCTTTGTCTTTGACCGGCCTCTCTGGTTTACTGTATTTCCCTGCTAGTTTCTTCGTTGTATCGTAAAGCTGTTTCATATTTCCTTCTCTAGCAGCTTTTTCTGCCGTCGTTGCTAGTTCTTCCACGTATTTCTTCTTGTCGGCTCTAATGCTCCTCTTCACTTGTTTGTTTGCTTCTATGTATTCAGCTTGTGCTTGAACTTTCTCTGCTCGTGTTCGGCTGTTGTTAATTGCTGCCTTCTTGTTCTTCCTTTCTTTGATCTTGTCCAGTGTTTCTATAGAGATCCATTCCTTATGATGGTGTTTCTTTAGGCCCAGAACCTCTTGACACGTTGAAGTTAATGCTTCCTTGATGCCTTTCCAGTTGTCCTCCATACTAGTTTCTTCTTCTTTCAGTAGATCTTGTAAGGCTTGGAACCTGTTGTTGAGAGCTATCTTGAATTCATTGAGTTTGTCAGTATCTCGAAGGAAGGCTGTATTGAACCTTTGTAGTGCTGTTTGTCCACTTGTCCAGTTCTTTTTTAGCTTCAGTTTTAAATTGGCTACAACTAGGTGGTGATCTGAAGCTACGTCAGCACCTCTCCTGGTTCTTACATCTTCCATTGTCCTTCGGAATTTTTTGTTGATGCAAATATGATCTATTTGGTTCTCTGTAGTGTGGTCCGGTGAGATCCATGTAGCCTTGTGTATACGCTTGTGTGGAAATATTGTGCCTCCTATGACCAATTTGTTGAATGCACATAGATTTGCAAATCTTTCTCCATTTTCGTTTCTCTGTCCCAGTCCATGTCGTCCCATGATATCTTCATATCCGGTGTTGTCTATTCCGACTTTGGCATTTAGATCTCCCATCAGAATAGTTAGGTCCTTTCTTGGCATTTCTCAATGATTGACTGTAGCCGCTCGTAGAACTGATCTTTAATGTCGTCGTTGCTATCATTGGTGGGTGCATAACATTGGATAATATTCATTAAGATCCCCTCCTTCTTTGTTTTGAATGATGCTTTGATGATTCTGGATCCGTGAGACTCCCATCCTACAAGTGCATTTCGTGCTACTTTGGACAGCATAAGAGCGACTCCCTGAGTGTGTGGAGCATTGTCCTCCTCGTGACCGGAGTATAGCAGCATCTCTCCCGTAGCTAGCCTTTTCTGTCCAGCTTGGGTCCAGTGGGTTTCGCTGATTCCCAGTACTGCTAAGTTGTATCTCCTCATTTCCATTGCTATTTGACTGGTCTTCCCGGTTTCCCACATTGTTCGAACGTTCCATGTACCTATAAAAATTTTTGCTCTGGTTGTTAGAAGGGGCATCGGCCTCGTGGCTTCCGAAGGAACTCGGCTTTCACCATGAAGCGTCATAATTCTTCTAACTGAAGACCTTCTAACTCCCAGGGCAGAGTTTAAATGGTTTGAATAATTTTTTCTGGTAAGCGTTTTTTTAGCGAGTTAGTTTTCTACGGGATGGGGACGCTAACCCCATGCCCAACCCTCCTCCTTTACCCGGGCTTGGGACCGGCAGTAACCCTATTAGAGCTACAGGCGGAGTTATTTGACTAATCTAACCGAAGTTTTATTATTGTTATTATTATGACCTGTCAAGTTAGTGGTCTACAGGTTGAGCGTTCGCTCTTGAGACTGATAGATCCTGGCTTCGTATCCTGGAAACGGGATCATGGATGAGCACTACTAAGGAATCTCCTACTACAACGATACAGCCTTCCAGTGCTGTCAGGTTCTCAATAATGGTCTAGGTTTAATTGATTCATGAATTCAACTATTAAATTATTATAGTCTCCACCGAAACTCCTTCGTCCGAATGTATCGTAGAGACTACTCTATACGAGGATAACTCCCTGATTGACTTTAGTAACAAGATCTAAATATCTTTCATTTATTCAATTGAGAACTCAGAACATATATTTTCCCATATTGGAAATATTTTTATGCTGCCTCTCAGCTATCCTAAAGTAAAGCAAAAATTTAAAACATATTCTACCGAAAGTCTTCAGGTTCACTAACTGCAGACTGTAATCAATTTCAACTTCTGTATGCTCATTTAATAAAATCGATAAGTTGCTGAATCCACAAATATGTTAATTAACATTAATGACATTTGTGTGATCATTCTGGCCACTAAGTGTGGTGAAACGTATCAGTCAATGCAAGTTCCTTCTGTCTTGATTACATACAATCAGAGAATAATAGTCAATAAATTTTCTAAATAAATGACTTAAGAACATGATAATTTGTATCAATCACAAGATTACAGCGTGGTATGAATGATAAATCAATTATGTGCTTGGTAATGACTAGCTTCGAGAGTACATTTCCAGAGTCCTAATAAGAGCGCGTGACCAGTAGAGTTCAGTCGTGTTGGGTATGAGAAAGTTACACATCGAAGACAATAGAAGATCATTATACAATATTATGAATCGATTGAAGTTAGACATAAACACCGTTGACTAAGTGGTTATGCGTTCTCACGAGAGATAAAATACTCTGGTTCAGACTCTATTTTGCATTACCATGGATACACATTACTGACGAGTTCTTCACTAGGACGAAGTCAGTGTCCAGTACTTCTAGGTTTTTAATGGTTGTCTTACTTGGATCTGTTCATGATCTCAATAAAAATCTGCAATTTAATCATAAATAGGTTGTTTGTAGCACACAATTGAGTAATAAACACATGTGATTGAGTATACAATGAGTAACATAAAAGTATTCTTACGAATATAACGAAATGAAACTATCAACATTTGATTTGTATATTTTGACAGTGGATTAAATTCTAAGAGATCTGTCTTACGTTTACTAAGGTTACGAATGGACAAAAATTAGACAACCACTGAAAAGCGGAGGGCTAGGGAACACCATAAAACTATTCTATCCTAATAAGAAACTACAAAACAACGGGGAATATACATGAACCCTCTAAGGATCAAGTTTCTCAGTGTACGCTCAATTCATATCACTAAGTGGTCAATCAATAGTGTACTTGTCTAAATTCAATCAATTTACAATTTTGGTTAATAATCTTAATAACATTCGAACATCTCCACAAACTCTTATGCTGAATAAAATCTATTTATTTCACTTATTTATTTAAACACATAAACATTGGAAGAAAGGGGTATAGAATACATATGCGCCACATAGATCATTCGATTTTTATGAGGACTGAAAAACTACCCGGGTGCCAAAATCGAAACAGGCAGTTTTCTTAGGGGGTCACGACCAGAGCCTTCAACAGAAAGGTCTGATCCATAAGGCAGTGGAACAACGTGAGGAGATGCAGTTCTATGGTAGCCGGTGATAAACGATTAGTTCATACGCCACTTCCTTTCCAACTCCCCTAGATGGATCTTCCATGTCCACCAACACAGTTATAGCGCCAGAAATTCGCTTTTCGTCCTCTCAGTTTCGTAAGCAATACCCACCTTCAGAAGCTAGTGAGTAGGACTGCCCTGATCAGCGGTTGTATACACATGTCCATGTGAGAGCGTTTGTGGAGCGTGAGAGAGAGCTGACTCTCCCCACTCTCAGTCGTATAAGGGCATTTGGGGACGACTTAGTTAAAACTATCAGTAGCTATTATTTTCCCTTAAGTGAACTTCCCGTATCCAGCAACCCATTTAAAGCGCCGGATATTCAATCCTCCTTCTCTGAAAATAATCTACATTTACTAGTATAGGGGTTGTGGAGATTATTAAGTTTTGATTGAGATCATGGACCGATTGATGTTAGACCATCACAATTGAAGACCTGGAAGCACTAGACGGCCGTCTCGTCCTATTGTGGGACTCCTCAGCAGTGCGCATCCACGGTCCCGCTCGCGGGATTCGAACACAGGGCCTTCTGTCTCGCGTACGAACGCTTAACCAACTGGACCACTGAGCCGGCATCCAATGGTGATAGTTTCTAACACCAACCAATCCACGAAATTGCGCGACCAATTTCCGTTGTACTGAGGTAGATACCTGTCTCTACCCGATAAGGATTAGCTCCATTGGTCACGGCTTCTCACTAGAACGCGCGACCGAAGACCCTGTGTTCGAATCCCGCGAGAGGGACCGTGGATGTGCACTGCTGAGGAGTCCCACAATAGGACGAAACGGCCGTCCAGTGCTTCCAGGTTTTCAATTGTGATGGTCTAACATCAATCGGTTCATGATCTCAATCAAAAAACCTACTTTTAACTTCCCTTTCTCTTGTATTTAATTTACAGTTGATTTTTTGTCGTTGTTTTTTTAGATAATCCAAAGTCTACAATAAGTCAAGATAGTTTACATGTAGCTAAAATGAAAGCAGCTGAAATTCTATGTTTATCATTAAATGATTTAGAGAAATTAACATTTCTAGATAATGATAATCATCATAATGATCAACAAGATCTCACTATTGGCATTAATGATCATCATCCTGATGATCCTGATCATATCGACTTAACAAAAATTGAACCGATCAATTCATTCAATAATAAAACGAAACAATTCAATCAATGTGGAATTCTTTCAAAATTCACTATGAATTCATATATAGACAATTTAACAAAATGGCCTATACAATGTGAAAGATTATTAAAAGATGTAAGTGTAATATAATTCCAATGTTCATTTATCCGGAAATCATTCAACTACTGAATTCAATTTATAAATTTTATTAAGAATTGTGAAGTATTAGATAGATGTTTTAGAAGGTAAACATGGAATCCCACGGGGGGGATCGTGGATGCGCACTGCCACGCAGGAGTCCCACAATAGGACGAAACAGCCGTCCAGTGCTTCCAGGTTTCTAAAGGTGGTCTAACATCAATCGATTCATGATCTCAGTCAAAAATGTAATAATCTCCACAACCCCTATAATAGGATACAAGGATAGATAGTGGATAACAATGAAATGCATGATATGTGTTTCGTCGTATTTTAGACTCATCAGCTGAATGTACTTAAATCTCAAAGTTGATGTTCACTCTAGAACTCAAACTCAGTACCGTTAGTATCAAATGCCATCGCGTTATCCACTAGGTAAACATAGAACTTTCATGTTTTTCAACAGTTATAACTTGCAATATCCCTCAATTTCATATTTCACTTATGATATCTATAACGTCAATCAATGAGAGATATTACCTATTCATTTTCCAATTTAATTGATGAGACCCTACTTCACACCTAATATTGTTGAGCTTAACTAGTGACAGTTTCTTATTAGAACTCCAGAGTTACTTCTCCAAATTAGTCACTAATGAACGAATGATTATCATCAGTGTACATGGTCATGTTTCAATAATTTTTTCTGGTAAGCGTTTTTTTAGCGAGTTGGTTTTCTACGGAATGGGGTTGCTAACCCCATTCCCAACCCTCCTCCTTTATCCGGGCTCCATTAGGAGTAAAAGGCGTAGATAAGTAAGTAAGTAAACATGTTCATGTTGGTAGGTACAGACTACTTGGTTGGGGTCCACGTGACTGTCACAATCAGCGTTTGGAGACTCTGTGTGACATGACTGTAAATCGATCACAATGCCTTCAGTGTATACACTTGAACCGATCCATATATGTGCCTGGTCCTATGTTGTAGCTGACTGACTGACAGTTGATGTCATAGACAGTTAACTTTGTTCATTTGTAAACCCCTATTAAGTTGAGAACTAATTTACCCTTATTTTTAATCATTATTTTCATGGATTAATAATTTTCTTCTTCTTCTGTTTTCTTTTTTCATTTCTTTCTCTTTTGAAAAACTAATCCTTCTAGTATCCTTTTTCAAAGAAGTTAGTGGAAGAATTTTCAATGAAATTAAACGATTTGGTTGAGATTGTCACCATATTTTTTGTAAATGAAAAATATACTACTGAAGAATAATACTGAACAATTTATGAGTATTATGCTAGATATAATGTATATCATTATTTCGTAATTAAATTTTGTTTTCCGTATTAATATTTATATTACTAATAAGTAGTTTGAAAATATGTGATAAATTTTATAACTTCAGTTTAATGACTGACACATGGTTATCAGAAGTACAATAATTTTATGGATAGATGACTGTAATGAAAATGTATTTGTAACAGAATGGGGAGTTGTGGAGACTGTACTATTATAATAGTTGAATTCACAATTCCATATGACCTAGAATATTATTGAAAACCTTGAGGGCCATTTACGTTATTTTATGGAACTCCTCTTGTACGCAGAACTCGAACCCAGGATAATCGATTTCGGTCGTAAACGCTTAATCAACTGACCACTGACGCAGCATCCAATGGCGTTAATGTATAACTTCAATCGATCCATGATCTTACTAAGCTGTCTCCATCCGGTACAGGTTTTAGCCCGGTGTGCAGGATCGTGAATGAACACTTTTGAGGATCTCCATACTAAGACGAGACGGATGTCCAGTGTTTCCAGGTCTTCAATGGTGGTCTAAATTATGCATATTGTTTTAGGACAAAGTTGTCGAAATACAGAATTATGATTCCCTGATCATGTGAATGAAATGTACTTTAGAACTGTTTAAATATTTGAATATCTTTCAGGAGACTTATGTACTCGATAATATATTTTTCCATTACATTTAAACTGTCAAAGATAATTAATAAAAGCATCTGACTTAAAGCAGCTGTTGGATGCTGGCTCAGTGGTCTAGAGACCGATAGGTTGTGGGTTCGAATGCCGTGAGTGGAATCGTGGATGTGCACTGTTCAGGAGCTCCATACTAGGATGAGACAGCCATCCAGTGCTTCCAGGTTTTTCATGAAGGTCTAGATAAATCAATTTATTCTTCATTATTGATTCCTCAGTTAGCCATAGAAAACATTGAATCTGATATACAAAATAATGCGTTGATTCAAGTTGATATCCTTCACAGCACAGAAACACGATGCATTCAGGAAGAATACTTAAGTAGTAGAAGTGATAGTAGTATCAGTGATCACACAAGACACTTATAGATCATAAGATATGGGACAAAAGAATGAATCTGTAAAATAAGAAGTCTAAGATTAGCCTAAAAGTCAAGAAGGAAAGAAAGCTGTGAATCCATTATCGCTATTCTAAACAATTCTCAATCATATCATTGCTAAGAATCTAACTAATCATTCTACACTTTCCAACACAGTTCAATTCAACAATTATTAACTTTATGAACTGATTCTACATGTTGGATTGGATTTGCTTTATCTAGTTTTCATTAGTATACAAGTTCAAAGTGACTTTCATCATCATCTTAACTTGATTACTACTGTGAGTATAATGACATACTGCTGACAAGGTGTTTAGTTTAACATCCAACAACATTATTTTTATATTATAGGAAATCTTTACAGTGGTACTGTGGTGATTGTGGTAATTTAATAGTTGCATTCATGATTTGATTAAAGTTAGACAACTATAGAAAACCTGAAAGCATTACATGGCCGTTTCGTTCTAGTATGGTACACTTTTACAATGCGCAGCCATGGTCCCGTTCCGCGAGATTCGAATTCAGGACCTACGGTCTCGAGTCTGAACGATTAACGTTCATACTAGTAAGCCGGCAATCAACGGTGTTATTGTCTAACTTCAACAAATCCAAGAAATCGCGCCATCAAATGTCTTGGGTTCCAATCCCACGGGCACTGCTGAGTAGTCCCATACTCAGACGAAACGGCCTTTCAATGCTTCCAGGTTTTCCATAATGGTCAACTATTAAAGTAAAAATGATTTACAATTTACCAAGGTTTATTAATTCTTCCCTAAATGTATGAAAATGTCTCATTGTATGACAAACAAATTGTTCAACTTTTTATACATATATTATATCAGAAGGGGTTTCGTGGAGATTTTAGAAATTTCACTGATTGAAATCATGAGTCAATTGAAGCTAGATCACCATGGAAAACCTGGGAGCACTGGAAGGCCGTTTCTTCTTAGTGTGAGACTCCACAGCAGTGCGGATCCACTATCCCATACCTCGCAAGATTCAACCCAGGTATAATTATCAATATTATTTAAGTAATATTATCGAAATATATAAGTAGTATATACAGTTGATAATTAAGGTTAGGAATTAGATTTAGAGTTTTCATCACGAACTGACATTAGCGACAATGACAAAACTCTATATAATCAAATGGATAAATGAATTTCACGCCAAAATTCGAGATCGGTTATGTTATACACCTGATTCCTTCGTCTATAAACTATAGTCTTGCCATTATTTGTCAAATATCTTGTAAGTTGTTAGAAATCAAGAAAGTTGGGTGGTGGGAGGGGGAAATATCAATAAACAAGGAATATAACTAAAAATAATATACCATTCAAATGACCGTTTAGTTACTAGGGAAAGTCAGTATGACTTTTTTCAGAAAACAACATTCTTTATTCAAACATTAACTTGATAAGAATAGTTTTTGTGATGTTTTAATTATCTTCAACTGGATATCGGTATTGGAAAAATGAATAGAATGATTATGGTACCTGAAAAAGAAAAGAAAAAAAAGAGAAACATTATTTGAGACAAGATGATACATCTGTTTATCATCTCTAGTTGTATGAACATTCAAGTTATCTGTAAAAAGGCCAGAATTCTAGAGCTTCAATCATTAAGTGATCAACCGATATGTCATGGGGTGCCTAGTCTGTCAAGGGCAATGGGACAGTGCATGATTCTATTGTTTTGTACTAGGTTCAAAGAGAATCGTTTGCTATATGCATGCGAATCCGCCCAGTTATTGTGTTGTGGGGCTCTTTATTTTGTCGTTATTTCGATCGAACGATGTTGTCGAAAGGACCCTTCACTTTAGTGGCCCGAGATCTGACTCCAAGGAGACTGTAATAATGATTGTTGTTGAAATATAGACGTCACCTATCCTCGCATATAATCATTGACTTGAATCGCGTTAGTCAATAACGGATTTAGATAAGTCGAATAACGAGAATGGACTTTTGAATACATATATTTTGTATCTGAAGCGAATGGAATAGAGTGAAGAGAAACGACGCGGAGTGGAGATGGCGGATAAGCCAACTCCCATTTAACCAAGCGCTAATCAACATGTATAGTTACGCATAAGTAAGTTGCAGGTACGTGATGAGTAATGGGATAAGAAATGTGCACACACCTATGCGCTCCTATAAAAACAGTCAAGATTGATAAGCGAATAAATAACAAGGTCAGAATGTGACTCAAATAGAATGAACAGGTTGAACTGTCCGTAAGTTAGAATAAGGTATATGGGTTTAACATAATAACTGACGCTACAACTGTTCTTATTGTTGTTGATATGTCATAATAAGCATATTATGTTAGTTAACAAGGGAGTTAAAATAGAAATATAAGATTAAAAAAAAGCCAAATTAGTTAGGATATTGATCAAAGTAAATATGTGAAGAAAGAAAACATGATTGTAAACAAGAACAGCAACAACAACTAATAACATAGAACAAACTATTTATTATTCATTTGGCGTTGTTTTGCTTGTATCTTCCTACAGCGAACATCAACTCTTAGATGAAGATTTTAATTGAGATCATGGACCGATTGATGTTAGACCACCATTAGAAACCTGGAAGCACTGGATGGCCATTCGGTCTTATTGTGGGACTCTTCAGCAGTGCGCATCCACGATCCTGCTCAAAGGATTCAGGCTCAGAGCCTTCTGTCTCGCGCGCAAATGCTTAACATCTAGACCATTGATCCGACCGGGATGCAACGGTGTTAATGTCTAACTCCAACCAATCCATGAAATTGCGCGACCATCTTCCAATGTACTGAGGTAGATACCTTTGTCTACCCGACACGGAGCTAATATCCACAACCCTATACTGATAATTACCATGTGCTCAGTAGTGAATAGCTTCGTGAGGGAATTCTCGGAGTTCTAGTGAGAAGCCGTGAACAGTGGAGCTAATCCATGTTGTGTAGAGACAGGTATCTACCTCAGTGCATTGGAAGATGATCGCACAATTTCGTGGATTGGTTGGAGTTAGACATAAACACCGTTAGACGCCGGCCGGATCAGTGGTCTAGATGTTAAGCATTCGAGCTCGAGACCGATTATGTCCTGAGTTCGAATCCAGAGAGTCAGGATCGTGGATGCGCGCTTCTGAGGAGTCCTATACTAGGACGAAGTGGCCGTCCAGTTCTTCCATGTTTCCCTTGGTGGTCTAGCTTTAACTGACTCATGATCTCAACTATTAGAATTGCTACCCCTTCTGATATATATATATGCTAAGACTATCTATTGCTTACCTATAAAAGAAGAATATGTCAAGTTGATTCTTCTTTACGTTTAATGTAATTTGTACATTTCACTTCACAAGCTAAAATATCAATACATATATACATATAAAAGTAATTAGAATGATTAATGTAGTAACAGTAATAAGTGATAAATAGCTAAATGAGTAGTTACGGAGGTAATCTACTTGTAATGGTACGATGGAGATTGATGAGTTTATCATATTTTTTCATGGGTGATAAACAGCTGAAAGTTTGCTTACCTCAAACATTCACGTTATTACACTGATAAAAGAAAGTGGTGTACGTTCGAGTCCCGGAGTAAACGTCAACCCCGAGATGCAGATACAGCGAGTGACGATTCCCAAATAGAACAAAACTCGCATCACAGATTTCAATTCTAATCACCATCTATTTTTGTTGAGAATGAAAGTAGTTAGGCTCAGAGCAATGTAATTTTGATTATTTTCTTGATTAACTGGAACACAAGTTAGGGTCAGAAGTTACCTTTTCTTCCACCTTCACTGGCCAAACCATATTTATGAATCACTCGATAAAAAAAGTTGGTTATGTGGCTGATTGTGATGAGAAAATCCTCTTCAAGATACATTCTTTAATCTTATTTACTCAACTACAATTACCATAAAGTCTGGTAACCATGTATGATATCCTAAGTTGCCATATGAAATCAGTACAACAGAATCCAAATGATCAAATAAGTATCAAAAGAGTCGAAATCATCATAACAGTCAACATAATTCAAACAGAACTGACCATTTGTAGTACAGGTCACAAAAGATGATGTGGAATCGCGCATATCAGTGATACTGGAATTCTAAATCTAAAGAAAGATTACCAATGGTGGATTCTCATATTATTGTCTTCTTTTGCCCTCTCAACTGAATATGACTTGTAGTTATCGATTAAGTAAGTGTACTGTTTGTTAGATAACTGATATTTTGATCTTTTCGGATACCTTTCTATGACCTGATATCACAATGGAAAATCGATGCACAAACTCAAAGAATACTTGACAGTCATGATGTCATAGCAACATACAATCACTACAATTCAGATTTTTCAAACGTCATATTATATGTTTAGGGCGGCCAAATCAAAATGTGGCATCGGTGCTTGAAGTCACTAACTTTTAGTCTTAGCCATGTTGATGGTAGATGCAGACTACTTGGTTGCGATCGGCGTAACCAATCATTGGAGACTCTGTGTGACATGGGTCAAAATCGATCACAACGGTGTAAATGTATACACTCTTTGTATTCCATTAAACCGTGAGAACTAATTATTTCTTCCTGTACTAAGTCCTTATATGCAATCTTTCTTTTATATGTTACTGCCATTGAAGTAACTACTACGAATTCGTTATTCATCTTGTCGTGTTAATAAGTTATGGCAACTTGGACTGATGTATCCATGTGCCTGGTACTACATTGTAGCTGACTGACTGACATATTAGTTACTTACTTATGCCTGCTACTCCTAATGGAGCATAGGCCACCGACTAGCATTCTCCAATCCACTTTGTCATGGGCCTTCTTTTCTAGTTCCATCCGATTCTTGTTCATTTTTCTCATGGCTATCTCCGTTTCTCGGTGTATTGTGTTCTTTGGTCTTCCTCCCTTCCTTTGGTCTTGAGGATTCTACGTGATGAGGGCTTGTGTTGTGACGCAGTTGGGCGCTTTCCTCAATATGTTTCCTATCCACATCCAACGCTTCTTCCTAATTTCCTCCTCCAATGGAATCTGGTTTGATCTTTCCCAAGGTTGGTTGTTGCTAATAATGTCCGGCCAACGGATCCGAAGTATTTTGCTTGGACACCTGTATCCTCTGGATGATGGCTTTCGTAGTTCTCCAGGTTTCCGTCCCATACAGTGAAACTGTGTTGACATTCGTATTGAAAATCCTGACATTGGTGTTGGTTGACAGATAGTTGTTTTGAGTTCGAGATGTTCTTCAGTTGTAAATTCACTGCTCTTGTTTTACCAATCCGCGCTTTCACAAGTGCATCAGATCCACCATGTTCATCAATGATGCTGCCCAAATATGTAAAGGTTTTTACATCTTCCAAGTCTTCTCCGTCAAATGTGATTGGATTGTTGCATGCTGTGTTGTATCGGAGAATCTTGATTTTCCCTTTGTGTGTATTGAGATCTACTGCTGCTGAGACTGCTGATACACTGACATTATATGCCATAATATAAATCTCCATAGAAACAATTAACATGGACTAAATCTATTCACACAATAGTTTTCTATTTGAATTTTTTTGTTTTTGCAAAAAACAATTACAAACATCTCACTAACCTGATTCTTCTTTACCATATCGATAACTTTCTTTTTCACATAATACATTACATGTATGAGATGGAGCTGTGAAGAATTAAATAAAATAGGATGATTGTTTTGAAAGTCTTAGCTAACGTAAGTTTTTTCATCAGTATTATTACAATAAATGCGTTAATCATGAGAACTGAACACCCGTAGCCTTTGACTTAAAGGTCTAATCCACAAGGCAGTGTGAAGCAATTTCGGGAGACCCAGTCCCATATTAGTCGGTGACCAACAATTGGTTCACATACCATTCGTTCCATCAGGATCCTGGAACCCATGTGCACCATTGGTTTGGAATCAGAATTTTCCAACCCCCCTAGGTGGATCCTCCATATCCACTAACCCAGTTAAAGCGTCGGACTTTCACTTTTCGTCCTCATAATTTCTTAAACAACATCTTTGCAGTGAACAGGACTTCCCTGACAGTGGCAGTATACGCGTGCCCATGTGAGAGCATTTGGATAGGTAGAAGTGATTCTCCCGACCCTCGGTCGTACCAGGGCAGTTGGAGCGCGTTCCATTCCTAATGGTTTCATGGGTATGCAAGTCTAATTTATCAAGTTTACTCCACGCACCAGCTTTGCACAGTACTTCTCTAATCTTTAATTACTAATAGTAATTATTTTCGTGCAATCACTAAAGTAGTCGCAGTACCTGAGTATCATAATAGGGTAATCCTTGACAGGTGTTAATTATGAAGTACAACTTCGACGTAAGCTAGGAGATTATACTGTAGTGGATGCTACTTACAAGGATTATCCTATGTAGTGTGTGGCTGAACGTGGCATCGAAGTTGCAATAATTGTGAAAACTTTCAGTGCATCCAAAGCACAGCGTTAGCATAATGAAAGCTGTTATTCATGTTCTGGACTCAACAGGCAGGGCTAAACAAGAAGAAGGACCGACAGAGACTTCAGACCACTAATATCGGTGGAACGTCATTGGTTTGTCACAGTGCCAAGATTGTATAAATCGTATTTCGATTGGTGAATAAGTCACATAATAATTAGCTTGACTTAAAGTCACGACAAAATATTCTCCATATTGTTGAAAATAACATTTATGAAATCAAAATTCAAGAAGGTGGCTGCGCACTGCTAAGGAGTCCCGTACTAAGACGAAACAGACGTCCAGTGCTTCCAGGTTTTCCATGGTGGTCTAGCTTCAATTGACTCATGATTTCAACTATTGAAAGTTCAAGAAGTTTATCTGCAAGACTATAATTTGTGGACGAACCAATCAGATATAAAATAAAAGGTGCTGGATTTTGGCACGATATTCATTCAACCATTTGGCATGAAAACTGTAAATTTAGTTCTTACCCTAATCATTGACTACAAATGTTAATCCCAATTCCTTCAACATGTTTATAACCCTCATTTAGCCGTGATATGTAGGCGAACATTCTGAAGGTCATTTGGGCGTCACTCAAAGGTCATTCATGACTCGACTGGTTATCATATTTAGCATATTTGTATCTTAATCAAGATTGTCACAATATAACACATATTTATATTAAATACATGGAATGTCAGGTATATGTGACCTGTCAGATAATTTGACAGTGTTTCTTGAAACGAAACATCAATTGTCAATCTTTATTACATAATATTATCAATACAATATACATAAATGTTATAAACAAAGATGGATAGTGGTTAGCAGTGGAGTCCAGGACGCGCATTTCGTCTCGTTCGGGACCCGTCAGTTGGATGTGCCTGCATCTCAGAGTTAATGTTCACTCTGGGACTCGAACTCAGCACCGTTCGCTTCAAACGCCATCGCGTTATCCACTTAGCTACTGAGTCCTGATAGCCACTTGGTTGTGCAATGGGGTGAATTTGAATTCACCTGATATTGTTTTATTTGAATCTTCCCATTGTTGTTTTAGGACTCTCTTATAAGAGACAGATCAATTTCAGTCCTAAAACATCAATGGGAAGATTCAAGTAAAACAATATCAAGTGAATTATACATAAATGTGTTTATATTATCATAAAAATAATGTTGAATATTACTTACAATCTTTTCCAGGTGGTCCCATTGGACCAGGAGGACCTAGAATGAAAACAATGAAATATTAATGATGATTTAGTCAAATATCTCTGGGCGGAATCATGCATGTGCACTACCGAGGAGTCCCATACTAGGACGGAACGGCCATTTAGTACTTCCAGGTTTTCCATGGTGGTCTAGCTTCAATTGACTCATGATTTCAACTTGTGAAATTTCTAAAAATCTCCACAAAACCCATTCTGATAATAATAATCACCTGCTCACCAGTGACTGACTTCAGGAGACACTTTTGGAGTTCTAGTGAGAAGTCGTTACCAATGGAGTTCAACCAGGTTTGTTGTGAGATAGGAACTCACTGAAGACAATGGTGTACGGTGGCGCAACTTCGTGGATTGGTTGAAGTTAGACATTAACACCGTTGGATGCCGGCTCAGTGGTCTAATGGTTGAGTGCACGCGCGCGAAACCAGTAGGTCCTGGGTTCGGATCCCGCGAGGTGCGGGGTCGTGGATGCGCAATGCTGAGGAGTCCCGTACTACGGCGAAACGGGCATTTAGTACTTCCAGGTTTTCCATGGTGGTCTAGCTTCAATTGACTCATGATATCAACTACTGAAATTACTATAATCTCCACAAAACCTCCTTCCGATATTAAAACAATATTTGTCTAATAATACAAAAACATTTGATAGACCATTGTAGTTTTTTTCCATTACTAAGTAACATGCTTAAAGTAGGAGTGATAAACAGAGAGAGAGAGAGAGAGAGAGAAAGATAATTTCAGTAAAAAGAGTTCACGGTGAGACTATAATTTATGAACGAACCAATCGGATCTATGATAACAGGTCTAAGATTTTGTTGCAAACTTTATTCATCCATTTGGATAGATAGTGGTCTTGGCAGTTTAGCTGATGTCAGTACTTGATGAAAACTGTAAATCTAGTTTTTAACCCTAACCATACATTGTAAATTATAATTGTAATTCCTTACACTGCTTTATAATCATCATTTATTGTCAGCTGATAGGTGAACATTCTCAGGATCATTTTAACGTCACTTTAAATTCGTCCATAAATTATAGTGACACCGAGATCACTTCAAATGACTTCATCTTGGAGTTTTTCTCACTAATTAGATCTGTAGTGAATACGAACATAAGTGGGGATAATCGAATGTATTTGAGTACAGAATCACTTAGTAAAATCTGAGAACCATACAGTAAATCCTTCATTTGTAAAATGTCAATCAATCGTCTCAAACTTCATTGTTCTTTCATTTCCACACCAATCATTCTCTGTTCTCATTCTCTTTTCTTCAATCTTCTTAATTATCTACCACCAAATATTTCGATTGATTATACATACTACTTATAACTATCAATATCAGTAGCACATATAAATCATTATTATAAAATAAAATAAACTGCGAATTACATAACAATAATAGAACTTTATTTAGATCAGTTCAATGAATGTTTCAGAATGAATATCCCAAACTATTCACAATAAAGAATGTTCAACCTTTCAAAAGAAGCAACCGATTTTATTCCGTAATACCCATCACATCACTATTGAAACTACATCGGATTGCATTCCTTTTGTTTAAAGTTTGGAATGTTTGAATTTGTGTTTAAATTCAATTTTGCGGGAATAAGAATGCGGAACATTTAAGTTTGAAGAAATGAAATATTGAATAGAACAAATTTTAGTGACAGATGAAAAGAAGGAGTGTGTGTGTGTGTGTGAAAGAGAGATAGTGGAAAAGAAATAAAAACAATGTAATTTATTTGAAATGAAATGCTTTGAATTAATGATTATAAGATAAATGATGGCAATAGTTGTAAGTAACTCGTGGAAGATAATGGTAGATGGAGGTGTCATTTCGTGGACTGATTAATGTTAGACATTAACACTATTAGATGCCGGCCAGCTCAGTGGTCTGTATTGGAATCCCGCGGGCGGTATCGCGGATGTGCACTGCTGAGAAGTCCATACCCGGACGAAACGGCTAACCAGTGCTTCCAAGTCTTTCATGGTAATTTAGCTTTCATTGATTCACGAATTCAACTATTAAATTACTAAAGTCTCCATAAAGCCCCCCCCCTTCTGATTATATTTGTCATTTAATAGCCAACATCAACGCACAACTTGGCATATATGATCGGTGAACCTGTTATTATGATCGGCTTTCTATGTCTGCACGAATGGGACATTAATTTGCTTTAGACGAATATCTTCACTAGATTCCCTTCCAGTGTCTGTATTCTAGAGGACTTCAACACAACTCAGGTTAACAACACGTGGTTAGCCTGATTAGAATATATGTATATTCTACACTAAAAACCGACAACAAACCGATATAATCCAAAATCAATCAACAATAATCATAAGGATAGGAGAATATATAACTCATTTAACTCTTGTTAGACTACATACTAGTCTGACTAAGCAAACAACTAATCATTATCATCCTCAATTATAAATCAGGCCTAAATTACTATATTATATTATTGCAACGAGATGAACTAAACAAGAGATGGTTATTGATTATGCTTGGAATCTTGGATACGTTATTAGTCCTGTTTGAGACTCATCAGTTGAATAGGACGAAATAAGTGTCCTGAATTTCATTGCTATCCATTAACCATCTCTGCTTATAATGCTTATGGCTTAATAGCGACATTGAAGCAATTCTCATTGGATATAGATATGTCGAAAGAGATTGACCAATTGTAATGCTGAACATCAATGAAAGAATTCAAAAACCAGACTTCATAAGCATTTATACATTTATTGTTGTTTACTGTATAGATTTTGCTTATAGTAACGCTTACGCTTAGAAAACGTTTGTTTGTGTATTGTTAGGTCCTGATTATTTGATTTACAGTTTAAGGATACATATTGGAAATTTAGCGTGCTGAGTTCAACCACTGACTTACTTACTACCTTACGCCTGTTATGTCTTGTGGAAGAGAATAGGCCGCCCACCAGCAGTCTCTATCCAACACTGTCCTGGGTATGGTGAAGGCTGGGTTCCTTCGGAAGTCACGAGGCCGATGCTCCTTCTGACAGCCACAGCAACAATTTTTATAGGTACACGGAACATCCGGATAATGTGTTGGATTGTGAATGAACATTGTTAAATCGCTCTGCACTAGGAAGAAACAGCCGTCTAGTGATTGTTTATTGCAAATCATAGTCTAAATGAGATTACTTTGTGATGTTAATTATATACGACAACCTCTATAAACGTGTATTGACAGAATGCTTCGTACTGAATACTTTATGTTGCACTTAATCGACTGGATCATGAAGACATCAACAACTGGGGGAAAGCATGGAATACAGTGAACAGTTAGGATGGAGCTGGACGATTTAGACGTCCCAGATTATCTAGCTCTTCTATCTCACACGGAACAACAAATGCAGGCGAAAACGACCAGTGTAGCAGCAACCTCAGCAGCAGTAGGTCTCAATATACACAAAAGAAAAAGCAAGACTCTCCGATACAACACAGCATGCAACAATCCAATCACATTTGACGGAGAAGATTTGGAAGATGTAAAAACCTTTACATATATTTGGGCAGCATCATTGATGAACACGGTGGATCTGAGCGGATCGGTAAAGCAATAGCAGCATATCCACAACTGAAGAACATCTCGAACTCAAAACAACTATCTGTCAACCAACACCAAAATCACAATTTCTAATACAAATATCAAAACAGTTCTACTGCATAAGAGGGAAACCTGGAGAACTACGAAAGCCATCATTCACAAGATACAAGTGTCTTTTAACAATTTTCTACGGAAAATACTTCGAACCCATTGACCCGACACTATCAGCAACAACCTACTTTGGGAGAGAACAAACCAGATCCTAATGGAGGAGGAAATCGGGAAGAAGAGCTGGAAGTGGATAGGACACATATTGAGGAAAGTAGCCCATTGCGTGAAAACCATACGTTCAATGCTTTATTTGCAAATTATCCATCAACTTGCTCAAACTTCATTGTCTCTTCATTTCCATAACCATTATTCTCTGTTCTTGTTCATTTCAATTTAACCTTCTCAACCTTTTGTTGCCAAGTATTCCATTACTGACTGGTGTTATATACTACTTATATCTACATCATAAGTAGCATATAACACAATAATATTGATTAATGCAATTATTATTTTTATATTATCATTATCATAATTAGCTTAAATTTCCTAAAGTATCATTTAATCAAACTCACCTTTTGGACCTTGAAGACCAATTAATCCACGTAGACCAGGTGGTCCTTGAGGTCCCATTTCACCTGTGTTTGTTTTTTGGGGGAAAAAGAAGCACAATATTAAAATGTATTGAATGATCTTTATTATTTTCTTAAATAATTATAAATAACTTCCATGATTGAGATTGATTCCCCTAACGATTATTAAAATTAGGACAACAACAACAACAACAAAAAACCAATTACCAACTCTCATAGCAACTTATTTTAGTTCCTATCCCATAGTGTATTACAAGAAGCTTTGTTTTGAGTTCCAATTTGACGTAAGAAAAAAGAAAAAAGATCTAAGGTCGAAAGAGGTTTTGTGGAGATTTTAGTAGTTTGAATAGTTGAAATCATAAGTCGGTTGAAGCTAAATCACCATGGAAAACCTGGAAGCACAGGACGTCCGTTTCGTCCTATTGTGGAACTCCTCAGCAGTGCACATACATGATCCAACGGTTTTGGATGTCGGCTTAGTCACCTAATGGTTAAGCACTCGCACGCAAGACTGGTAGGCCCTAAGTTCGAATCTGGAGGTGGGCGGGACCGTGGGTGCGCACTACCACTGAGGAGTCCTACAGTAGGATGAAACGGCCGTTCAGTGCTTCCAAGTTTTCCATGGTGGTTTAGCTTCAATTGACTCATGATTTCAACTATTGAAACACTTAAAGTGTAAATTGTAGGCAGTCGATAGGAAACCCTAAACGATCTAGATTTCTTGTCATATGGCACTCGTCAGCAAGATATACTGAATTGATAGGGATGGATCAACGCTAAAAAGAACTTGACGTAGATGATTTTAGTTATCACTCATTGATCAATCCATTGTTGAAGCAAACATCTATTTACTGATTTCCTTCACAAATCCCAGGTATTTCAAAAAGCTTCTTTCACAAAACACAAAAAGGAAAAAAAGGAAAGAAAAAAGGTGAAAAAGAAGGATCTGGATCTGTACAACTTTTCATGTATAGGAATGCAGGTTATTGACTAGGTCGACTCTAACAACACGTTCGTCATAGAGTATAGAGTATTATAGAAATTTTATACCTTTGCTTGTGTGAATAGATTTTGATGTGTTTAAGTCTTGTCTTATCAGAAGATATATAAGAATAAATATACGAATGAAGGGGATGGTTAGTATCTGAGCAGATAATACCTTCCAGGAGTTTGCAAGACTTTAAATGTCTATCCATAACTATATGAATAACGATCTCAAAGATTCATCACACACACCTTGCTAACTGCCTTCAACACTCTCTGCAATACAGCAAAGTCTTTTCTCAAAAGCCCGGGAAAGAATAATGGAGAACAGTAAGGAATAATAGGGAGTATGCAAGAATTGACAAATTGTAAGAGTAAATGACGAGTAATCCCAAGAGCATGCAATCTGTTTATGTAGTTAGTCAGACGGAAAACCTTCTACGATAACAATAAAACGTGAGAAGACCAAGAGAGATCAGAGGAAAAGGTAACACCAAGATAATCGATTTTCGACAGTGTGTTTATCAAAGAGTCCCCAATGGCACAAGCATTATGGGATCTCAAAATGGTGTTTAGACGCCGTTCACGTCTCATGCTAAAGTTAGCAGCTTGACATTTAGACGGATTAAGTATGAGACCATTACCAACAGACCAACAATCAATACGATACAAAAACTCATTCATTTCTATGGGATGTAAAGAGGAAGAAATAGGCATACATACATTGAAATCATTCACATATATCACAAAAGTGTTTTCTATGGAAGATGACAGATCATGCAGAAAAAAAGGAGAAAAGAAGAGATGAAAGAACAGTTCCTTGTGGTACAACTTCATGAGATAGATAGAGATGTTGAACACTTTCCTTCAAACACAGTGTACTGTTCTCTTCCAGAGAGGTAGGAACATAACCAATTGGTTCTATATATTTTCTTTACCGAAATCAATAATGTTGAGAGTGATTAGTCTCACCGCAATTCTATATACACGCCCTAACCTTAAAGCTGATTTCTAGATTCATTCTTTGACAAATCTCATTCAATATGTGTGAGGGCTGTGATACTGCCCGGGTGCCCAGACCGAAGCAGGTGGTTTTCTTAGGAGGCCACTCCCCGAGCCTTCGACTTGAAGGTTTGATCCACAAGGCAGTGAAGGAACGTAAGGAGATGCAGTCACATGGTAGCCGGTGACCAAAGATCGGTTCATACGCCATTTGCTCCTTCAGGATCGTGGAGCCCATGTACACCATTGGTTTGGAATCAGGGTTTTCCAACTCCCCTAGGTGAACTCTCCATGTCCATTAACCCGGTTAAAGCACCGGACTTTCGCTTTTCTTCCTCTCAATTTCGTAAACAACATCTGTGGTGCGGGAAGCAAGTGAGTAGGACTTTCCTGTCAGAGGCTATTTACTCGTGACCATGTGAGAACATTTCGAGAGAGAGAGAGAGCTGACTCTCCCACTCTCGGCCGTACCAGGGCATTTGGGGGCATCTTTTATCTGATTGGTTTCTCCATAAATTATAATCTCGCCCATTTATATATTAGTTGATACGAGATTCAAAAATTAGTAAGCAAGTAGTATTTTATATGGTAATGAAAAAGTTTTAAAAAAATTGAACAATAAAATAAAATCTATTTACACTTGATACCTTGAGGTCCTCGTTCACCTGGCGTACCGGGTTGACCTGGTGGTCCAGGTGGTCCTGGAATAGTGGAAAACAATAAAATTTATCAACTTAGATTTTATAAATACAAGGAATTCGTGGAGATTGTAGCAGTTTTACCGTTTGAATCATGAACTGATCTTAGTTAGACCACTAGAGAAAACCTGGAAACAGTAGAAAGCTGTTTCGTCCTATTGTGAAACTCCTTAGCAGTGCGCATCCACGACCTCAATCAAGGAATTCGAACCTAGGGCCTTCGTTCTCGCTTGAGAACGCCTAACCTCTAGATCACAGAGCCGAAATCCAGCGATGTTAATGTCTAACCTCAACCGATCCATGAAATTTTGCGACCATCTCCCATTGCAATGAGGTAGATATCTATCTCTACCGGACACAGATCAGCTACACTGTTCACAGCTTCTCACTAGAACTCCGAAATGTCCCTCATGAAGCTACTCATTAATGAACACATGGTAATTATCAGTTTAGGAGTTGTGGAGATTATTAAGTTTTTGATTGAAATCATGAACCGATTGATGTTAAACCACCATTGAAAACCTGAAAGCATGAAATGGCCATCTCTTTCTGACATGAAAATTTTCAGCAGTATTAATCTAAAACCCCTCAAGTGGGAATCGAACGCAGACCCTTCGGTCTTGTACTCAAACGCTTAATCATTAAACCATTGCTCCTGATGTCAAATGGTTTACATTCTTAAGTCTTCGATTTATTCCTGTTATCTGGTTATCTGGATTCAGTAGCTCAGAAATTTACACATTGGACATCCCACTATGAATACAAACATGAGAGCGTAGGCTCATACAACTGAAGAGCCCGAAATAATGAAAAAAATGAACATTTAACTATCCATCTTTACATAAATAGTATGATGGAACGTTTATGACTGTTTAATTGACCGATTGTTTTAAGATATGTGAAATGACTCTGACGATGGTATACGTTGTGCATTGAATAAACACAGGTCTATAAAATAATCAGATCATAGAAAGGTAACCAATGGAAAAATGGAAAACTGTTTGAACAATTCGAGGTTCATTTTTGTCCTTGACAATACTTTCCAGTTGTCATCAGTTACTTATCATCCTTTTGATGTTTGCTTCTAATTCTTAACGCAATGTGTTCTTCGACCTTTCTATTTACGGTTTCCTTTTCGAATTCCAGGTAAGCGCATGCCTCATGATACAGTTTGGTGATTTCCGTAATGTATATCCTATCCGCTTTCAGTGTTTTTTCTTAATTTACTCTTCATTTGAAAGCTGGTTTGTTTTAATTAAATATCGCTAACTTACTTACTTATGCCTGTTACCCCCAATGAAACATAGGTCGCCGTTCAGCATCTCCAACACACTCCATACTGAGTCTTCCATTTTATTTCTATGTAATTGTGGTTCATTTTTCTCATGCCTGTCTCCGTCTCTAGGTGTATTGTGTTCTTTGATCTTACTCGTCTCCTTGGGTCTTAAGGATTCCAAGCGATGAGGGCTTGTGCTGTGACGCAGTTACGTGCTCTTCTCAATATGTTTCCAATCCACTTCCAACGCTTCTTCCTGATTTCCTCCTCCACTGGAATCTGGTTTGTTCCTTCCCACAATAAGTTGTTACTGATAGTGTCTGTCTGGACAATGGATCCGAAGTATCTTGCGGAGACAGCTATTAGAAACACTTGTATCTTCTGAATGATGGTTTTCGTAGTTCTTCAAGTTTCCGCTACATATAGTATTACTGTTTTGATATTTGCGATGAAAATTGTGACTTTGATGTTGGTTGGCAGTCAGGTGTTTTGAGTTCCAGATGTTCTTCAGTTGTGGATATCCTGCTATTGCTTTGCCGATCCGCACTTTATAATTTGTTTCATACGAACACTGATGATGTTCAAAATTCAAACTAGTATTAATGTAAGCTATTTGAAGTCAGTAGATCATTAAATAAATAGTCTTTAATATTTGTGTTGCAAGGTACGACATGTGAGTTCTAGTTTGATTATCAACAGTCAGAAATTGTTTTATCCGGCTAACACGTTTTAAGTAGGATGAAATGTTTATAATGAATTCCGTTTTGATAGAGTTTTATTCTCTGACCTAGATGGTTTGGTCGTGGAGCTTTTATCTACCTGATGTTCATGTAGACGTTTGTACTGATAATGTCGTTCGGAAGAACAATGAAAGCTCCACGACTAAACCATCCATTTTGGAGAACAAAACTCTATCAACATCATCCACCTGAGCTCTAAATCGTCTCTCCGCCCCCCCCCCATCATGGACTCCATTGATAACCAAAACCAGTCCACTGTGAAATCATTCAAACATTTCGCCTAGGTAACTGATCCAAACTTCGTTATTGCAGTCCAGGGAATCGACTATCCTACAGTATATAATTCTATTCTGCTAAACAAGAAATATCACTACAAATTGTATAAATATCTTTATTATGTCAACATTTTAAGAGAAGAATTAAAATACCTTATTACAATTGGTTAATATAGTTTAACTTACCAATAGGCCCTTGTGGTCCTGGTGGTCCCGGTTTCCCTGGTTCACCAGGGGGTCCTACATAATTCAATAAGAGTAATAAATGGTTTTAGAAAAAAAAACAATAGATGAATGAAAAATCACTTTGAGCAGTTAAGAAAACAGACGTCTTATCATGTATCAAAGTATGATTGGAAACAAAGAACCGAAAAACGTTTAACACTAGGAATCAAGGTAATAGAAAAAAATAGACTGTAGTAAGCCTATTCCATTACTGTATTACTTATCTGCTCACTGTAATTTAGACACTTGATTTACCATGTAAATTTCTGTGTGAGTATGATTGAGCACATGTCAATTTTCAATTTATTCTCCCATTGGTTGTAATACACAGATAATCGATAATTTATCCATACTTGATTATCACTCATTAAATATATATGGACTTTTAACACTCTCACACACACACTTGGTTTCCCTGTGTGCTTGTTTCCTGTATGCTTGCGGATTTTACCAATCTTTAACAATAAACAATCTCTATAACTGGTGTTCAGGCTCTTGAATAATCTCGAGTAAATCCATAATTCTACTAGGAGATTTAGGCTGCATTAAATACTCAGTTAACAAGATACTAACTCTACGGATCATTGTGGAACAATCAATTGAATGGAATTCATCACTCTACATCAACTTCATTGACTACGAAAAGGCATTTGATAGCGTGGACAGAACAACACTATGGAAACATCTTCGACACTACGGCGTGCCTCAGAAGATAGTCAATATCATACAGAGTTCATCTGATGGATTACACTGCAAAATCGTGCATGGAGGACAGTTGACAAAGTCGTTCGAAGTGAAGACCGGTGTTAGGCAGGGTTGCTTACTCTCACCCTTTATCTTTCTCCTGGTGATCGACTGGATCATGAAAACGTCAACATCTGAAGGGAGACACGGTATACAATGGACATATAGGATGCAGTTAAACGATCTAGACTTCGCAGATGATCTGGTCCTTCTATCCCAAACGCAACAACAAATGCAGGAGAAGACGAACAGTGTGGTAGCAGCTTCAGCAAAAGTAGGTCTCAATATTCACAAAGGGAAAAGCAGGATTCTCCGATACAACACAGAATGCACCAATCCAATCACAATTGATGGAGAAGATTTGGAAGATGTAAAAACCTTTACATATTTGGGCAGCATCGTTGATGGACAGGGTGGATCTGATGCACATGTGAAGGCGCGGATAGGCAAAGCAACAGCAGAATATTTACAATTGTAGAACATCTGGAACTCAAAACAACTATCTGTCAACCAACACCAATGTCAGGATTTCAATGCAAATGTCAAGACAGTTTCACTGTATGTTGCGGAAACCTGGAGAACTACGAAGAATGTCATCTAGAAGATACAGGTGTTTATTAACAGTTGTCTAAGCAAAATACTTCGAAATCCGTTGTCCAGACAGACACTAACAGCAACCACCTACTGTGGGAGAGAACAAACCAGATCCCAGTGGAGGAAGAAATTAGGAAGAAGCTCTGGAAGTGGATAGGATATACATTGAGGGAAGCATCCAACTTCGTCACAAGACAAGCCCTCACATGGAATCCTCAAGGCCAAAGTAAGGGAGGAAGACCAAAGTACACATTACGTCGGGAGATGGAGATAGACATGAGAAGAATTAACAAGAATTGGATGGAACTTGAAAAGAAGGCTTAGGACAGAGTGTGTTGGACAATGGTGGTCGGCGGCCTATGCTCCATTGGTAGTAACAGGCGTAAGTAAGTAAGTGGGTAAGTAACAAGATACTATTTGTTGGAGTCAGATATGGGGAAATTCGCCTATACAACACCACAAACATAATAAAATAGCAAACGTACATGATTCTATATTTCGTTACATACAACTTGTTTAATAAGCACAGTTGGTAAGCGACTAGCAACGAAATCTAAGACGTGCATTTCGTCCTATTCAGAACTCATTAATTGGATGTACCTGCATCTCAAAGTTGATGTTTACTTCGAGACTTGAACGCACTGCCGTTCGCTTCAAACGCAGTTACACACAAACTAGAGGCTATCAGAACTCTATCAATATATGAAGTAACGATATCGCTAACAGTGACTTATCAACTGGACCAATGACGCACAAACGAAGTACGAGCAATCTACAGTTATTATCCATCATGCTTCCTGCATAACACTGCCTGTTCAATCCACAACACCAATCTCAGCTTATGAATTATTTATTTCAAACATACTGAGTTTATGTACACTAGACAAAACAGACCACATCGTACTACAAAATACAAAATATACATTTGTACAAGATCTAGACAAAAATGGGTTGTGAATGTGGGAGACTGTAATGAATACACTGGACATAAATGAACAACAGTCAATCGGATCATAATCATCCATAAGTCAAAATAAGCCTTATAAAAGGAGGAACATGAATATGCAGTTAGTTTAGTTATTTAACAATCATACAATAAACAGAAACAAGTATCCTATCGGTTCAGAAATAGTTCACAAAAGTCATCATTCATTAGTCTCATTGGGATATAACAAGGTCAATTTGTAATTATAATAAGAACCGAGGATCTCTGAATGATTTATCACGTCTAGTTACGGTTACAGACTAACAAGTCTCTATAGTTCAATATGATCTAGCCGGTACTCATAGTCCATTTCTCATGCTGTGATGTTGTGTAACAACAACAACAACAACAACAACAGCAACAACAACAGAAATCTCATTAAACAGATTATACATTGAATCTTCATTGAATCAGATCACATTTTTATCAACATAGTTAACAGTATATCAACTAGTTGTACATCATAATATACATTGAAAACTATAAACTTAGCATACAAATCACACTGATAATCATGAACAATTACTCTGCATTGATTAATTAATAATTAATGAATTACACTTTGATGTATGAATGTGTGTTTTGTATGTTTCACTAATCATAGCAACAATTTCTAATCACGTTTGTTTGGCAACTAACAGTGGAACTTCGAACGTCACCATTAAAATCAGGACAACATCAATATAAGCAAACAATATTGTTCTCAGTTAATGTTTGTCAGGTTTCACTCAAACGATATACAATAATATCCGTTCATGATCTCAATCAAAAACTTAATAATCTCCACGACCCCTATACTAGTAATCAACATGTGCTCACTAGTGACTAGCTTCGTGAGGGAATTCTCGGAGTTCTAGTGAGAAGCCGTGACCAGTGGAGCTAATCCTTGTCGGGTAGAGACAGGTATCTACCTCAGTACAACGGAAGTTGGTCGCGCAATTTCGTGGATTGGTTGATGTTAGAAACTATCACCATTGGATGCCGGCTCAGTGGTCCAGTTGGTTAAGCGTTCGCGCGCGAGACCGAAGGCCCTGTGTTCGAATCCCGCGAGCGGGATCGTGGATGCGCACTGCTGAGGAGTCCCACAATAGGACGAAACGGCCGTCCAGTGCTTCCAGGTTTTCAATTGTGGTGGTCTAACATCAATCGCTTCATGATCTCAATAAAAAAAATAATGTAATGATATACATCTGTGAAAGTATTTAGTTGGATGAAGAGTCCGTGTGAGCGGTTCATACTCCTAGATGAGCGGTAAAAGGCCTAAGTAATTAAGTAAGAATGTTAGTTTATGAGTCAATGATTAGAAAGAAATCGATTACGTCACTACAGAAATTAATTCAACATTACATGTTGAAATTGTAATGAGAAGCGTACTTATTATTCCAGTGTGAATAAAATAGGCTTGAATTAATGTTTCCATTTACGAGTTAGTTGAAAGGATCAGCAGTAAAATGGACATTAAAATGAAGTTCATGAAATATTATGACAATTACATAGCAACAAGTATTCATTTGATTAGATGTTGAAATATATGGATTCGAAATAGGAGTGAAGCTAAACCACCATGGAAAACCTAGATGCACTTGTCGGCCATTTCGTCCTAATATGGGACTCCTCTGCAGTCCTCATTCACGATCTTGCTCACAGGATTCAAACCCAGTTGGATGGTGACTCAATTTCGTGGATTGGTTGTTGTTAGCCATTAATACTGTTGGATGCCGGCTCATTGGTTTGAAGGTTAAGCGTTTGTGCGCAAGACCTGAGGTCCTTATTTCGAATCACAGATATGCACTGTTCACGAGTTCCATACTAGAACGAAATAGCCACTACAGTTCTTTTAGGTTTTCCATAGTGATTTAGTTTTAATTGATCAATGAATTTAACTATTAAATTACTACAATCTCCACAAAACCCCCTTTCTGTTATTATTCTGCTTTTCTTTCTAGGTCAAACAATATACTACTTATTTACTTATTATTATTATTATTCTAAGTTAACATCTATTGTCTTTCAATTATTCGTTTATCATTTATCTCAGTGAGTAAACACTCAATGTGTACAATTTACATATGAACTAATTATATAGATATACATATCATCATTGTCAATGTTCAATATACATAATTGTACATTGAATAATATGCATGTCAATAAACACACAGAGGCGCTCATTTGATTGTTTATCCTTTTATTTCTTCTTTATTTTTTGTTCATCATCATGATCCTAACATTCATTTATCTTTATGGTTTCATCTCTTTCACACAAAGAAAAATATCCAAAGATGAAATGTATTACAATCAGTTAGTTGGTTAGTTCACTGAATATCATTCAACTATCTAACAAATTTCGATTAGGTCTATGCACACACACACACACATAGAATCACAAGAATGAGTACGGAAAGCTAAGAAACAAAAAAAAGAGAAAGAAAATTATCAAAAAGAAGTTTTTCAATGATACTTACTCATTCAAGTACTTGTATCAAAAGTGGATTTATTTTAAACAAAACAAAACTAATCAATTGATGAATAAGATTTTCCTTATGTATTAGAAGTTCTAGTGAGAAGCAGTAGTGACCAGTGAAGTTCAATCGGGTTCGTTGTGAGATAGTAACTCACTAATGACAATGATGGATGTGTCACCCAATTTTGTGGATTAGTTTAAATTAGACATTAACACCGTTGGATGCAGACTTAGTGGTCTGGTGGTTAAGCGTTCGCGCGTGAGACCTACAAGTCATGGGTTCGAGTCCCTCGAGGCAGGATCGTGGATGTGCACTGCTGAACAGTCCTACAATAGGACGAAATGGCCTTTCGATGCTTCAAGGTATTCCATGATGGTCGAGCTTCAATTGACTCATGATCTCAACTGTTGAAATTTTCTTTATGCTTACACTTATTATCCCTCTTTTTTCTTTTCTTTTTTTCTTGAATAACTAACTACAACTGAAACGATACTCACACCTATTTTTTTGTTATTTCAGTTATGTAATCGATATTTAGTTTTATTTTAGATGTTTTTCTCTTTCTCCAAAAAATAAAAGCAGGAAAACGAACAAACAAACTTCTGATGCGTTTTGTGGATATTATAGTAATTTCAATGGTTAAGATCATGAGTCAGTTGAATCTAGATCACCATGGAAAACCTGGAAGCACTGGACGGTCGTTTCATTTTATTGTGAGACTCCTCAGCAGTGCGCACCCACAATCTCGCCCCCCGCGGGGGTCGAACCCAGGACCTACTGGTTTCGCGCACGAGCACTTAACCACTAGACCACTGAGCTGGCCGACATCCGACGGTGTTAATGTCTAACTTCAACTAATCCACGAAATTGAGCGACACATTCACCATTCTCTTCAATGAGTCCCACAGGATGGAACGGCCGTCCAGTGCTTTCAGGTTTTCCACGGTGGTCTAGCTTCAACTGACGCATGACCTGAACCATTGAAACAAACTTCTATCTGAAGTTTATACTGATTGTGATGTCGTTGAAGAAGAACGATGAAAGCTCCACGGCCAAATTATCTAACTCATCCATCAAACACAAACAAACTAGAAATAACACATTGAAATGATTACTGTAATCTAAAGAATAGTACATTTTGTATCATACAAGATAAGTAATAAAAGGAGGGGAAAAAAACTAAACAAAAATTGATCCTATCCATATATGTATCTATTGTGAAGGGGCGCAGTAAAAGGATGAATAGAGACAAACACTCTTTAATCTTTCAATATTATAGATAAGAATATTCTCGATGATGATACTTGACCATCATGAGTTTGATTTAGTTATCATGCCTTCTTTCTTCTTTTCTTTTTCTTTTCTTTTTCCTTTCTTTCTTTCTCTTTCTTTCTTCCTTTCTTTCTTATTTGATATCCTTTTCTGATGAATATAGTAGGTACTTGAAGTGTAACTCATTCAATATAGATAGTTACATTCTATTCAAACAGATATACACATATCAACAATGATAAATACTTTAAGTTATATGCATATATTTCATTAAGAAAAAGATAACGACTGTATTTACAAATCTTCATCTATCTAGGTTATATGATTGACTTTCTTATTCTACAATGATCGATGAATAAGGAAGATCAGATGAAAACGTAAAGGTGAGGACTAGCAAAGCAAAGGATGCATTTTTATAATTGAAGAATATATGGAACTCAAAATAATTGTCTGTCAATCAATATCAATGTCACAATCTTCAATATGAACGTCGAAACAGTCAGTTCTACTGTATGGAGCTGAAACTTGGAGAACTATTACAACCATCATCAAGAAGGTACAAGTATTTATAAACAGTTGTTTACGCAAGATACTCAACATCCATTGAACGAATACCATCAACAAGAGACTTCTGTGTGAGAGAACAAACCAGCTTCCAGCTGAGGAGGATATTAGGAAAAGACGTTGTAAGTGGATTGGACATACACTATGTAAATCATCAAACTGCATCGTGAGGCAAGCCCTGACTTGGAATCTTGAAAGGAAGGGGTAAAGAGGAGGGCCAAAGAACACATTACGTCAGAAATTGTAAGCAGTTATGAAAAGGATGAATAACAACACGAAAGAACTGGAAAGGATTGCTCAGAACAGGGTTGGATGGAGAATGCTAGTAGGCGGCTTATGCGTATCCACGAGGAGAAACAGGCGTAGATAGGTTAGTACGTAATTTCTTTACAATATTGACAGTCAAAAACTAGAGATTCAGTTCTACTTATTTAGGTGGTTACCACAAACATATATATTGTTTTATTCTTTTTGAATAGATGTAAGTATACTACAGTATGTTTCTGTGATAACTACGATATTAATAGAAGTAGTAGTAGTAGTAGTAGTGTGAATAGTAGTACGATAACTTCAATGGTTTCATAAAATGTGAAAACCATACACTAAATACTTCATATGCAAATCTTCCATCAACGATCACAAACTTCATCATCCCTTCATTACTATTACAACTAATCTCTCTTTACATTCCTATTCTCTTCGATTCGGTCTTCACAATCTTCTGCTACCAGTTGTTTCACTTCCTATTGGGGTTGCATACTACATATCCCTGAATATATAAGTAGCTTACACTACATTATTAGTAGAAGAAGAATAAAGAGTTCATTAATCTTTAAACGTTAATGTAAAAATTCTTTTCCTTCATTTTGAAATTCTATACTAATAGACAACAGTGAAATCTGAACCTTATTACCGAACCTCAGTTGTCTGATGGTTAAGCGCTCGCGCGCGAGACCGATAGGTCCTGAGTTCGAATCTCGCGGGGGACGGGATCGTGGATGCACACTGCTAAGGAGTCCCATACTAAGACGAAACGGACGTCTAGTGCTTGCAGGTCTTCCATGGTGGCCTAGTTTCAATTGACTCATGATCTCAACTGTTGAGAACAATATTGTTTGCTTATATTGATGTTGTCCTGATTTTAATGGTGACGTTCGAAGTTCCACTGTTAGTTGCCATCCAAACTTCATTAGAAATTGTTGCTATGATTAGTGTAGCAGACAAAACACACATTCATACATCAAAGTGTAATTCATTAATTCATTAATTAATCAATGCAGAGTAATTGTTCATGATTATCAGTGTGATTTATATACTAAGTTCATAGTGTTCAATGTATATTATGATGTACAACTAGTTGGTATACTGTTAACTATGTTGATAAAAATGTAGTCTGATTCAATGAAGATTTAATGTGTAATCTGTTTAATGAGATTTCTGTTGTTGTTGTTGTTGTTACACAACATCACTGCATGAGAAATGGACTATGAGTACCGGTTAAATCATATTGAACTATAGAGACTTGTTAGTCTGTAACCGTAACTAGACGTGATAAATCGTTCAGAGATCCTCGGTTCTTATTATAATTACAAGTACATCTTGTTATATCCCGATGAGACTAATGAATGAGGACTTTTGTGAACTATTTCTGGACCGATAGGATACTTGTTTCTGTTTATTGTATGATTGTTAAATTGCCAAACTATCTGCATATCCATGTTCCTGCTTTTAATAGGGCTTATTTTGACTTATGGATGATTATGATCCGATTGACTGTTGTTCATTTATGTCCAGTGTATTCATTACAGTCTCCCACATTCACAACCCATTTTTGTCTAGATCTTGTACAAATGTATATTTTGTATTTTTTGTAGTACGATGTGGTCTGTTTTGTCTGGTGTACATAAATCCAGTATGTTTGAAATACGTGATTGATATGTTGTAGACTGTGATTTGTGTTGTGGATTGAACGAGGAGGTGTAGGCAGGAAGCATGATGGATAATAACTGTAGACTGCTCGTACTTCGTTTGTGCGTCATTGGTCCGATCAATAATTCACTTTTCTTTAATTGTCAGTGTCATTACGTTATGTATCAATAAGCCGTAATTTGTTTGTTTGTAAAGTAGGGAGTTTTTATGACGTGATTTGGCCGTACGTATGCAGTGTGGAACTGTTAGGTATAGAACCTAGTGCGTTTAGATCTTTTCAGGAGTTTATCCCTTCTACAAGTAATTTTCTTTGCCATAGATATCATCTTTCTCACCTTCAGTACAATTGAATTTGAGAACTTCTTACTAGAACTTCAAGAACACTTCTGTTTATCCTAGATTTTTTCCAGCTCAGTGATTATTGTTAGAAAACTACTGTTGATGTTCTACTCCTCTCTACTTACGTAGTAGTGTCACGATCCATAATGCATTTAATACATATGAACTGACTCCTTGTTAAAGTCATCAATCGATTCATTATCTCAAACGCAAAAAACTAACCGTTCACCGCTCTCTGTTATTCATTTAGTATACATACACACATATAAACATATATCGTAATATCATAATTAGTATTACACCAAGTATATTCTTACTAACTTAGATAACTTCAAGATCAAACAAAAAGATGAAGACCAAAGATTACATTACGATGACAAATGAAGACAAACATGAGAAGAATAAACAGCAATTGAATAGAACTAGAAAGGAAGGCCCAGCACAGATTAGATTAGAGAATACTGGTCGGTGGCATATACTCTATTGGGAGTAACAGTTGTAAGTAAGTAAGTAAGTAAGTAAGTAAGTAAGTAAGTAAGTAAGTAAGTAAGTAAGTAAGTAAGTAAGTAAGTAAGTAAGTAAGTAAGTAAGTAAGTAAGTAAGTAAGTAAGTAAGTAAGTAAGTAAGTAAGTAAGTAAGTAAGTAAGTAAGTAAGTAAGTAAGTAAGCAAGTAAGTAAGTAAGTAAGTAAGTAAGTAAGTAAGTAAGTAAGTAAGTAAGTAAGTAAGTAAGTAAGTAAGTAACTCGGCATCTTACATGACGATTGATGTAGATAAGTTAAAAAACACTTATGAAAATGTTTTTAAACATTAAACTATTACAAAAACATTTTCATGAACAAATAAAATTAAAAAAAAGAAAGAAAATAATCCCTAATAGAATAAACCTATCCTCTACACCCCCTTTCATTGATTTCTTCCACCATCCCATCCCATAACAACCCCATCTCACCCCACCCCATCTATTTATTATTTCTTCATTTACTCGTTAACATAAATGATCAAGTTAATTTAATTTAGAAATAAATATATCGATCAGTTCAAAAAAGAGAAATGGTTCCTTGTTCCGAAAATTATTTTTGTTTTCCTTTTTTCTTTTCTCTCTCTTTTTTTTTAACATTATCATTATTATTATCTCTAATCTGGACTATTCTAATGATCTTTTTCTTTATTCTTGTTTTTCTCGCTGATAATAGTTTCTCTTTTTTCCTGTTTTTCGATCATTTTTTTCGAACGTTTCACCTAATTGATTAGTTTTTCTTTCTTTCTTTCTTTCTTGGAAACTTTTCTCTTTTTTCGTGTTGTTGTTTCTGTTCTTGTTGTTGTTGTTGTGGTATGAATTGAAATAAAACTGTTTTCTGTTAATTTTTTTAATGATGGTGCTCATATCAACTAGTATAATAACAACATGGAAAACACTGACTCAATCACATTTGATTGAGAAACAGTTTCCCACCTGGAACAGGTAGGAACTTTCATATATCTGTGTGGTATCATCGAGGAAAAAGAAGAATTGAATGAAGATGTTAAGGTAAGGATTGACAGAGGAAGGACAGCATTCCTACAATTGAAGAACATATGGATTTCAAAACAACTGTCTGTCAATCAATATCAAAGTCACAATCTTCAATACGAATGTCAAGATATTTCTACTATACGGAGCTGAAACTTCAAGAACTAATACAACCATCATCAAGAATGTACAAGTATTTGTAAGCAGTTGCCTACACAAGATACTCAATGTCCATTAGTAGGGTACCATCAACAACAGCCTACTTTGAAAGAGAACAAACCAAATTTCAATTGAAGAGGTAATCAGAAAAAGACATTGGAAGTAAATATAAAAAACACTGCGGAAATTATCAAACTGCATCACGAGGTAAGCGCTAACCCGGAATCCTGAAGGGAAGCGGAAAACAGAAACGTTAAAGAACATATTACGTCGGAAATTGTAAGCAGTTATGAAAAGGATGAATAACAACTGGAAAGAATTGGAAAGGATTTCCCAGGACATAGTTGGATGAAGAATGCTGGTTGGCAGCTTATGCTTCTTGACAAAAGGTAACAAACATAAGTAACATTACATCAAGATGTGTATAAGTGGTTGAACTTCACTGATCACAGGTTCCTAATAAAACTTTGTAAACGCTCTCTTAAAATCAATCACTAGTTGACGCATGTTAATCAACAGTATGGAGTTATGGGATAAGAATCCATGATAAATGGAATGTTAGGATGAGAATTACAGAGGACAGTGAATGATGGTCATAGAATATCGTGGATTGATTTGAAGATGAACTTTTGCACCGCCAGATTCCAGCTTATTAATTCATAGTTGAAGTGTTCAAGCATGAGACTAAAGATTCTTAGTTTGATTTCTGATTTCAAGTTCATAGATATGAACCACTGAAGAGTACCATACTATGACGATAATTCCATTCAATGTTTCCAGGTTTTCAATAGTTGTCTTAGTTATATCAGATTGGCTAGCAGCGGAATCCAGGACGCGCGTTTCGTCCAGTTTGGGACTCGTCAGCCGGATGTACCTGCATCCCAGAGTTGATGTTCACTCTCGAACTCGAACTCAGTACCGTTCGCTTCAAACGCCATCACGTTATCCACTTAGCTACTGAGTCCTATATCAGATTATGATCTCAACTAATTATACTTTACTGAAGTATTCTTATTACATCATCATCACATATAAAATGATAAAATGAGTTTAAAAAGTTTTATAATATTCAATAATTAACTTTTACCTGGAGGTCCAGGTTTACCTTCATAAAATTTCATTTCATTACAATCGACTGAAAGACCACGACAAATATCCCGGAACATATCAATCTTGAAAATTAAAATAAAAGCAAAATGGATACCAATATGTTAGCGAAATTAAAACAAATAATAAACATGAAGTGGTGTTTTGGATTAAGATCATGAATCAGTTGATGATCCGTTAAGAGGAATTGTGGATGAGTACTGTTGAAGAGTTCGACAATATAATGAGACGGCCATCCAGTGCTCCTAGGTTTTCATCATCAACTGATTCATGGTGTCAATCAAAATGGAATACAGTTCGTTTGACAATTGGTAACAATACTGTTAGTAGAGTCGAAGATAAATTCTGAAAGTTTTCATCACGGATCTATCTTAGTTGAACAATAATTTAAAGTAAAAAAGCATTGAACAGTTTCGTAATTCTAGTATGGTACTCTTCAGAAATATGTGACCAAATATCCATCGATGATCAAATCATGAATCTCCGGGTCTTTTAGTGAGCACTTAACTTTTAAACCGATGAACTGTCACCCATCCGCTTCAGTTCAATCTTCCGAAGCTTCTTCTGTCGGGCATTCCACTTCCGATTGGTGTTGTAAACTACTTATATCTGTCAACATAAGTAGCGTGCACCACAAAACCACTATACTGATCACTTGTTATGCTAATATAAATGTGAGTGTATTACACAACATTTTCCTGTTCAGTAACTCAGGTTTTTGCCACAATACCATAAAGGTAAAGCATCTAAACGTAGTATCTCATATTATTGCTTACTCGTTAACGTTGGGGCATTTGTTTACGAGAAAAATTTACATTTAACGAATGAATTTATAGACCTTTTTTACTTCAGGACTTGCGTGTTTGGCTCAAATTACTGTTGCATTTGATGTGTGTTAGAGATGATATCGAACCCCTTCAAGGAGAACTAGAACAAATACGACAGACTACTCTAAATGACCTATTTCTGACTACTACATAACTGTTATAGATCAAATGTGACAGAATCGAGCTGCGTACTGTCTCAGTCATACCCTTTCACAACCATGAAGTTATTTGTGTCACTAACTCGTTCGGTCAATCATTTAGATATACGCTAGACATAAATTTATCCACAGGAGCAGCTGAATTTCTAGATACACATGGATGTGGTGAAACTAAGTAACTTATCCTTTAGATGAGGAACCATCATAGGTTGACTAGGAAACGGTATACAAAAGTCAATTGCATTAAAGTTCCTCTTCATTGCTTTAGTTAGTCTATCTATTATGTTTATTTATGTAATCTGTTTCATTGTTATCACTGATTTATCAACTATTTTGACCTGCTGAATATTTTTATACATTGTCAAATGGCGCTCCTTTCACGATATCGTCTGAAGAACATTCTATATTGCAGTTACATAATCGATTCAATGTTTGACATCGTTGGACTCTATCAGTCATACAAATACACATACATTTTTCATCATAAGTTAATTGATATTCCTTTTTAACCCAATACTCTAAGACTAAATTATAATCAGAGTATAATAATCTACCTATTCCACTAATATTTCGTCATCAACTTAGAATGCTGGTTGGCGGCCTATGCTCCATTGGGAATAAAAGGCGTAAGGAAGTAAAGTTAAACATCATCAACACAATTAAAGTAACTAACTGATCCTCCATGAATTAAATTTAATTGGTAGAAAAAAATGATAATTGTACGAATTCATTTTGTATTGTTTACTTGAATCTTCCTATTGATGTTTAGGACTGTGAATGATCAGTTTGTCGTTGGCATATGTACGTCCTATGAGGATTGCTTTGATATTACCTAAAGTCACAAGCATTATAAACAGAGATGGATAGTGGCTAGCAGGATGTGAGTTTCGTCCCAATTGCTACTCATCAGTCTGTGATGTAAAGCATTATCGACGCAATCTGCACAGAATGTACATATGTCAATAATAGACTGATCGATTACAGTTCGAAACATCAATGGAAAGTTTCAAGCCAACAATACAAAATGAATTCAAACTTCACTTCATTGTACAACCTAATGACTATCAGAGCTCAATAGCTAAGTGGATAATGTGATGACATTTGAAGCAAACGGTAATGAATCCGAGTCTCACAGAGAAGAACATCAACTTTGTGATGCAGTTACATGCATCTGACGAATCTCAAGCGGGACGAAACGTCTGTTTTGGATTCCATCATTCATCTTTAATTATGATATTTGTATGTTTCAATTATTTTTCGTTCTTATGCTTACAAATCTAATTTATTAATGTCTTGAACGATAATCATAATAATAAATAACCATCTATTGAATATCGTTTCTTCCCATCTTACCAACACTCTCTTCAAACAATTCACAAATAAACAAACAAACAATGACCGCAATAAAGCCTTAATATTTCTCTTCAATTATATTGTTTTTTTTTTCTTTCGCCTTGGAAATGATTGTAAGAAATTAAATTAAATTTGACCTAAATTAGGTTGTTGTTGTGGTGGTGGTGATGGCGGTGGTGATGGGGGTGGTTGTTGTTGTGGTTGTTTTTTTTCTTTCTTTAGTTGGTAGACCAACACTTATTCTCAATATTGTTCTTCTCTCTCTTTTTTTTCTTCTTTTTACCCCCTCCTCCTTATCTAACCAGAACCATGAAAAAGAAATAAACAAATTTGATGTGTATAATTAATATGAGAGATAGAGGTCAAGTGGTTTTTCCAATCATTTTTTGTTTGTTGATGATACGTTAATTAGTGTAAAGGGGGAGAGGGGAGGGGAAATTTGAGAAATTTGTAGAATGTTCATTATTTAAATTATGAATTGATCTTGGATTGAATTATCAGTGAAAATCTAGAAACACTGGATCATTATTTATTTAAAGTATGAGACTCCTTAACAGAGCTGGTTCTTGTTCAATCACCACAGTTAAGTAACATCGGGCCCGATCAACAGTTGCATGGGTGACCGGCTGGGAATACCGGGTGTCACTAACTTTTAAAAAAAACTTAAATGCCCTGATATGACTAAGAGTGGAGATAGTCCACTCTTCTCCAGGTGTGGGTGTGTTTTACGAAATTAAGAGGGCGGAAAGCGAATATCCGGAACTTTAAACGGGTTGGTGAATATGAATGATCCACATAGGGGAGTTGGAAAACCCTGATTCTAAACCAATGATGCACATGGGCTTCAGGATTCTGGGGAAATAAATGGCGTATGAACCTTCAGTACATTCTATCGTAATTTAACTTTTAATCGACATATTAGTGAACTAGCCCTTTAAAATGACTCAGTTGTAACGTTTTCTAATATACAACTAGCTGGGTAATTTTACCGGAAGATGTATATACTACTTTTGAGAACCTAGAACTATTGAATCTAACGGAGGCATTCAATCGATCCTTTTGTGTGGAGTTATCAAATTATGCCTTCAGGAGTAGAAATATTCAAAATATGATTATGGCTACTGGATTAAGGAATCACAGTTTCCGTATGACAAAGAAGAACCTGAACTGATCACCTCCTATCGGTTACATCTATTATCAGTAAATAATTTCAAGAATCCGGATATTCTATAACACTTGACAAGGAGAAACAAAATATAGGCTTTACAGTTTCTAATTTTCAAAGAAAAACATACTCTTTACGCTTATTGTCATTTCACCCTCCTCCTTTATCCGGGCTTGGGACCGGCATTAGCCCCTGGAGGGACTCCAGGTGGAGTTTCACAAATTGTACTTTGTATAATAATTATACAATCCTAATTCGACATTATAAGCAGAGATGGTTGGTGGCTATCAATGGATTCTTCCTCTAGCTATCATCTGTCTTCATTTATAATACTTGTGACTTAATGTAGATATTAAGGCAGTTTGTATAAGATGCAAATATGCTAAAAAAGGGTGATCATCAATGGGAAATTCAACACAACCAACACAATCAGAATTTATTTGACTTGGTTTTATTTCATTACATCTCAGGTTGAGTTTTATTGAAAGGCATTTAGTAGGTCAGATTCACTTTAGGATAGCCTTAAAATAATTCAGTCCAATTCGTGTTGGGTATGCGACACTTACCCACCAAAGACAACAAAAGTTGATCGCACAATTTCATGGATATGTTGAAGTTAAACATTTAAACCGTTGAATGCTGGCTCATTGATCTAGAGGTTAAGAATTTACGCGCAAAACCGAGGGTTGTGAGTTCGAGTCCGACGTGCAAGATCGTGGATGCTCACTACAGAGCAGTCCCATACTAAGACGAAATGGCTTTCCAGTGTTTCCACGTTTCTAATAGTGATCTAACGTTGATCGATTCATGATCTCAAACAATCTCCACAACACCATACTAACATACTATTCTTGAATCTATGTATTTATTTATTATTTATCTAAACACATAAATGATGGCATAAGAAGGCACCGAACAGATATGCGCCACTTAAACCATTCGATTTGTGCGAAAGCCCCAGTGCCCAAACCGAAGCAAGGGTTTTTCTTAGGGAGCCAAACCTCGAGTCTTTGACCTAAAGGTCCGATCCACAAGACAGTGGAGCGACGTCTGGAGATTCAGTTCCATGGTAGCCAGTGACCAACATTTGGTTCACATGCCATTTGTTCCTTCAGGGTACTGGAGCCAATGTACACCATTTGTTTGGAATCCGGGTTTTCCAATTGCCCTAGATAAATCCTCCACATCCACCAACCCATTTAAAGTATCGAACATTCGCTTTTTGTCCTATCACTTTCGTAAACAACACCCGTGACGCGAGAATGTAGTGAATGGGACTTCTCTGTCAGTGGTTGTATACACATGGTCATGTGAGAGCATTTGGAGAGAGAGAGGGAGAGCTGACTCTTCCCACTGTCGGCTGTACCAGAGCACCTGAAAGCGAATCCAAGTATATTAATCAATTAATCATGTCAGTTCTCAGATAATACACATATACCGACATAAATGATACTTAATTTCATTAGCAAAAGGTTAAGTGTAATAAATTGAAAATATTCATGACAGTAAATGACAATTTGTGGAAACTTCCATATATGAAATAAGTAATCAATTACATAATCAATTTTGATGGACCACATTATACTAAATACCCTTCTATATTCATCTTGTTCAGTTGACAATTATGTGTAATGGAGTTATTATGAAAGTAACGAATTCATTCATTCGTTCGTTCCTTCGTTCGTTTCTTTGTTCGTTTCTTCTGAACCGTCGAATAGTTCATTTTGAAAAGGGGAGATTATAATTAATGGATGAACCAATCAGATTTAAGATAAAAGGTTTCGGATTTTGGCGCGGAATTCATTTATTCATCCATTTGGTTAAATAGAGTTTTGGCATTATAACTGATGTCATTTCATGATGAAAATTCTAAATCTAATTTCTAATCTAAACCATCGATTATAAATCTTAATTCTTATTCTTCGAACTGTTTCATAATCTCAATAGTTGAAATTATGAGTTAATTGAAGTTAAATCACCATGAAAAATCGGGAAGCACTGGACGACTGTTTCGTTTTAGTATGGAACTCCTCAGCAGTGTGTATCCATAATCCCGTCCCTCGAGAGATTTGAATCTAGGACCTCTCAGTATCGCACGAGAGCGTTTAACCATTAAACCACTGAGTCGATATTTAACAGTGTTAATGTCATAAACCATATTTAGTTTTATTAAATAGATTAACACTCTCCATGTCACTTAAGCATCTCATAAAGGTCGTTTATAAATTATAATCTCACTTATTAGAATTATTTATATCAACAATTGGCTAACTGAACATTTATTAATTTAAACAATTAATATGAATGGAACTTATGTTAAATGAGGGATACTACCCCTAACTCTTGGATCTGAAAAGTCGGAAAAATGAAAATTTCTCAAATGCGATAAAAACGATTTTGATTGTCTAGTTATAGTATTCCGACATCAGACAGTGGGTTTTAAGCGTTATTTAAGCCCTCACGCTTCAGGCTGAGCTATTTCGCTTACTACTCTATATATGTGTTGTATGCAGTATAGGCTAAGCCTTATGGCTATATAGAGCTGAGGGTCTCATATGAGGCTGGAGGTTCTCCATTGTTATTGTGTATGGTTCGGCATTGCTTTAGCAAGCTTTGCTGACTGTTCATGCAAAAAATTGGTTTGCTGGTTAACCGATTTCATTCATAATGGTGGTTGCTCTTCAGTGTTCCCGAGGGTCATTGTCATTGGGACATTGTAAGGCATGTCGCCATTGCTAACATTAACGAGTTTGACTGTCGTGTAAGCGGAATAGGTCAACTTTGGCCTGTTCGTGCTGTGCATAATTGATTCACGCGATGATTGATCGGAATAACTATACATGTGATGTGAATGTGTATATGAATGGTGCGAATGGTTCACCAGGGTGCTTGGTACCTGTGTCGTTGCGTCACAGGATTGAGCTGTACTATTCAGATTGTAGCTTTGAAGCTTATACGGTGTCTGGTTTTCCCTGCTAAACGGGGTTGAGCTGTACTGTTTGAGTTTTTATGTGAAAGTCCGGATGGTGTCTGGTTCTCCTGAAAACCAATGTAAACTTACCCTGGCCCACAAAAGTATATTATGTAATATATAAATATGATAAATGGAATGTTTTGACTGTGTTATGTTTGCCGAATTGAATAGCTTGATTGAGAGGTTACCGTTGTTCTTCTGTTCAAATTCACTAATGATTATATTGAGGAGAAGCCATTGATGTTACTATCGTGAATGACAATGAAAACATAAGGTTCAAAGTATGCAAATACAAAAAACATCCATCTGATTTGTAAGTTTCACTGGCCTTCGAATATTTAACTCAAAGCACATCAAACAAATAATCGCTATTGTATGAATACTGTCGAAGCATACATCCTGGCTATCCTCGTATATAATCATCGACTTAACTTGTGTTAGTGAATGGTACTGCGTTCGAGTCTTGAAGTGAATATCAAATCTGAGATCCAAGTACATCCAGTTGACGAGTCTCAAGTAGGACCAAATGCGTTCCCTAGATTCCACTGCTAGCCACTATCCATCTTTACTTAGAAGGCATCTATTTTGTGGAAGTTTCACTCATTTATTGAACATTGAATATGTGCATTAGACGGTACAATTGACATATTACATAATGTCTTGAAGTAGTTTATAGATTTACACATTTTCTACTAGTGTGATCTAGATCCTGCCAACAGATATATTTCAACTGTGAAAATCAATTCTCATCAAGGCAAATGACTTTTCATAGGAGCTCAAACACTATTCTAACAGATAGTTCTATGTATGGTTTACACTTAATCAAGTAGTTGAAATTATGAGTAAGACTATAATTTATGGACGACCTTTGAGAGATGCTAAAGTAACTTTGAGAATATTCACCTACTTAGTAAAGGTAACTGTGGGTTATAAACATGTAGGAAGAATAAAGATTATGATTTATAATTTATGTTTAGCATTAGATTTTCATCACGGATATCAACTAAAATGCTTAAAACGCTATTGAACCAAATCATTGAATGAATGAATTTTGCGCCGAAGTCCACGACCTATAATCTTGAATTTGACTGGTTCGTCCATAAATTATGGTCTTGCCACTAATTTTCATATTATATAATAGTTGAATTTGTGAGTCGATTAAAGCTAGACCATCATAGAAAATATGGATACACTGGACGTTTAGATGGTGGTTGGAGGTAGTCGATAGGAAACCCTGAACCCGGGTTTCGTGTTACTTGGCACTCGTCAGCAAGGTATACCTTTAATCTTGAGGGAACTGGTGCTCCCCGGAGGATTCGATCCCGTGTCACCCAGCTTCACAGTCAGAGATGTCACCACTGAGCTATCCGGGCCGCGAATGATGTCCTGTAGGACTGAGATGTAATCACAATTGATTGATCACCAGTCTAGGTGACTGGACACCACGTGCACTATATATTGAGATTAGATGATGTTTGGAGGTAGTTGACGGGATAGCATTCGATCTGTACTAACTAAGGACTTGACACATATGACGTTGATCACCACCCAGTGATCAATCAGTTGTGACACTGTACGTTTATTTCATCCTAGTACGAGACTGCTCAACAGTGCTCATCTGCGACGGTACACTCTGGATTCAAACCCAGTGTAGTGGGGACAACAGAATGTTTTTGACACGAAATTACAGAACATGTCACGAAAATCTGGGAACCATATAGTAAATAGTTAATTTGCAAAATATCAATCCATCGTCTTAAACTTCACTGTTCCTTTTTGCAAATATCAGTCCATTGTCTCAGATTTCATTGTTTATGCATTTCCATACCAATTGTATTTCTTTTCCGCTCTTTCCTTATCGATCTTCTACTGAAATACATTCTCCCAGCCTGCCCACCGTTATATACTACTTATATTGGATAGAATTAACCTACACTACACTAGAACCTCCGATTTCACAAACGAATGCTTAATCTCTATCCCATTGACTCATCTAACGCTTCCAGATTTCCACTGATATTCTAACTTTCATCAACTTATGAATTCATTAATCTTCACAAACCATCACCTCACCCCACCCCTCAATTTCGATATTAATTATTGTAACTATATAGAATAAAGTTAATCTACTTTCACTGGTTGATATCATGAGTCAATTGAAGTTAGACCATGATGGAAAACCTAGAAGGACTGGATGGCCGTCTCGTCGTGGTATGGAACTCCTCAGCAGTGTACATCCACGACTCAGCACCCCGCGGGATTCGAACCCAGGACCTACTTAACCACTAGACCACTTGGCTTTATCAAAAAGAATAAAAAATAAAACTCACATTCACTGAAGGCCATAATCTATTACTCTGTATACTTTTCAATAAAAGAGATTTCTTTACTGAATACAGATCATTATTATTATCATTATGATAATAATTCTTCTTATGATCACTATTCATTTCATCATCAGAAATCAATAATAAACTTTGATCTAAATGATCAGTATTATTGATTTGATCAATATATTCCAATTTATTGATTAATTGATTTTCAATGAATTGTATTCTTTGATAAAATTGATAATAATAATGATAATAGAAACTAATTCCTAAACTAATTAATACCACTGTAATGAATAGATTCCATATGAATAATAATTTACTTTGATAGATTAGATGATCTAAATGGATACGATTCTGTTGTATTAATTTAGGATCCATTCGATTTATTATTGATGATGATGATGATGATGATGTCATTAAATTAGGTGTCCGTAATGAACTAGAAACATTATTATTGCTATTATTAGTAGTATTTGTAATAGTAGTAGTATTCTGAGTAGTATTGTTAGTAGTAGTAGTTGTAGTATTTGTACTTAATTGTTTCTTATGAAAATCCATTCGATTATATCCATTCTGCATGGTCTTATGTAAATCTATACATTGATTATTATATTGTAGATCAAGTGAATGATTTGTATAATATGAATTAGATTTTAATGTACAATTATCAATATCAGTATGAGGATGATGATGATGAAGAGGAGGAGGAGGATGATGATGAGGAGGAGGATGATGATGATTTAAGGTTGGTTTGTTTAAATCATTCGATTGAATAGTATACTGTTGAAAAGTTCTATATGGAATAGATTCTATAATGAATTCATTATATTCTGTTGTATTTGGATTACTTTGAATTGAAGTTAACATGAAAAATGAATGATAGTTGTATATCTAGTTGATGTTAATTACAATTTCATTATTATTCTTTCACTAATTCAATTGGATAAATATAAAACAAAGAAAAGGATACTGTTATATCCCACTGAGAATAATGAATGGTAACTGTTGGGATCTATTTCTGGACTGATACTATACGTATATTTTTATTCTATAACTGTTAAGTAACTAAACTATCTGCATATTCATGTTTCTCTTTATGTTGACCCATAGACTATTATTCTACGATTTACCATTCTTGAGTTATGCCCAGACTATTCATTACTACCTACCGTATTCACAGCCACATTTGGCTAAATCTTGTATTAATGTTGTTTTTCTAATTTATGGCACGATGTGGTCTGTTTGGTTTGTATATAAACCCAGTATGTTTGAAATAAATGATTCATATTGCAGAGGCTGAGATTGGTGTTTTGAATTCGAACAGACAGGCAGAGCTAGGCAGGACAAAGGACCGATAAAGACTCTAGACTGCGCGTACAGGTTTGATGTGTCGTTGGTCCGGTCGACAACTCACTGTTCTCTAATTGGTGGTATCACTACGTCACAAGGCCTACAATTTATAACAATTACATAACTCGAAATCTTTATAACAATGAGTTACATATTTTAATAAACAAAGTTTGTGTACAACCACTCTAAGAATACTGCACCTTTATTCTTAGTAGTGAGCGTATAAAGGATAAATTAAGGTTGAAATCAATGCAAAGACAAAATACACTTCGTATCCTTGGAACTGATTGTACCATGACTCATAATTCTAGATGTGATACATTTGGGCTCGACCCTTTGTGGGAAAAGAAACTCAGGTCAAATTTTATCTTTTTCTTCAAAATACTTAATAAACTAGCCCCCAAAATGCCCTGGTATAGCGGAGAGTGGGGAGAGTTAGCTCTCCTACTCCAAATGCTCTCAAGTGATTACGTGCATACAACCACTGACAGCGAAGTCCTACTCACTACATTCTCGCAGCAAATTGAGAGGACGAAAAGCGAATGTTCGGGGCTTTAACCGAGTTGGTGGATATTGAGGACCCACCTAAAAGGAGTTGGAAAACCCTGATTCCAAACCAATGATGTACATGGGATGATGTACAGGATCTTATAGGAACAAATGTAGTATGAACCAGCTGTTGGTGACTGACTACCATCGGTTTGCATCTCGTGACGTTGACTTACTACCTCCTGAGTCAGACCTTTAGGCCAAACACTCTGGGTGTGGCCCCCCAGTACCCCAGCCCTCACACATATCGAATGATTTGTGTGGTGCATATCTATTTGATGCCTCCTTGTACCAATGTTTATGTGTTGAAATAAATGAATAAGTAAATACATCCAATCAAGTAATTTAATATGCAGAAACTTCTTATTACAACATCCGTAGCTCCTTTTCACTAGTGAAACAAACTCATCCTAAACCATCTCTCTATATGAACTACTTAACCTGTAGATTTTCTAGGCTCTGGAATAATCTACCACAATCGATCCGCATAATAAAATCACTCGCATCCTTTGTTCGTTGCATTGATGCATACTGCTCCTCTGAAGATGCATGGAATGTTCTAGCTCATGTTAGTGTATCTTATTCCACAAATGAGATTTCAGGAAATTTAAATGTTTAGCCACTCTTATTAATGAATCCCCTAAGTTAAACCACTTATCAGCTATCACTTTACATTGACACTGTCCCTAGCAACCATAACTAATTTGAGTAATATTCAAAAATGAATAGTAGATCACTGTGTCAATTTTCGTAATGTTTGTGCTTGTTACATGGTTTTTATTCTAGTTTATTAGTAGTTTGACATATTAGCTGCTCATAACCTCAGTGAAGGTTTAGTCAGCCTAATGTGGTTATTTGTAACAATGCTAAATTAAGCAATTGAAATTCACCATCAAATCAACATTAGATCACAATTAGAGGTTTATGTAAAAATGAGTTCTAACATATTTTACACTTGATTCACTTCCTTAATTATGATGGTGGCGAACATGGATGTTGGTAGTTGTTACGAAGCCGCAATCGATCCAACGTGTACATTACAAGACGGAGAGAGCTAAATCAATGTTCTTTGCAATGAGTTTATGAAAATGTTTCAGCAAAAGACCACTAAGATAGGAGAACACTTGGTATTCATTCATGCAACCCAAAGGACATCTAACAAACCTACAGCATTTGGAAATACTGGATGACCGCCTTTTGTGAGGCCGTTCTAATTCGTTGAAACAGAACAGCGGTCAAGTTCGAAAGGATCTGACATTTTACTGTGCCTAATCATTATCTATGAAGTATGTTAATACTTTCAATCATTCTATATATATATACCAGAAAAGAAAAGATAATCTATATCTCATTCTGTTTCTATGTAAAGGTCAGTTAGAAAATTAGATTTATGTTGAACTGAAACATACAACACAATCTAAATTGATGTTTAACCTTGATTTTATTTATATTTTCAGTTCAGAGAAATATAGTTCATTTTGTTAAGAAATGGTTTGAAACATTTCAGTATTAATGTTAAGGAATGTAATTGATGAGTCTTATTTGACCTATATACATCTTGAGTGTACTGAATTGTTGGAAGTGGATAGGACATACATTGAAGAAAGCTCACAACTGCGTCATAAGGCAAGCCCTCATCACTTGAAATCCTCATGACCAAAGGAGAAGAGAAAGATCATAGAATACAATACGCCGATAAATGGAAACAGACATAAGAAGAATGAACAACAGTTGGATAGAACTAGAAAGGAAGGCCGAAGACAGAGTGGGTTAGAGAATACTGGTCGTCGGTCTATACTTCATTGGTTGTATGTAAGTAAGTAAGTAATGAAATCCACGGTTCGTGTTTCGTTTTCGTGTGAATATCAATATCGAAGTGAAGATGCATTCAATGGATGATTATTGGATGAACATCTTGCATTTCACTTATCCATTATCATAATTTGCTTAAGAAGAATATACTTAATAGATAAGAAGGTAAATTGAAGTCTACAAGACAAGTTATTCACCACATGTGGAGAAATTCGAACACTTTACCTCTACCTGAAGTTTGTGTTGATGATGTCGTTCAAGAAGAACAATGAAAGCTCCGCGACCAAACTATCCAGCTCAAAGAACAAAACTCCATCAAAGGGTAAATACTCTGTACATAGTAAACTTTTTATTAAGAGTTCGCAAAATAACTGCATTCAATCGGAGGATATATATATATATATATGAATGTTTAGTAGCTGAATATGGACGTAAAGTATTTTAAAATGACAAAATAGATTTGCAGCTCGAATGAATACCTTCTATGATGTCGCGCACTCCCGAATAAATAGTTTCCATTGTAAAGCTTTCACTGTTATCCTAGACGAAGTACTTAAAATGATCATCTAAGGAGATATTGTTTGATGAGGATCTCAAAAGATCCTTTAATACTGAACCCCACATAGTTGATAAGATGGTACAGTATAGTTGTACAAATAATAATTACATTATTTATGTTTCCAAAGTATTACTTTATATCCAATTGTGACATAACTATCATTACAACAACAGTGATGTCGATCACAGTCATCTTTGTAATTGATATTTTCAAGAGTATTCCTGCTAAAACCACCCTCATCTTTTCCTCTTTAAGTAAATGAAACCTTGTTCAAGCTTGAAAAGGAAATCATTCGTATCATTGAAAATCTGGGACAAAGTTTCAGTTTTCAGATGCTTAAATGAAGAGATAAAAATTTGGCAAATCCTTTGACAGTTCTTCAATTTGTGCATTTAACCATTTTATTTGTACACATAAATATTGGTATAAAAGAGCACCGAATATATATGCGCTACACAATTCACTTGATTTGTGCGTGGGCTATGACACTACCCGGGTGCCCAAACCGAAGCAGGTAGTTTTCTCAGTACACCACACCCAGAGCCTTTGATCTGAAAGTCTAATCCATAAGGCAGTGAAGCAACGTCAGGTGATGCAGTCTCATTGTAGTTGATGACCAACGACTGGTTCATACGCCATTTGTTTCCTTCGGATCCTAGAGTCCATGTACACCATTGGTTTGGAATGAGGGTTTCCAACTGTCCTAGATGGATTCTTCATATCCACCAACCTGGTTAAGAAGAGCTAGACATTCGGTTTTCGTCCTCTCAATTTCGTAAACAACACCCCCTTTGCGAGAAGGCAATGAGTAAGACTTCGTTGTCAGTGGTTGTATGCACGTAGCTATATGAGAGCATATAGAGAGAGAAAGCTGACTCTCTCTATCTTCAGCCGTACTAGGGCGTTTGGGTGCAAATCAATCTATCTTTGCACTTCTTCGACAAGTATATGACATCTGTATTCAATGGAACTTAATATAAAAAAGTTTATATGTTTTTGATACACATTTATGATACGTTACGATACACTTTCAACAAATTGCTCGAACGATCTACTGAAATCATTATAATAAACAAGATCTAATCATCTTGAAAACGTTTTGTCTTTCAATTGATGTTTGTATATGTTAATTAGATTCAACATAATTCAAAGTAGATCAAATCTCAAAGTGAATATCAACTCTATAATACAGGTACATCCAACTAAAATATCCTAAATAGGCTGAAATATAGATCCCAAGTCTTAATGTACTTTACATTCTATTTACTCTATAAACTTGAAAAAGTTTTCAAAAAATCAATATTTTTCTATTTGTGCACAATAAGCACAACTTTCACAATTGATTGATCACTGGGTGGTGATCAATGTCACGTGTGTCAAGTCCTCATTATTAGTGCAGATAAAATGCTATCGACCATGTTGCAATGTGGCCGCCAGTCTAAGTGACTGGACACTGCGTGCACTATATATTGAGATTTAGATGGTGGTTGGAGGTAGTCGACAGGAAACCCTGAACCCGGGTTTCATTTTACATGGCACTCTTCAAGCAAGGTGTACCTGTAATCTTGATGGAACTAGTGCTCCCCGACGGATTCGATCCCGTGTCATCCAGCTTCACTTGACTTGACACACATGACATTGATTACCATCAAGTGATCATTCAATTGTGATTACATCTCAGTTCTACAGGAGGTCAGTCGCGGCCCGGATAGCTCAGTGGTAATGTCTCTGACTGTATAAGATATGTGATTATTCAAGAATTGAAGAAATATTGATTACTGATTATCAGTGTATAGGTTTGCCAAGATTATCGAATGTCAATAATATTATGCATTGACCTATGTTACATCCAGTAACCTCTCCGAATATCTCCATTTATATACTGTGATTATTATTCCTTCATTCATTAAACAGATATATATCATAAGTTCATTGGTGATTGTCCCCTGAAGTTCAAGTATAAATACATAACTAATAGAGTTCTATATGTGTCAGTAGTGAGACAATTATCCATCAAGAAAAATCGATAACGGTTGTAGACACTAATGCTATTGAATCCTAACTCAATGATCTAGAGTTTAATCGTTCACAAATGAGACTAAAGTTCCTGAGTTCAATTTCCAGAATCATCGTCACAATTCTTTACTGCTGAACAAAAAGAAAAATAGCTATCCAATACTTTCTAAACTCAATTGATGTTTTAAACCATAAAAAAGAATATCATTACATGAATATCAATTTCACTTACTTCTCTAATAATAACTAATCTAGTCTAAATAGTAATAGGATAATCAAATGTTTATGATGACAGTGTATATGATAACGTACATAGTACAATTAGAATAAATAAGTTATGTAAAATATAATATGTTATGAGAAGAAACTTGTTTTTCTCCCATTTCTTTACTCAAACTGTGATTGGTTAAAAAAAGATCAACCAATCCAATTCATTTGTATAAACTTGAACTCAAATCATTTAAACTTATATAAGATTTCAATAGTTCAAATCATGAATCGTTTGAAGTTAGATCACCATGAAAAACTTGTAAGCACTAGACTGCCGTTTCGTCTTAGTATGGACTTCTCAATGACAGTGCGCATCCACGATCCCGCTCCCCGCGAGTTTTGAACCCAAGTGGTTTAACTTCAATCGACTCATGATTTGAACTATTGAAATTTCTAAAATCTCCATAGAACCCTTGACTGATTATATAAGATTGTTTTACTTAATGAATGCTTATAGGAATGAATAAGTTTATTGTTTATAAACAAAGATGGATAGTGTTTGGTATTGAAATCTAAAACATACGTTTCGTCCTAGTTAGGACTCATCGACTGGATGTATTTGTATCTCAGAGCTGTAGTTCACACCAAAACTCGAATCTAGAACCATTCGCATTATCCACTTAACTACTGAGTCCTGATGGTCACATGCTTGTGCTATGGGGTGAGGTTTAAATTCACTTAGTACTGTTTGTTTGTATCTTCCCATTGTTGTTTTAGGACTTTAATTGTCCCTTATTGGTATACGTGTATTCTGTGTGGATTGCCTCGATATTGACTTACGTCACATGCTTTATAAGGGATGGCGTTTGAAGCGAACGGTACTAGTTTCGAGTAATGGAGTGAACATCAAATATGTGATCCAGGTACATTTAGCTGAAGAGCCACAAATAAGACGAAACGCCTGTCCTGGATTTCATTGTTAACCACCATCCATCTTTCTTATCATGTTTATGAATAAAGGCAATATCAAGTCAATCCTCACAGGATGCACATATGTCAATATGAGACGGATTAATTGCAGTCCTAAAAACAACAACATTTAAGTACTAGTGTTTACTGTCAGATTGCTAGAAATCCTGTTAAACATTGTAACTATTGTCACTGTTGATATATGAACTCATGGAATACCTTTATGCATACAGAAATTGATCGAATATAGTCCAGAACCTCGATGAAACACTTCAAAATATCTTTTAAAAAAATTACACCTTTATTGTATTTCTGTATAAGTCTGATTGAGATCATGAACTGATTGATGTTAGACCACTATTGAAAACACGAAAGGACTGGACGGCCGTTTCGTCCTATTGTAAAACTTCTCAGCAGTGCGCATCCACGATCCCGCTTGTGGGATTCGAATCCAGGGCCTTCAGTCACGCGCGCGAGCGCCTAAACTACTGGACCACTGAGCCGGCATCCAATGGGATGAAGTGGCCGTCCAGTGCTTCCAGGTTTTCAGTTGTGGTCTAACACCAATTGGTTCATGATCCCAATAAAAAAAACTTAACAATCTCCACAACCCTTAAACTGATATATATAAGTGTCGTTCCCGAGCAGACATGAAAATATAGGCTGAGAACTTAGCTAGATTTATAATAAATTTCTTCTGATAGAGTGAGTTGTTTTCAAAGTTCTTACCTCCAATTTCACTTTGAAATAATATTTAGACCCAGATATGTCACATCTTTAGATTCTCATGGCCTATTCGCCCTCTAGATAGGACCAATATCATGATCTACAGATTTACCTACTAGTATTATCATTGAATACATAGTACTGAACCAGAATTCAATGGAACAGAATTTTCAGTATTCATTCAATAAGGATTTCATGTGATCTTTATCCATACCTAATGACAAGTTACTGTCTCACTACGACGTTAATTGAGTTTAATGACTGTTGGAATGTCGATGAAATCAATTTCGATATCAGCCCTTCGAAATTCAATGACTATTGATACTGGTACGACGGTAGCCAGAAACATTTCAGCTCTCTAACCCTAGAAACAAATAACTATCCAGTATGCTACCTGATATCTAAGTTTCTGTTCATCGGTAAACATTTACACATACAAATGTAACTTATCTTCTAAAACTGTTTAACTAAATTTTTTTCGGCATTGTTCACCCAAATATGTCACGTTAAAACAGTAGACTAAAGGAGAAAACTATCGATTTCGATGTTATCAGTATGAAGATTTGTACAGATTGAAGTATTTTAACAGTTGGATTCACGAGTCAATCTAAGCTAGACCACCATTGGAAACTTGGAAGCACTGGACAGCCGTTTCGTCATAGTATGGGTATCAACAATATTCATCCACGATCCTTCATGTGGACCTCGAACCCGTGTCTCATAGAGATAGTTATCTACCTCAGACAACGGATGAAGAGTTGCGCAAAATCATAGATCGATCGAAGTCAGACATTAACGCCATTGGATGTCGGCTCAGTGGTCTTCGGAAACCTGGAAGCACTGAACGGCTGTTTTGTCATAGCACGAGACTCATCATCAGTGTGCATCCACGATCCCAGTTATGGATTTTATCTCATAGTTTTATACGTATTTATTCTGATAACTAAAATTACGTACATTCACTTATTTTAAAAGAGAAATCCGATCAAATGAAAAAAATCGGTCGAAAAAACAAGAATAAGTACAATATACAAGCAATTTCTAAAAATTATTCATATAACTATTGTATATTGGAAGGACAAATTAAGTAGTATATATGGTTACACACAAAAATGTTTTTATAGAAAATAATTTTTTGAACGTTTAAATAGCTAATTGAATCACTGAACCGTTGTCAGAATGAGAGTTTGTGGAATCCTGTACTAGGACGAAACTGCCGTTCAGTGCTTCCACGTTTTCAATGGTAGTTTGACAACAATCGGTTCATGATCTCAATCAAAAACATAATAATCTCCACAACCTCATACTGATAATTACCTCGTGCTCACTAGTGATTAGCTTCGTGAAGGGATTCTCGGAGTCCTAGTGAGAAGCCGAGATCAGTGAAGCTAATCCGTGTTGGGTAGAGACAGGTATTTACCTCAATACGATGGAAGATGACCGTGTAATTTCGTCGACTGGTTGACCTTAGACATTAACACCATTGAATGCAGGCCGGCTCAGTGGTCTAGAGGTTAGGCGTTCTCGCGCGAGACTGAATACCCTAGGTTTGAATCCCTTGGTCGGGGTTGTGTACGCGCACTGCTGAAGAGTCCCATAACAGGAAGAAACGGTCGTCCAGTGCTTCCAGGCTTTCCATGATAGTCTAGCTTCTGTTAACTCATGATTTCAATTATTGAAATTACTATACTATCCACAAAAACCCTTTCAGATATAGAATTGTTTAGAATTAATGACAACCAATTGTAAAACCTTGTATGGGGCGGAAACCTGGAGAACTACGAAAACCATCATCCGGAAGATACAGATGTTTATTAACAGTTGTCTACACAAAATACTTCAGATCCGTTGGCCGGACAGATACTATTAGCAACAACCAACTATGGGAGAGAACAAACCAGATCCCAGTGGAGGAAGAAATCAGGAAGAAGCGTTAGATGTGGATAAAACACACATTGAGGAAAGCACCGAACTGCGTCACAGGACAAGCCCTCATCCCTTGGAATCCTCAAGGCATAAAGGAAAAGAGGAAGACCAAAGGACACAATACATCGAGAAATGGAGATAGACATGAGAAAAGTGAACAAGAATTGGATGGAACTAGAAAAGAAGGCCCAGGACAGAGTGTGTTGGAGAATGCTAGTCGGCGGCCTATGCTCCATTCGGAATAACAGGCGTAAGTAAGTAAGTAAGTAAGTAATTGTGAAACGTACAAATTGATTAGTCCCCATTAATACTTTATTTATAATTAATGCATTTCATAGTATCTTTTAATAGAAATTTTAAATATGACATTAGAATAGATTGACATAACTATTCAGACAGAATAAATGTCAATTGTTATGTAACATTTGAAGAAGAAGAAGAAGAAGAAAAAGAAGAAAGCAAATAAGATTGATTGTTGTTTGTTCTTATGAACTAATGATCAATGTTGATGATAGACATTGTAAATGTAACGTGAGAATCTTGAATGAGAAAATCTTTTTATTTTCTTAAAACAAAAAAGAGTTGAATTCATCAGTCGATTTAAGCTAGACCACCATGGAAAACCTGGAAGCACAAAATAACCATCTTGTCCTAATATTGGACTCCGCAGTAGAGTGCTCGCAATATTCGAAGCCGGCACTTAACGGTCTCGCGCGCGAACGCTTAACCTCTAGACCACTGCGTTGGCATCCAACAATGTTAATGCCTTACTAATTTAAGAAATTGCGCCACCGTTCACCATTGTCTTCGGTGAGTTACTGCCTCAGAACAAAACATGATTGAACTCCACTGGTCACTGCTTCTCACCAGAAGTTCAGGAAATACCTGATATTTATTTATTAAACCATTCATCAACAATAATTATCATGAAAATCTTCAGAAATATGTTACTTTTTAAAGGGGAGTAAAAAGGTAGGTTAATTTGTGTTTGTATCTCCTCTCTGTTAATACATGTGTATTCTAAGCGGATCGTATCATCTGCATAATGAAGTAAGCATTCACTTGGAATCCTGAAGGAGAACGGTAAAGAAGAAAACCAAAGAACATACACTATGTTGAAAATTGAGAGCAGACATGAAAAGAATGAATAGCAACGGGAAAGAACTGGAAAGTATTGACCAGGATAGAGTTGAATGGAAAATATTTGTGTGCTTCCCATGCTACTTCACGAAGGGTGACAGGCATAAGTGAATCGGAATACACAACACACGATTTTTCTTATCTTAGACTCAACAGCTGAATGAACCTGCTACATCCCATTGTAAAACTTCACATAGGCGCTCAAACCCAGTACACCTCATTTCAAACGCTCAAATCGTTATCCACGGAATTACTGTAACTAGGTACCCAGTGACTTGTTGGAAATAGGATAAAATTAACTGGTAAGTATTTACATCTAATCGTTGACATTAGGCTCTTGGTTGGCTAAAAATGTTCACATCTTTACTAACATACACTGAAATATCCATAAAACTCAAATAACCCATGAAACGTTGTTCCATTTTAAGCTGAAGTTATCTTATTTATATAAATTTATGAATTTGTACGGGATCGAACCTGGATTTTGGGAGTTTTACGGTAGATATAACCATTGCATGATTTTCAAGCCACTGAGCTGATATTTCCATTATTCCAGACAATACTCAATATCCTTCCCCAATTGAATAACCCTCTTAATCGACAATGAGTATAACATTTTCTATATAGTTCGACTAAACTAATTAAAAGATCCTCAAAAATGTTCCTCCGAAGTTATTCACCGACTTTAAATATTGATCATTAATTATCACTAAGATTTTGAGAAGATGTTTATAAATGACTTATTTTGCCCTTAAATACCCTGGTACGGTCGAGAGTGGTTTAAAGTCAGCTACCCCTTTACAAATGCTCTCACATAGACACATGCATACAGCCACTACCAGGGAAGTTCTACTCATTGCCTTCTCATGGTGGGTGTGTTTACGAAATTGAAAGGACGAAAATCGAATGTCCGGCGTTTTGACAAGGTTTGTGGATATGTAGGGTCCATTTAAGGGAGTTGGAAAACTCTGATTCCAAACCAATGGTGTACATTGACTACAGGATCCTAAAGAAACAAATAGCATATGAATAAATCGTTGGTCAACGGCTACCATGAAACTTCAGCTCCTTACGTTGCTTCACTGTTTTGTGGATTAGACCTTTAGATCAAAGGCTCCAGGTGTGGCCCCCTAAGAAAACTACCTGCTTCGGTTTGGGCACCCTGGTAGTATCTAAGCCCTCATATAAATCGAATTATTTATGTGGCGCATATCTATTTGACGCCTCCTTGTACCATCGTTTTTGTGTTTAAATAAATAAATAAATAAATAAAATGTTTAAAACAGACTTCCATCGTGTTTTCTAACTAATTGGTTATTCATAACTTCAGTGAGATGTCCAACTTGTACATCTATCAGTCAGCTTTAATAAATCCGCTTGTCTATTGCCAGTAACACTAAATCTATTGAACGAGAACTGAAGTTGGATGGATTAATTTATTGTTTCATGCAAAATTACAAAGTTCTTTCCTAAAATGTGATAAACTATACTTTGAATACTTCATTTGCAAATCTTCTATCAATTGTTCTTAACTTCATCTTACCTTCGTTGCTATTATTCTCTGTTTACATTACCATTCTCTTTAATTCGATGTGTTTAACCTTTTGCTGCCAGGTATTCCACTTTTGATTGGTGTTACATACTACTTATGTCGACAGCAGTTACAACTCTACTTAATAGTCATTAGTAATATTTATCAGTTTTTGTATAAAATATGATTTAAATAAATGAACTATAGTGTTTTGACAATGAGTCACTTGATTTGTGGGTGGGCAGTGATACTGCCCGGGTGCACAAACCGAAGCAGGTGTTTTCATTAGGGGACCACATCCGGAGCCTTTGGCGTAAAGGTCTGATCCATAAGGCAGTGAAGCGAAGTCAGGAGATGCAGTTGGTGACCAACAATTGGTTCATACTGTTGGGATATTCAGAAAAATATCTCAATAATTATCATCTTAAGTCTAATGGTGTCCTTGGACTTTAAATGGACATTTCCTACTTGTCACTATTTATTTCACTTGTCAAATATTGTGCAAATGTTGTTTTCTATTTTATGATACGATATGGTCTGTTTGATTGATATATAAACAGAGTATGTCTGAAATATAATGATTCATATCTCAGAGGCTGAGGCTTGCGTTCTGGACTCAACTAGCTGGGCTAGACAGGGAAGCGGGACCAATCGAAACTCTAGGCCGTTCCTGCGTGTTATACGTGTCATTGATCCGACCGATAAATACGCTTTGCTCTCTCCACAAGACACAACACATGGGTCATTTGATCTTACAGGATCCGGTAGCCTATGTATACCATTGGTTTGGAATCTGGGTTTTCCAACTTTCCTAGGTAAATACTCTATATCCACCAACCTGTTTAAAGCGTCGAATATTCGCTTTTCGTCTTGTCAATTTCGTAAACAACACCCCCACCACAAGAAGGCAATGAGTAGAACTTCCCTGATCAGTGACCGTGTGAGAGCATTTGTAGAATAAGAGCTGACGTTCCCCACCCTTGACTGTACCAGGGCATTTGGGTACTTGTGTGGCGAATATGTATTCAATACACCTCCGTACAAATATTTACGTATTCAAATAAAAATAATAAATTTCATAATGAGAATAGTTATAATAATGGGAAGACACTCAAAATGTATAAAGAAAACATTTTTTATTCAATATAAACAAAGGTTGAACATGAATTACTTCTCAAGTTGTTTGTTTGTTTTGCATATTATACATAAGTGGATTTGTTTCTTCTGTCACATGATCAATTCCGTCATATAGGTTTGATGTACTTGTATATAAAACTACGTATACCTGAAATACATGATTCATACAACTGTAGCTATGTTCTAAACTCAAACAGGTATGGTTAGGTGGAAAGTTCAATTAATACTCAGAGTTGACTTTAGGCTGCTCATACTGGTCAGCGCTCCATTGGTTTGGCACAGTGCCAAGATCATATAGGTTGATGTCCCAATTGATATAATTAACAGGGCATAGAACACAACATGTAGAACAATTAAAATTCTAACGAAATTGAAAATCCTTTACAAAATTTGGTGCTCGATTGACAAAGATCCTTACCAATAATAAAATGAACAATATACCCGATAAATAATATATTGATTATTTGAACCCATTGATTCAATCGATAATCCAATAGATAATTTCAGTAAAATATACTAGGTTTATGTTTCAATGTAATCCCCAATACTGGGATTTAGGTATACTCAATTAAGAAAGCCCCAAATTAGAATAGAACATGAGTCTTAGATTCCTCCACAAACCATCAATTCTAAATAATATTTACATATTAGTCGAGAATTTTCGAGTGTTGTAAACTCTTTGTATAACAATATATAATGAATGATTTAAGATGAAGACGATTCAAGATCTATAAACCATCTGTATTCATATCTCTTGATAAATAGTATGATATTCACTTTGAAACATAAGTGAATCATGTTCCGACATCAGGCATAAAGCATCATTGGAATAAGTTCGTAAACTACACCATAAGAGAGTAAATTAGTCAATTCTGTAGGTTTTGACTAATTATAACTATGCTGAACCAAACCTCTTAAAACTCAATATCAAATCCAAGTCAACCGAAAAGCATAAGCTTACTTCGCCTACGCAGTGTAGAACAGTTGATGATACACAACATAAAGTTACATTTTTGTTGGTCGAATTATGGTCTACTTCGTTATTAGTACTGCTCTAATAATAGACCTCATTTTTAAATTGTAGATTTATCATAATGTGACTACCTAATCTATAAAATCTTATGTGAAAGTCACATCATTGTCTATACTGACTTGTCCTATCGTAATCATCACCAATATATAATAGAGAACACATTCAGGCTGAAGATAGAACAATATATTTAATATGAATAAAAGCGTTAAGTTACACAATGATGACCATGCCTATAAGCTCAGTCATCCGATTGAATCCTATTTTCCCGCGTTCTCCATTCTTAACCTTCTCTTCAGTAATTATATACTTGGCTTCAAAGGTTGTATGGTGATGATCAAATGTCACTACATGTTCACTGAGACAATTTTTACGATCTGTTTCTCTCTCTTATTTCTGTAATATAGATTTCATTTTCAATATAACTTCATTAAGAGAATCATCAATGAATCAGTTGTCATCAACTTCAACTCCTTTTTTTTAAAAAGTCCCTTTGACAACGTTATTATTAATTAGATGAATGTACTACATAGTCTTAAGTTCTGAATTCAAGTTACAACTTGAATCTTGATTAACTCTTTAGTGTAGTACATTTCAATAGTTAAAACTAATCAACCTACTAGTTCATTCTAATAATATGTATTTACCTACATTCATTTATTTATAATATCAATCTCAGGTTAGAATCCTAATACAAATAATTTTAAACATCAATTGACTACTTACTAAGCTACTGATTTATCAAATGTCAGGCAATATATATATATTCATTATAGCAGACCACATGCAATTGAGTTTGTTCACATTTAATTTGATTCAAGCTCTTTTGTTAACTTATTTAACGTATAGATTCATTCGTATAAAATCACCTTATCTATACCATTGTACCTTTATTATGGTTGTAATTGTATGAATATGTATGCTTGAGCATTGTTTACTGCCTACTCATATATTCATGCTGTTAACCTTACTATTGATCGCTTAATTGATCCGATGATTCATTCATTTCCCTATGTATATATATGTACATTTTAATCCTCTCCATTGATTCGGTCACTCGCTTGCCGGATTGCCTATCGATACTACTCTTTCATGCTCGTTTAGAGTACCTGTAATTGTGGTTATCTGTGAGTTGTGGTGCAATAATAAACTTAATCAAGACATTGTATTTGCCTTTTGATTAATACACCATTGTGGCATTATCTAGTGACGGTTATCACGACGAACAGTATACGAAGTTTAAGGATTCTATCGAATACCGACCAACACAATACATTTATACGAAGCATCAAAGCATTTACATAATGCATTCATAATTTCAATAGTTAAATTCATGAGTTAATTGAAGCTAGACTACCATGGAAAACCTGGAAGCACTGATTAGCCGTTTCGTCCTACTATGGGACTCCTCAGCAGTGCGCATTGACAATGTGCAACAAATAATTATAAAACTTTAAAATCCTATTTGTTAGTGTCACTATTGGTATTACAGCTAGTTTACTGCTCTCTAGAACAGAATCAGCTACGTCTGTCAATTATAAACAAACAATACTGACCTGTCATTTTTCTACTTCAAAATTATCAATAATTAGATAGTCATTTTTAGTAATTAAATGTGTAATTTAATAGTTGAATTCATGAGTTAATTAATAATAAACCACCATCGAAAATCTGATAGCACAGGATAGGCGTTTCGTCCTAGTATGAAACTCCTCAACAGAACGCATCTACGATCCCGCATACGGTATTCAAATCCAAGACCTATCGATCTCTCAAACAAACACACTTAACCTGTAGACCACTGAGTTGACATCTAATGGTATCTAATAGTATATGTTACAAAGATAATATCTATTATTCACTATATCAACGGAATTATAATTTAAAAATGAATCTAAATGAGACTAGCTTTTGCCAACCTGCGTCATTTATGGCGTAGGCGAGATATCCGTCTATCAACCAAAGGACGTGCTTACTGCGCAGCAATTCGTTCCGTCCTACTTTATGACAGTGAAACATGACCGGTAAGAGTAGAGGATATTCGTAGGATACTAGTATTTGATCATAGGTGTCTTCGAAATATTGCTCGTATATCGTGGGACCATCGAGTAAGTAATGCAGTTGTTAGGAAACGGGTACTAGGTAAGGATGGCTAATCGATTGATGAAGTGGTGAAACTTCATCAGTTGAGATGACTGGGACACGTCTTACGTATGCCCAACGACCGACTTCTTCGATGTGAGATGTTCAGTGGTATAGGAGTAGGTTGGAAGAAAGCTAGGGGCGGCCAGACCAAAATTTGGCACAAGTTAATGAAATCACTGACAAGTGGACTGAGTCATGTTGATAGGTGTAGACTATCTACCTGGTTGGGATCCGCGAGATGATAGCAACCGATGGTTAGAGACCTTGAATGACATGGCTCAAAATCGTTTGCAATGGCGTAAGTGCACCCACTCTTTGTGTTCTCCCAAATTCTTATCTTCTGAATTCTTCATGTCCCTTTATTTTTTCTCTTTCCAAATTTGTTTCACTGGATTAGACTTCTTGAATAACATCTTCAAACCCTAATCTTTCCGATTACTGCTTATACTCTTACTACCTCTACCATTATGGGATTTGAATCGACAATTGTATCTGGGTATTGATGTTTTTGTTGGCAACTCGAACTGATGTACGTACGGAGTTCTACGTTGTTACTGACTGACTGACTAATTGGGACATAACAGGATTAGCGTGAAAAATTTCTTCAATATTATGTCAGCATTGAGTAATTTTTTAAATACTCTTCTCTAAAATGATAAACAAATAGAATAGAGATTAGCTTAAATGATTTCTTCGAAATGATTATGTAATTCTGAGGCTATTTTATGAATGATTCACTATGAAGCGAACGAGAACACAGGTCGGTACGGCTGAGTGTATTACAATACAAATTTACTTCTTAGTAAATTCTAAGAACCATACAGTAAATACTTCATTTGTAAAAGGTCAATCAATTGTCACACGTTCTTTCATTTCCATAGTAATCATTCTCGGTTCTCGTTCTCGTTCTCTTCAATCTTCTTAGCCTTCTGTTGCCAGGTATTTCACTTTCGATTGATGATAGATACTACTTATATTTGTCGACATCAGTAGCACACATCACAACTGAGATGGGGAAGATTTGTAGCTCAGGTGGATGATTTTGATGATCTTCTGTTCTCTGAGCTGGATAGTTTGGTCTTGAAGCTTTCATCGTTCTCCAGAACGACATCATCAACACAAACTTCAGGTTGAAGAGAAGTGTTCGAATTTCTCCACATGTGGTGAATAACTTGTCTTGTAGACTTCAATTTACCTATTTATCTATTAAGTATATTCTTCTTAAGCAACTTATGATAATGGATAAGTGAAATCCAAGACGCTCATTTAAAAATCATCCATTGAATGCATCTTCACTTCGATATTGCTATTCACACCAAAACACATATTTTACTTTATAAGCATAGATGGATGGTGGTTAGTATTGGAATCCAAGACACACGTTTCATCCTGTTTGGGACACGTCGGATGGATGTACCTGCATCTCAAACTTGGTGTTCGCGCTGGGACTCGAACTCAGTACTGTTAGCCTAGAACGCCATCGTGTTATCCTCTTAACTACTGAGTCCTGACAGCCACCTGCTTTTACAATAGGGTGTAGTTTTAAGTCCAATTGGTTTTGCTTATTTGTATCTTCTCATTGTTATTTAGGACTGCAATTGATCAGTCTCTTATTGGTATATTCGCATACTGCGGAGATTGCCTCGATATTGCCTTAGGTCACAAACTAGTTGAAAGTAGTCAGAAAAAGCCCTCAATCTATATTTCGTACAAGGTGGTACAAGATATTCCTGTAATTTTAAAGGGATATATACATAAGCAAAAAACGAAACATGTTATTTAAAGCACTAAATCAGTGACATTATCATTTGCTACACATTTTCTGGAAAAAAGCAGATTCAATTTTGCAGAATTTGTTTATTCTGGTTAGTGATTTTTAGCAAAATTGTTTTCTGGGGGATGGGTCAGCAACTCCATGCCCAACCCTCCTTCTTTACCCAGGTTTGAGATCGGCAGTAGCCCTAGAAGAGCTACAGGCGGTACAAGTATTTATAAACAATTGTCTACACAAGGTACTTAATATCCGTTAGCTGGATACAATCAGCAACAGCCTACTGTGAAAGAGAACAAACCAACTTTTAACTGAGGAGGAAATTAATTAACGACGTTGTAGACGGATAGGATATACATTACGAAAATCATCAAGCTGCATCAAGAGGCAAGCGCCTACCTGAAATCCTGAAAGGAAACGGTAAAATGAAAGACCGATGAACACACTATGTCGGAAATCGGAAGCAAACATGTAAAGAATGAATAGCGACTGAAATGAAATGGAAAGGAATTACCTAGGATAGGGTTGGATGGAGAATACTGGTGAGCGTCCAATGCTCCTCCACGAAGGATAACAGGATTAAATTCAAATTGAATTTGAAAATTCTGCAAATTCTTTTTTATTATACACATCTAATACCGATTGACATACTACTTCTTTTATTATTCTACGTTTATCCACATCAGTTTAGTTGTTTATTGTGATTTCATATGGATTGGTTAAAGTTAGACAATAATACCGTTGGTTGCTGGCCAGCTCATTGATCTAGAGTTTGGGCGCTTGCGCTTGAGATCTACAAGTCCTGGGTTTGAAAACCGGATGCAAGATCGTGGATACTCAGTGCTGAGGTCACAAGGCAGTAGAGAAACGTCAGGAGATCCAGTCCCATAGGTTTATGCACCATTCATTCCATTAGGATCCTGGAGACCATGTGTAGCATTGGTTTGGAATCAGGGTTTTTCAACTCCTCTAGATAGATTCTCCATATCCATACCCCCCTCACACACGAGAAGGCAATCAGTAGGACATCCCTGATCAGTGGTTGTATATGTATAGCTGACTTTCCTCACTCTTAACTGTATCAAGGCATTTGAGGGGGGGGTTGGCAGCTTAGTTAAAACTATTAGCGATTATTATTCAAATGATTCAGACAAGTATTATTGATCTGATCAATAATTAAACATCGCTACACGTTGTAAATAAACATATAAACAAAATAATTACTTGTTATTGAATATTGAACAGATAATTTCAAAAGAGGTAATAACTATTATAGATAATGACTTGCAATTAGTCTCTAAGTAATATATTACATTTTCTATTTGATATTAAGAAATGATGGAAGAGATCTTTAGTTCAAGTGATGTATGGTGTATGCTACTGATATTGATAGATGTAAGTAGTATACATCATCCATTGAAAAATGAAATACCTAGTAGCAGTAGGTTAAGAAATTTAAAGAAAAGAGAACGAGAACAATGAATAATCCCTTTGGAAATGAATGAACAATGAAGTTTGAGACGATTGATTAACCTTTTACAAATGAAGTATTAACTGTATTACTTACTTAATTACGCCTGTTACTACTCGTGAAGGAGAATAGGCCTCCCACCAGTACTTTCCATCCAACCATGTCCTGGGCAATCCTTTCCATTTCTTATCCAGTAGCTACGGGCAGAGTTATTAACTGCAGAGTTCTTAGTCTTTACTAAGAAGTTCAGTAAATTTGTGTTATAATATACTTGATTGTGCCTCCCTTTGTTCTCGTTCACTAAAAAGGAGTTTGTTCTAATGTTTTATTCTCTGATCTAAATGTCTTAAATGCGGAATTTTCCTTTTTCTTTCTGGGAAATATCATAAGCGCTTACGTCATGAAAAAGAAACTCTAGAAATTGTCTACTGAATCTATCTACATTTCAATACTGACATTCGTATTGAAAATTGAATCTTGTATCCTTCATTTCAACTATTAATATGTTAACTATTAAGCTAATGAATTCAGATAGTCATCAACTTCTTTTATAACTAGTATGATATTACTTTAAGGAATTAATATTTGTTTTCTCTTGTAAATTTCCATGATATGATATGATCAATCTTTAGTTTGTATATACAACAGAATCTAATCCCCATACCTTACTTACCATGTTTATATGATGGTTTGTCTTGCATATCGTGATGACCTTGTTGCGTTATATTGGCTAGAACATTTGTTCCTTCGGGTCTTAGTGCGTTTCATCCTATTTGAGACTCGGCTGGATATACCTACATGCCCGAGTTGATGTTGACTACAGGACTCGAACCCGGTACCGTTCACTTCAAACACAAGCACAAGTTAGTGATTATCAAGACTCGCTAGTTAAATGGATAACGTGATGGCGTTTGGAACGAACGGTACTGGATTCGAGTCCTGTAGTCAACATCAACTCTGGGATGCAGGCACATCCAGACGACGAATCCCAAATAGGAAGAACTGAGCATTCAGGATTTCACTGTTAGCCACCATCCATCTCTTTTTAGTTATGTAAAAAAGTTCTTTGGTCACAAATCTTAGGGATTTAAGGTTAAAGTGAAAATTTCACATATCATATTACAATATTATCCAGATTATAAATCAGTTTGTTCTCCTTTAATTCTTCCACGAAAGACTAATCATTTTCTCATCAAGATTTTAACAGTTACCCAAGTTCCTTCGATTCTTTAGTTTAGCCATGTTTATCAATATAAAGTTTCTTAGTGATTAAATACTGGTTGGCTTCAATAATATACTATCGGACATTTTGTTTTGAATAATTTCAAAACAGTTCTACTCTATGGGGCGGAAGCTCGGAGAATTACGAAATCCATCATCCAGATGATACAAGTGTTTATTAACAGTTGTCTACACAAAATACTTCGGATCCGTTGTCCAGACAGACACTACCAGCAACAACCTACTGTGGAAGAGAACAAACCAGATTCCAGCGGTGAAAGAAATCAAGAAGAAGCGTTGGATATGGATAGGACACATATTGAGGAAAGCGTCCAACTGAGTCACAACACAAGCCCTCATCACTTGGAATCCTTAAGGTGAAAGGAAAAGAATAATGTGAAAAGGATAAATAAAAACAGGAAAGAACTGGAAAGGATTACCCAGGACATAATTGGATGGAGAGTGCCGGTGAGAGGCCTATGCTCCTCCACGATGAGTAACAGGTATAAAGAAGTAAGTAACCACAAAACTGAAGGTCCTGGACTCAACCTCCAAAGGTGGACTCATACATCTATGATCCCATTCTAAAGGCAAAATAGCTGTTCAATACTTCCTTGTTTTCTATAGTTATTCAAATAACATCAGTCTTTTACATCAAGTACAATATTTTGAATATAGTTTCAATTTATGATTATGTACTTTAGTAGCTATAAGAGATTTGTTTATTTGTTCTTGAACTTGTTTTTATTCTTTTTCTTTACTTAAAAAACCTATAGTCCCTCCAATAAAATCAATTAGACCTGTACAATTATAATCTGTGCAAACTTCAAACTTAGACAAAAAAAAAAACAATTCTGAAATGAAATATCAAAAGGTCTATTCTTCTTATTATTATGATGATGTAAGAATTGTTTATTTACAATGTAAAGTGTTATAACTTTGATTTGTTCACGTATTAAAACCTTAATGGATAATGGTTAGTAGTGCGACCCAGTTTGACGTGCGTTTCGTCCTATTAAGGACTCATTCGTATATGTGCATACTGTGAGGATTGCCTCGATATTACCTTGATTTATAAGCATCATTTGACTATCAGTGGAATCCAGTTTGACAAGCGTCTCGTCCTATTTAGAACTCATCAGCCTAATGATTAATTGAGATCATGAACCGATTGACGTTAGACCACCATTGGAAACCTGGAAGCACTGGATGGCCGTTTCGTCCTATTATGGAACTCCTCAGCAACGGAAGATGGTTGCGCGACTTTGTGGATTGTTTGAGATTAGACATTAACACCGTTGGATGCTGGCTCAGTGGTCCAGTAGCTTAAGCGTTCGCGTGCAAGACTGAATACCCTGGGTTCGAATCCTGCGAGCGGGATCGTGGATCCGCACTGTTGAGGAGTCCTATAATAGAACGAAACGGTCGTCCAGTGCTTCCAGATTTTCAATGGCGGACCAAACGTCAATCAGTTCATGATCTCAATCAATAACTTAACAATCTCGACAACCCTTAAACTGTTAATGATTATTGTTTACTCTCACTATACTTTCTCTCTCTCTCTCTATCTCTCTCTCACTCACTTTCCTTTTTTCTTTATTAAAATAATTTACAAGTAATTTCAATGTAGTACAACATATGAAAATTTGCATTACACACATGATCCTTTTTTCAATTTGTATGATGGTCATTAAAACAAACAATCTACAAAAACATAAAAACAAAACTCTATTCATGACCTTGAGCGATTGATTCACCAATCAGATTATGATGTTTACTTAAAATTATTGACAATTAAAAGTAATATAATTCTAATGAATAAATAATTTTATTACGATTAATGATTTATTCATATGGTTGAAGTGATATATTATGATAAATGAGAAATTAGATGAGAATTAGATGTTGGCAATTCAGTTAGAATTATGAGTAATGGTTAAGAGTGTCGGATATAGAAGTGTTGATTTTCAGAAGAACTAGACACTATCCAAACTTTCATGTAACAATGCAAACAGCACAACTCAATCCTGTTTAACAGAAGAGTCAAACATCGCTCAGGCTCAACCCGAGCAGTACGGCTTAATCTTGTTTCCAGGAGAAACAGACACCATCCAAACTTTCATGTAACAATTCAAACAGTACAACTCAATCCTGTTTAACAGAAGAGTCAAACATCGCTCAGGCTCAACCCGAGCAGTACGGCTTAATCTTGTTTCCAGGAGAAACAGACACCATCCAAACTTTCATGTAACAATTCAAACAGTACAACTCAATCCTGTTTAACAGAAGAGTCAAACATCGCTCAGGCTTAACCCAAGCAGTACGGCTTAATCCTATTTCCAGGAGAATCAAACATCAACCAAGCTTAAACTTTATTACTCGAGCAGTTAGGAATGTTAAGGTTTTGGAAATTCAAGATTTAAGTGATAGTATTGTTGTGGGGTTTCAATTTAGCGTGCTGTAATACTTTTGATTAGAACTAACATATTTAATTATGTGTTACATCACTGTAGATTCGCTTAGATACAATTGGTTTGAAAGGTAGTTAGATCCGGTTATTTCGTTTACACATCAAGTTATCAGAAGGGGTTTTGTGGAGATTTTTGGAAACTCCACTGGTTGAAATCATGAGTCAATTGAAGCTAGACCACCATGGAAAACCTGGAAGCACTGGACGGCCGTTTCATCCCATTGTGGGACTCCTCAGTGGCACTGTACATCCACGACTAGATACTAAATGTGAATAGTTTTCTTACTGAGTTCTTAATTAAACACATACTCTCCTCCATTGTGCTTTAAATTTCGAGCAATACATTTCACAAAGACAATATCATAAATCTGATTGATTCATTCAAGTTGATCGGTGTTGTTTAGTTATGTAATATTACGGTTTGAATTAGTTTTTTTCTGGTTAGCGTTTTTTTTCTACCAAGTTAGGTTCCTACGGGATGAGGTGGCTGGCCTCATACCTAACCCTTCTCCTTTATCTGGGCTTGGGACTGGCAGTAATTCTGGAAGAGCTACAGGTGGAGCTTATGTAACATTGCTAATTAAATATATATATCTTACATAGTCTATGATCCATTATCATCTGATTTGTCTATGAGCCTTGAAACTTCTATCATTCTTAACAACATTACTAATAAGAAAAAAGAAACTGTACTAGAGTGGTGTATGCTACTGATATCGTTAGATATAAGTACTACGTATCATTCATTGAAAAATGAAATACCTAGTAGCAATAGGTTAAGAAGTTTGAAGAAAAGAGAACGAGAACAATGAATAATCCCTTTGGAAATGAAGGAACAATGAAGTTTGAGACGATTGATTAACCTTTTACAAATGAACTATTTACTGTATCGTTCTGAGATTTTACCAAGATGTTCTATACATTCAATTATATTCATTTATGTTATCGTTCATTACAATATCACTACCTCTATGATTTCGAATAAAGACTATAGAAGTCTTAATTAGAACTGTTTTTTTTTTTGTTTTTCTTAAAAGAGAAAATTGATCATATGGTTAAATGATGTGATTACATTTGGCATAAATAACCCTTGCAAAAATGTATTCATTACATTTATGATACATGAATCAAAAATGTAGTCATGTGATCAAGGTATATTACTCACTTACTTCTTAATTACGACTGTTACTCCTTGTGATCTTAAATCATGTTATATAAATATTATTATTATTATTATTACTATTAGGGCGAGACTATAATTTATGCACAAACCAATCAGATATAAGATAACAGATCGTGGATTTTGCAGTGATATTCATTCATCCATTTGGTTGAATAGAGTTTTAGCATTTTAACTGATGTCAGTTTGTGATGAAAACTCTAAAATGTAATTTCTAACCTTAACCATCAACTATTAATGGTAATTGTAATTCCTCACACACTGGTTTATAACCTTCATTTGGTTTTAGTTTCTAGGTGGACATTCTCAAAGTCAGTTTAGCGTCAGTGGAAGGTCGTCCATTAATGATAGTCTTACATGATCATTATTATTACATTAAGGGATATTACACCATACAGGTATAATAAGGTTCTTTGAAACCTAATACCATTAGTATTACTATCACATCAGTTATAGATGAATCAAGTTTCGTGGAATAAATCTCATCTATCATTGGATTTCATACTACCCAAATGTTTTATTTAGAAATATAAGAGAAAACAATGTTCAGTGAGATTATTGAGTTTTCTTTGAAATTGCTTTTGAGTCAATCAAAAGTCAACAAATGAGAAGGTCACTTTGTGCTAATCAAAATTCTGTAATTGACAAATGAATGTTATTAGCTGAGAAATTGTTGAACTTTCTAAGGAGTAGACATATATATATGGATTGGTTGAAGTTAGACATTAACACCATTGGAAGCCAGTTCAGTGTTCTAGGGATTAGGTGTTCGTGCGCGTAGACGATAAGTCGCGGGTTCGAATCTCGTGAGACAGTATCACGGATGCGGATTACTGAGAAGTTCCACAATAGAATGAAACGGCCTTCCAATGTTCCCAGGTTTTCCATGGTGGTCTAGTTTCAAGTGACTCATGAATTCAACTATATATGATAAACTTGCTCTTTCATTCTTAGTCCTTTCACTCAGTAACTGGGTGGGAGCTTATGTGTAGAAAGTTTGTGTGCCAGACCCAGACACTACGCGTCATAACAGCGGCAATAACGCAAACCAAATAAATTCTTAGTTAAAAAAGCAATTTATGGAATGAATTTTCAACAATTTTTTCAGAGAACCAGAAACCACAAAACTAGTCATATTGAAATTGAAGCAGTAATTAACACATAAAATTGAGTGACTTTAGCATTAACAAAATAAATTCTGTTGGGTATGAAAATGTGTACCATCAGATATCAACTTTATAGTATTCAACTTAATACATGAATAGATTTGATATTGGAACACATTACTGACAGGTATCAAAGAAAGGAGAAATAATTGTCAATTTTTATAGTTGGATTCATGAATCAATTGAAACTAGACCGTCATGGAAACCTGGAAACACTGAACGGTCGTTTAATCCTAGTATGTGTCTCCCTAGCAGTGCACATCCATAATCGCGCCTCACGAGATTCGAGCCCTGAACCACTCAGTCTCGCACGCAAACACTTAACCTCTAGACCGCTGAACTGACCGACATCTAACGGTTTTAATGTCTAACTTCAACTAATCCATGAAATTCAACGACAAATCCACCATTGTCTTCGGTGAGTTCCTATCTCACAACAGATCCGGTTGTACTTCATTGATCAGTGCTCCTCACTAGAACTCCAAGAAATACCTCTTGAAACCAGTCACTAGTGAGCATATGTTGATTAGTATCAGAAGGGTTTTCCATAGTGGTTTAGCTTCAATTGACTCATGATCTCAACTATTAAAATTACTATAACATCCCTAAAAAACACCTTCTGATACTAATTCCTTATTGTTTCCAATGATTTACTAACGTAGTTTTAAAATATCTTATATACAATATCATAATTACATTTAACTGATTCATTATTCAATTATCAGATATTTTCTATTCGAAAATCAAATGACTATACATTTGAGTACATTGATATCTCCTACTGATATGTGTACCAAGTATCATCTAAGATCGATTGATTTATGATGTCATTCAAAAACTTAATAACCTTGACTACCGAATACTGTTAATTACCATGTACTCACTTGTGACTAACTTCGAGAGGTAATTGTTAAAGTTCTAATGGGAAACCATGACCAGTGGAGATAATTCATGTTGGGTGTGAGATAGTTACCCACCGAAGACAATAAAAAATGGTCATGCAATTTCGTGAATTGGTTGAAGTTAGGCATTAACACCGTTAGACGCCAGCTCAGTTATCTAAATGTTAAGCATTTACTCGTAAGACCGGAAGTCCTTGGTTCGAGTCTCATGTGTGGGATCGTGGATGCCCACTTTAAAGGAGTCCCATACTAGGACAACATAACCGTCCAATGTTTCAAGGTTTTCAATAATGATCTAGCATTGATCAGTTCATGATCTCAATCAAAAAATCAACAATCTCCACAACCTTATACTTGTACACTTATTTATTCAGTCACTTCAATCATTAACAACCGTTGTTTGACGCCAAGTGCTCTACTTAACAATACTGACACTTGTAGATAACATTAAGCATTGTAAATGCATTTTTAAATAAGAAATACACTCTGATTTATAGTACTATGAATAGAAAAGTTATTCAAAGGACTTATATTGAATACATCTAGTTAAAAATTCCGTCTGGAGTCCCTCCGGGGTCTATTGCCGGTCCCAAGCCCGGATAAAGGAGGAGGGTTGGGCATGGGGTTAGCGACCTTATCCCGTATAAAACCAACTCGCTAAAAAAAACGCTAACCAGAAGAAAAAAAATTATTCAAAGTAAGTAAGTAAGTACATCTATTGAATATGGATGACAACAGACGGTCAGACTATAATTTATGAACAAACCAATCAGGTATAAGATAACAGATCGTGGATTTTGCACTGAAACTCATTCATCCATTTGGCTAAATAGCATCTTGGCATTTTAGTTGATATCAGTTTGTAATGAAAAACCATAAATCTAATTCTTAACCTTAACCATCAATTGTAAATCATAATTCTAGTTCTTCACACATTGGTTTACATAACTGTCATTTGGTCCTAGTTTCTAAGTGGACACTCTCAAGATCCATATGGTGTCTCTCAATGATCGTCCATAAATTTAAACTCTCACTCTACAGATTAATAATTCCGGATATATCTATATGTTAAAATAAGACACCAATTGAATGTATTGTAATCAATTTAAATACGTGTCGTAAAATGAGAACAAAACTTGTCTAGTTACTTCCATTAATAGTAATAATAATAATAATGATAATAATAGTATGACAACAGTCAAACGGTATAATATTCAGCTCAAATTGTTACTAAGGTGGAGAGGGGGGAGAATAATCCGACAGACAATGAGATGTCTATCACATGATTGGCCCTGGTACTAAAATAGACAATAATTATCAATATAATATATACAAATATGCATAAATATGGATATTAGACTACTGAACTACATCAATGATAATAATGTAGATTTTGTTTTAATTAAATAATAATGACAGACTTGGTGTTTGAATGATTTTCATCCATGAGGATTAAGGTTCCGGTATTGATGTGATAGATATTTCTATTCAATATTGTATAAATAGTTTGTTATAACTTGAGGCCTTGAACCCCCTATCAATATATATGACGTAATGATACCGCCATTAGAGAACAGGGATTTATTGACCAGACCAATGACGCATAAACCTGGATGAACACTCTAAAGTCTCTTTCAGTCCTTCTTCCTGTCTAGCCTCACTTGTTAAGTCCAGAAATACCAATCTCAGTCTTCATCATATGAATCCTGGATTTCTACCATACTGGGTTTAATATACCAACCAGACAGACCACATCGTACCATAAAATAGGAAACAATATTTGTACAAGATTTAGCCAAATGTGGCTATGAATAAGGCAGATAGTAATTGATAGACAGGGCATAACTTAAGAACAGTAAACCATGTAATCATAGTCTATGGATCGAATGAAAGTTTATAATGAAAGGAACATGAATATGCATAGTTTAGTTAGTTAACAATTATACAATAAAACTATCTGTATAGTATCAGTTCAAGAATAGATTCCAACAGTTACCATGCATTATTCTCATCAATATATAACAGTTTTAACAAAAGAAACTACAACCAATATTTAATATTAAATACAATACAATTCACTAGATATTAGACTGGACACTAGGTTATTAGTTTGTAGTGGTATTGGACCATAACCACACAATCCTCAAAGCTGAACACGAGACAACTTGGAAAATAGATATTCAATATTTAACGCGGAGAAATACCGAACGATGAAGAAGGAGGGAACAATGAGTTGAATTAATTGGAGTTGATTGGATGGTATGGCTCGGCCATACAGGCGTGGTCCCTGTGGAATATTTCCTTATATCTTTTATTCATATTAAATATGTTGTTCATTCTCTAGCCTCAGCTTGTTATCCATCATGTATTGGTAGTTGTTACGATAAGATGAGTTGGTTTAGACGATGATGTGACTTCCATGTAAGATCTTATAGATTAGGCAGTTATATCATGACAAATCTACAATTTTAGGATTAGTTTTATGATTAAAGCAGTAATTAAATCATAGTAGACCATAATTCTACAAGTTTACTACATGATATCAAAGGATATCACATACACATAGCTCATCTAACAATCAAAAACTAAATTATAACCCAGAATATTAGTTAATTAACACTGGGATAAGTAGTTAATACACAATGAGTTACATAAAATTAAGGATAAAGGAGGGTGAGACTATAATTTATGGATGACCTTCGACTGACGCTAGACTGACCTTGAGAGTGTCCACCTAAAAACTAGGACCAAATGACGGTTATGTAAACCAGTGTGTGAGGAATTAAAATTATTATTTACAGTTGATGGTTAAGGTTAAGAATTAGATTTATGGTTTTTCATTACAAACTGATATCAACTAAAATGCCAAGATGCTATTTAGCCAAATGGATGAATGAGTTTCAGTGCAAAATCCACGATCTGTTATCTTATACCTGATTGATTCGTTCATAAATTATAGTCATGCCTAAAGGAAAACTTAACTCCGCCTGGGGTATCTCCAGGAGCTACTGCCGATCCCAAGCCCTGATAAAGGGGGCATGGGGTTATCGACTCCATCCCATAGAAAACTAACTCGCTATAGAAACCCTTAAGTCATAAACGTAAACAGACATATTATTCTCCTTTGTTTTTTTGTTTCAATTTCTCTAACCTTATATATATATTCTTACATAATTGTAACATGTGTCTAATTACCATGACGTAACTATATAGAATATTGAAATTGTTACAAAATTATTGTATCTATTCTGTCTTACTAGATAGTTACTATGATAATCATATGAGTACTCAATTTCTTTTTTATTAAGGATAGTGAAATCTCACTAACACTAATAGCCACCTATATATGATGTCTAATCTTTTCTGATTGGTTGGGAATTACATACTCATTTACTTACTTACGCCTGTTACTCCCAATGGAGTAAAGGCCACCGACCAGAATTCTCTAACCTACTCTGTCATGAGCCTTTCTTTCAATTTCTATCCAATTGTTGTGCATTCTTCTTATATCTGTCTCCATTTCTCGATGTAATGTGTTCTTTGATCTTCCTCTTCTCTTTTGGTCTTGAGGATTCCAAATGATCATAGCTTGCCTTGTGACTCAGTTGGGTGCTTTCCTCAATCTATGTCCTATTCACTTCCAACGTATCTTCCTGATTTCTTCCTTCTCTGGAATCTGGTTTATTCCAGAGCCTTTGACCTACAGGTCTAATCCATAAGGTAGTCGAGTAATGTTAGGAAATGCAGTCCCATGGTAATCGGCCTCCATATCCACCAACCCGGTTAAAGCACAAGACATTCGCTTTTCGTCCTCTCAATTTCGTAAACAACACTACCCACCACGAGAAAGCAATGACTAGGACTTCCCTGATCAGTGATTGTATACGTGTAGCCATGTAGGAGCATTTGAAGAGGGAGAGCGAACTCTCCCTGCATTCGGCCGTACCAAGACATTTGGGGACAATTTACATTAACCTCAAAGGAAGGTCAAAATATAGAAATCCCATTTAGATAATCAATAACGGAAGTATTTCCCCATCTAGTTCATGGATAAACAAAATAATTCTCTTCAGAATTTTACTTAAAAGCAAAATAATCTTAATGTAGTGAACGAGAATACAACTGGGGACAATCAAATGTATCCGAATACAGAATCTCTTAGTAAGATCTGAGAACCATACAGTAAATACTTCATTTGCAAAATATCCATCAATTGTCTATGACTTTGTTGTTCCTTCTTTTCCATATCAGTCATTCACTATTCTCATTCTCTTTTCTTTGATCTTTTTAACCTTCTGCCTGTGGACATTTCATTTTTAATTGATTCTATATACTACTCATATCTATCGATATCAGTAGCACACACTATGCTACTACAACCTATATAAATAACGTCTAACATTACATAAATCTCTCTTAGATTATTCAACACAATAAATATATCGAGACAATGCGCACAAGATGCACATATGCCAACAAGTGACTGATTAATTACAGTCGTGAATAACATTTGGAAGATACAAGTAAAAACAACACCAAGTGAACATCCACGACCTCGCTCCCTGCGAGGTCCGAACCCAGGACCTACGGGTTCCGTGCGCGCGCACTTAACAACTAGACCACTGAGCCGATACCCAATGATGTTAATGTCTAACTTCAACTAATCCACGAAACGGCCATCCAGTGCTTCCAGGTTTTCCATGGTGGTCTAGCTTCAACTGACTCATGATCTTAACCATTGTAATTACTATTATATCCACAAAACCCCTTCTGATACTAAGTGAATAGTTTTGTTTTGTTTTGTCATTACTTAACCATCATTTTGTTCAGTTATTCTTTATTTTATTGATCAGCTTAATCAGTTTGTTTTGTTATTATTATCAATGAAAATAAACAATAAGATTGATTAGAGTAATTTGGTTTGATTCAACTTAGTTACTTAAAGTAGGATTCAATGTAGATGGATCATGATTCATTTGAATTTTTCATATAATTCAATCAACAAAACATTAATTTCTTGTAAGATATTCAAATTAAAGTTTGTTTGTTTGTTTTGTATTTCTCTAATCATGAGTTAATTGAAGTTAAATCACCATGGAATACCTGGAAGCATTGGATAGCTGATTCATTCTAGTAAGAGATTCCTCAACAGTGCGCATCCACGATCTTGCCTCGCAAGATTAGAAACCAGGATCTATCAGTCCTTGAAGTTAGATATTAATAACTTTGAATGCTGGCTTTGCGGCCTAGAAGTTAAGTGTTCGCATGCGATGCCGAAGGCCATGGTCTTGAATCTTGCTGGGCCAGATCGTGGATGTGCACTGCTGGTGAGTCTCACAATAGGACGAAACGGTCGTCCAGTGCATCCAGGTTTTCAATGGCAGTCTAACATCAGTCGGTTCATCATCTCAATCGTATTTTCTCATTAATATTTGCAGATAGGTAATTAATAGTTCCCTTCTTTAGTTTGCTATTTTCATTATGTATATCAAGGTCAAATTAATTGTCTGTTGTGAGATAGGAACTCACTGAAGACAATAGTGTACGGTGGCGCAACTTCGCTGATTGGTTGAAGTTAGACATTAACACAGTTGGATGCCAGCTCAGTGGTCTAGTTGGTTAAGCGCCTGGTGCGAAACTGATAGGTCCTGGCTTTGAATCTCGCGAGGCGGGATCATGGGTGCGCACTGCTGAAGAGTACAATACTAGAGCGAAACGATCGTCCAGTGTTTCCAGGTTCTCGATGATGGTCTAGCTTCAATTGACTTATAAATTTAATTATCGAAATTATTAAAATCTTCACAAAATCTCTTCTGATTTTTTATTCATTTGTTAAATGATACAACCCTCCTTTGAATCAATACATGAAAAAATTTAATTATATTGAAACAAAACACCTCTACTAATGAATTATTATATTATATATATGAAATCTTTTGATAATCTTGATTATATTGTTCAACACTACTTCATTCTACAATCAACTGATCATTGAGTATTGACCAATGTCATGCATGTCAGGTCCCTCTTAGTGTAGATCGAATTCTGTCGAGTACATATCAAGAGCATCAGTTCTCCCACGATTACAGGTATTCCTTGCTCAAGTGCACCAAATATCACACAACCTAGATTCAGGGTTTCCTATCCACTTCCTCCAACCATCACCTTACCACTTCATTCTCTGTTATGTCCCGATAAGAATAATGAATGATAAACTTTGGGATCCATTTATCCATCAAATACTATATGTATAGTTTTATCGCATAATTGTTAGGTAACTAAACTATTCACATTCATGTCCCTCTTATTATGAGCTTTATTTTGACCTATGAACTGTTATTATACGATTTACCATTCTTCAGTTATGCCCAATCTATCAATTACTGTCTTCCACATTCACAGCCACATTTGACTAATTCTTGTACACATGTTCTTTCATATTTTATGGTACGATGTGGTCTGTCTGGTCGGTATATAAACCATGTTTGAAATAAATGATTCGATTCATATAGCAGAGGCTGAGATTGGTGTTCTAGACATAACAGGTTGGGCTAAGCGGGAAGCATGACCAATAAGTACTCTAGACTGCTCGTACGGGTTTATGTGTCGCTGGTTCGATCGATAATTCACTACTCTCTAATTGACGGTGTCATTACGTTATCCATTACAGCGCACAAAGGCCATAACTTATAACATTCTCATTCACTTCCACTTCAATGAGTTGGCAATCTTTCATAATTGTGTAAAACTCCTTGGTTTTACAATGGATTAATATGCGTAAAAAATTACCTATCAGTAAGATTGTACACCTTCAGTAAATGGTATCCTCGAAGAAAGAGAATTTTCTTCCCTGGAACGTCTTCATCAATTTGCTTCTTTCGTTTTCTCTTTGTTTCTTCAATCACAGTGAGAGATAATTGGTAAAGTGTCATGTATCATTTGTTCAGTGAACTTGATGTCAGGTTATTTAAATTGATGATCACATTACAACTTGATCGTAAGAGTCGAACCATCATTATAAAGTTATCAATCCGTAAAAATATCTCAAGTCTACAGGTAGTCAAACACGAGATCAATACTCTGATGGTAACATCTGTAACCGGTGACATGAATTAACATAGGATTTAACAATATGAATAGGTAATATCATCTTCAATTGTTACAGAAACAGAATGCTTCTCTTGGTATTATTTGGTTTGTATCTTCCCATTGAGGTTTAGGACTGCAATTGATCAGTCTGTTATTGGCATATGTGCATACTGTGCGTATGCCTCGATATTGCCTTAATACAAGCCAAACAGCATCAAGTGAATTTACCCCCCCCTCCCATTGCACAAGCATCTGGCTATCAGGAATCCGTAGCTGAGTGGATAACGCGATGGCGTTTGAAGCGAATGGTACTGGGTTCGAGTCTCAGAGTGAACATCAACTCTGAGATGCGCGTACATCCGGCTGACGAGTCCCAAATAGGACGAAACGCACGTCCTGAAATCCACTGCTAACCACTATCCATCATTGCTTACAGAATGCTTCCGTTCACCACAATCAACATATTAAGTAAAATGTCTTAACATGGAAGAAAAATACGAGTATGGTCTAGAAATTTCCGCTGAATATGAAAAACAATTGATTGAGCACTAATTAGTGACCAAATTCTATTGATCAGGTTGTAGGATGGCTACTACTAATCTAGGTGTCAACATCATTTGCACTATGTTGAGATGTAAGGTGGTGGATGAAAGTAGTCAACCAGAAACCCCTATAGACTGAGACTGAAATTGACTGTGAAGCTATGTGACACAAGATCGAATCCTCAGGGACCAATAGTTCCCACAAAATTACCGGTATATTTTGTTAACAAGTCCCGAATAGCACAAAATCTATATTGGGTAGGGTAACCTGACAGCTATCTATAATCGCCGTTATACATCTCAGCATAATAACTCCTATTTTTAAATTCATGATACAAAACAACTCCAGCATTCAAATTGCTTCCTGAGATGACTTTGTAGTTGGCCAAATATAGATCAATAATACTTTTCAATGAATGGTTATAATACAGTAACATTTAAATTCTCCACTAATTCAACAAGATCAAATCATCAGTAAAGGGATGTGAAGTTTATTGAATTTCATTAAAATCATGAACCAAGCTAATTTAGACCATCAATCAAGCTTATGAAAGTCTAGATAGTTATATTGTCCCAGCGTAGGACTCCTCAGCAATACGTATTCATGACCACAACAGGGATCGAACTCAGGACCTTATGGTTTCGTGGTAAAAGATTAAAAGTTATACCAATGAGATGGAATCCAATTATCCATTTGTATAACTCCAATATTATTAGTATCATCGATGATGATTAAACCGAAACCGAAGTACTGGATGCAAGCAACTAAACCACATTCGAAAACAACAGTGACCTGTTGGAAGGGATTCAAAAAACCTCATTCAATTCAATTCCTAGCATTTCAAGGCTGTGGTATAACGATTAACATGAGTAACTAAAGTTTTTCATACAAAAGAATTTGGGGTAACTTAACCATAGTTTCCATAATAACTAATCGTAATTTTGTATTCACTTTGTCACCTAGAACAGAAGATTTATGAAGACTTTCCAGAACGTCTGCAATATGAAAAGAAATTTCTTGTCAGCCGATTAACAGTTTTCCCATAAAATCATCAAATAGTGAACCGCATTACCTCAACACACGACTGAAGACAAACTAATTGATGCATTCTACAGGAAACTAGATCAAATGAAAGACCCTTATTGCAAAAGATTAGAAAAGGGCATCCAAATTCCTTCTCTTCCAATATCGTAAGTAACTAAATGTATTCCCGATTAACATATATAACCCTGTGTCGGGTGTGAAGGACCGAAGATAGTGTAAGATGACCACTAAATATCGTGCAAGATTATGAGTTTATTGAAATTATATATTAACTTGGTTAGATACCAGCTCAGGGGTCTATAGGTTAAGTGTTCGTATGCAAGATTAAAAGTCCTGGGCTCGATTCCTTTGAGTGGGGTCGTAAACATGCAATGCTGAGGAGTTCCAAGCCAGGACAAAACGGCTGTCCAGTGCTCCCAGGATCTTAACAGTACTCCAACTTAGATCAGTTATTATGCTCTTCCAAAGTCCTGAGTTGGATCCCTATCAGGACAGTTGGTTCATACCATTGAAGAGTAACAGATAACTTTGATTTATAAATAAAATTATATTAATATTCTGCTAAGAAAAAGAGTGGATGAATAAAATACTGATCAATCGATGGTAAACAATGACACGACATAACAGAGTGATGGATTTTTAATTAGACCGAATCATTGATCGCAGACCTCTAAAATAAACTGATATCAGACTATAGGGTGACTGTACTGTAGAAAAGGCTGTTTTCTTAAGAAAAAATGACAAGCTTGTGCATAAAGTATATAAAATGAAATATCATAAGCAGTTTAAGGAAATCAAAACTGTTGGTCACTTGAATTTCAATCATTTGAAAATTCACGTAGCATCAGTCAGTCAGTAACTTCGTACGTATGTACGTACATCAGTTCGAGTTGCCATACCACATCAACACACAGATACAATAGTCCATTCAAATCCCATAATGGTAGAGGTAATAAGAGTATAAGCAGTAATCGGAAAGATTAGATTTTGAAGATGTTATTCAAGGAGTATAATCCAGTGAAATAAGTTTGGAAAGAGAAAAGCATGGGGACATGGCAAATTCAGAAGATTAGAATTTGGGAGAACACAAAGAGTAGATGCACCTGCGCCATTGCAAACGATTTTAAGCCATGTCATTCAAGGTCTCTAACCATCGGTTGCTATCATCTCGCGGTCCCCAACCAGGTAGTCTACACCTACCGACATGACTCAGTCCACTTGTCAGTGATTTCATTGACTTGTGCCATGTTTTGATCTGGCCCTCCCATAACTTTCTTCCAACCTACTCCTACAGCATATTACCATTCAACTAATCTTTGCAAATAATCAATTCAAAATAAGATAAGTTATGTCATTTAATTATCATTAACTACTAGAAAATGACATTTTCGTCATTTCCAATTATTGACAGAAAGAAACTAATGATTGAATTTGAAACATTGGTAAGACTATCATTTATGGATGACCTTTGAGCAATAATAAAGTAACCTTGAGAATGTTCACTTACGAGAGTTAAATGAAGGTTATAAAGATTATGATCTACATTCAGTGGTTAAGATTAGGTACTGCGTTTATGGTTTTTATCGCGAATCGACATCAAATATTTGGCCAAATGGATGAGTGAATTTCGCGCCAAAATCCAGAACCTGTCATCTTAAATTTGATTGGTTCGTCTATAAATTATAATCTTGCCTGATCAACTTGTCCATCAGTTATTTAGATATAAACAACATTCTAAGTGTAAAGACTTATAATACTATACGGTTCCCTCAAACTGAAGTACTTGGAACTGATTGAAAGTAGAATAATTTGATAATGAAACCATCGACCCTAAATCTTATTAATGAGTAGAATGATATGTACCAAGTATTGAAACATGCCTATTAAATAAGTGTTGGAGAGATCTAGAAAACTTCTTGATAAAAGTCAAGAAAGGATCTGAAAACATTGAGAAGCATCTTATTCAATCAGTATTCACTAGAAAGTTTGCCAGATACATCTAGAACGTAAAAAGTCACATGTCGAGTTTCTGGTTGGATGATTATTTATACTGCTACAATGTTTAATAGCATTCGAGAATTTTTGGAAAACTCAAAGACATCTAAAATACTATAAAAATCATAGATGTTCTGTACGTAGATGAACCTTTGGAGTCATGTTTTCTTACATATTTCGAGCCTTTTCTCTCGTGTTCAAGTCACTGTTTAGGGGAGGGGTTACTAGAAGAGCTTATGAACTAAATCTAGCGTTAAATTAAGCAAGAATTATCAATAAGCATTAGTTTTTTCCGTGATCAATTATTATGTAATATTAAGTTGTTGATCAACTCTACTTACTTACTTACTTACTTATTTACTTCTGTTACTCCTCGTGGAGGAACATAGATAAGCTACCAGCATTCTCCATATCCACTTTGTCTTGGGCCTTCCTTTCAATTTCTATCCAATTATTGTTCATTCTTCATATGTCTGTCTCCGTTTCTCGGTGTATTGTGTTCTTCGATCTTCCTCTTTTCATTTGGCCTTTAGGATGCTATGTCAGGGCTTGCCTTATGACACAGTTGGGTGCTTTCATCAATGTGTGTCCTATCCACATCCAACACTTCTTCTTGATTTCTTCTTCCTCTAGAATCTGGTTTGTTCTCTCCCATAGTAGGTTGTTGCTGATAGTGTCTGTCTGAATAACGGATTCGAAGTATTTTGTGTAGATGACTGTTAATAAACACTTGTATCTTCTGGATGATGGATTTCGTAATTCTCCAAGTTTGCACCCCATACAGTAGAACTGTCTTGACATTTGTATTGAAAATTGTGATTTTGGTATTGGTTGACCGACAGTTGTTTTGAGTTCCAGATGTTTTTCATTTGTAAATATGCTACTCTTGTTTTGTCGATCGGCGCCTTCACATCTGCATCATATCCACCGTATTCATCAATGATGCTACTCAGCTCTGCCTCTAACCAACATCTCAAATCCCACCATACTGCACATGTTATCCACTACTTTAGATTAATAATGAATATATTGATCAATAGAATTAGACCAATTCTAAGAAGTGGAGGACAGCTGACAGATGCAATACAAGTAAAGACCGGAGTCAGACAAGGCTATCTACTCTCTCCCTCCCTCTTTCTTCTGGTGGTCGACTGGATTATGAAGAACTCGACATCTGAGGGAAAACACGGAATACAATGGACAGCTCAGAACCAATTAGACGATTTGGACTTCGCAGATGACCTAGACTTCGTATCCAATACACACGAAAAAATGTACATAAAGACAGCCAGTGTAGCAGCAGTCTCTGCATCAGTAGGCCTCAACATACACAAGGGGAAAACCAAGGTCCCCAAATTCAAAGCGGAGAACAGCAATCCAATCACTCTTGATGGCGAAACTCTGGAAGATGTAGAATCCTTCACATACTTGGGAAGCATCATCGATGAACAAGGAGGGTTGGATGCAGACGTAAAAGCGAGGATTGGCAAAGCAAGGGCTGCATTCCTACAATTGAAGAATATATGGAACTCACAACAACTTTCAACCAATATCAAAGTGAGAATCTTCAATACGAACGTCAAGGCAGTTCTACTGTACGGGGCAGAAACTTGGAGAACTACTACAAACGTCATCAAGAAGGTACAAGTATTTATAAATAGCTGTCTTCGCAAGATACTCAACATCCATTGGCCGGATACCATCAGCAACAGCCTTTTGTGGGAGAGAACAAATCAGCTTCCAGCTGAAGAAGAAATTAGGAAAAGACGATGGAAATGGATAGGACATACATTACTCAAATCATCAAACTGCATCACGGGGCAAGCACTGACTTGGAATCCTGAAAGGAAGCGAAGAGAGGAGGGCCAAAGAACACATTACGTCAGAAATTGTAAGCAGTTATGAAAACGATGAATAACAACTGGAAGGAGTTAGAAAGGATTGTCCAGGACAGGGTTGGATGGCGAATGCTGGTGAGCGGCCTATGCTCCTTCACGAGGAGTAACAGGCGTAAGTAAGTAAGTAATTCTAAGAAGTACCTGATCAACATGACATGGTTCATTATTCAATGATCAATAAGTGTTAACTACATAAAATCCCAATTCATATCATCGAATAAATTGATTGGTTCATTTCAAATCCATTATTTCTATCGGTCATTAATGAATATGATAAAATGAATATAAGAATAAAACTAACAATAAGATGAAGATAAATGAATAGTATACTTTGATTGTTCAAATGGAATGATTAAAGTTCAATAGATGGATGATTTCATTTATTTGTTTTAATTAGTAACTGGTTGTATTTTCTTTCTATATATTGTGTATAATGCTTGTAAAATAAGATCGAAAAGGATATAAGTAATAGACATCTATATTAAGTTGACAATATAACTTTTGATTGAAATCTAATAAGTAAACGCACTTACTGACGCCTGTTACTCCTCATGAAGGAGCATAGGCCGTTCATCAGCACTCTTCATCCAACCCTGTCCTGGGCAATCCTTTCCAGTTCATATCCAGTAGCTATTCATCGTTTTCAGGCAGGATTCCGTAAGGATAGATCGTGTACAGACCAAATCGCAACACTACATATCACTGTGGAACAATCAATTGAATGGAATTCATCACTCTACATCAACTTCATTGACTACGAGAAAGCATTTGACAGCATGGACAGGACAACACTGTAGAAGCTTCTTCGATACTACGGCGTGCTTCAGAAGATAGTCAATATCATAAGGAATTCCTATGATCGATTAAACTTAAAAGTCGTGCATGGAGGAAAATTAACAGACTCGTTCAAAGTAAGCACCGGTTGCTTATTCTCACCCTTTCTCTTTCTCCTGGTGATCGACTGGATCATGAAGACGTCAACATCTGAAGGGAAGCACGGGATACGGTGGACATCTAGGATGCAGTTGGACGATCTAAAACCTTTACATGTCTGGGCAGCATCATTGATGAATACGGTGGATATGATGCAGATGTGAAGGCGCCGATCGACAAAACAAGAGTAGCATATTTACAAATGAAAAACATCTGGAACTCAAAACAACTGTCGGTCAACCAATACCAAAATCACAATTTTCAATACAAATGTCAAGACAGTTCTACTGTATGGGGTGCAAACTTGGAGAATTACGAAATCCATCATCCAGAAGATACAAGTGTTTATTAACAGTCATCTACACAAAATACTTCGAATCCGTTATTCAGACAGACACTATCAGCAACAACCTACTATGGGAGAGAACAAACCAGATTCTAGAGGAAGAAGAGATCAAGAAGAAGTGTTGGATGTGGATAGGACACACATTGATGAAAGCACCCAACTGCGTCACAAAACAAGCCCTCACATGAGATCCTCAAGACCAAAGGAAGAGAGGAACATCATAGAACACATTACACCGAGAAACGGAGACAGACATATGAAGAATGAACAATAATTGGATAGAAATTGAAAGGAAGGCCCAAGACAAAGTGGATATGGAGAATGCTGGTCGGTTGTCTATACTCCATTGAAATTAACAGGAATAAGTGAGTAAATAAGTAAGTAACTCTCTGTTCTCTTTCTCTTCTATTTTCTTAACCTTCTATTATTAGACATTTTACTTTTGATTCGTGACACATACTACTTATATGTGTCATTATCATTAGTAACACTTTTATAAACTACATGGAATTCATTATTATGATCACAATTGACAAATGATACATCAAATGACATTAACTTATGAGTACATTTTTTTCTTTGTCTAGAAAATTCTATATTATAAAGAATTAATGAATATGTATGTATATTTTTCTATTATAAATATCTAGTTACTATGTATACATTATTTAAGATATTTCCTTTGAATAATAACATGTTTGTATGTACTTGTTGTATTAGACGACGACGACGACAACGACAACAACAACAACATCAACAACAGAAACGACAACAACAAAACAACAAAAACAAACCACGCCCTAAATTAATGAAGCCGCTTTTTTCTCCTTCGTCTTTTGTTCTGTAAAACAAAACAAAAAAAAAGAAGAAAGAAAGAAAGAAATGACAGTTACATTTTACTTATTTGGCATTGAATAGAAAAAAGAACAGAAATACAATTAATTGCTAGACAATAAATTGATAATTGAATATGGTTAAGTTAAACATAAAAAATAATCTTTGATGAGATTAGAATTTATAGACGATCATTGAATCATCTGTTCACTAGTGATTGACTTCAAGAGATACTCTTGGAGTTCTAATGAGAAGCCGTTACCAGTGGAGTACAATCAGGTCTGTTGTGTTGCAACTTCGTGGATTAGTTGAAGTTAGACATTAAAACCGTCAGATGCCGGCTCAGTGGAGTAGTTGGTTAAGCGCCTGGCGCGAGACTGATAAATCATGATTTCAAATCTCGCAGGACCGTGAATGCGCACTGCTGAGGAGTCACATACTAGGATGAAACGGCCGTCCAGTGCTTCCTGGTTTTCCATGGTGGTATAGCTTCAGTTGACTCATGATTTCAATCAGTGAGACCATTGAATAAGGCTAAAATGACCTTGTAAATGTTTATATTACTTAGTAGGAGTGAATGAAGGTGATATAGATATATGCCCTAGTATGGCCGAGAGTGAAGAGAGTCAACTCTCCCTCTACGAATGCTCTCATATACCTATATAACAAGGAGGTCCTACTCACTGCCTTCTCGCGGCATTACTATTGTTTACGAAATTGAGAAGACGAAAAGTGAATGTCCGGCTATATAACCAGGTTGATGGATACGGAATATTTATATAGGGCAGTTTGGAAACCTTGATTTCCAAACTATTGGTGCATATGGGCTTCGAGATCCTGAGGGAAAAAATGGCGTATGAATCAATCGTTGGCCACCGGCTAACATGAGACTGCATCTCCTTACGTTGCTCCATTGCCTTGTGGATTAGACCTTTAGATCAAAGGCTCGGGGTGTGGCTTTATAAGAAAACTACATGCTTCGGTCTAGGCACCTGGGCAGTATCCAAGCCCTCGCATAAATCGAATTACTTATGTGACGCATATCTATTTGGTGCATTTTTGTACCTTAATTTATATGTTTATATAAAATTTTCAAAAATAAGAAATTAGGATATATAACTGAACTTTAGGGTTTGCTGAATGATTGAATGAATTTCACGTGGAAATGAGAAATTATCCAGAAGTTATTATACAAAATGGCCATCCAGTACTTCCAGGTTTTCCATGATGGTCTAGCTTCAACTGACTCATGATTTCAACTATTGAAGTAACTGTTTTTTTTTAGTTTAACACATTAATGATGATCATGTTTTTGATGCATTGCTCATGTATCCAGTGAGCAATGTTTAGATTATGTACGTGGGGTAACAGATACAAATGGTAAACTGGTTACTTATGTTCGTTGACTGAAATAGATGTGACACATCTTTCCTAAACCGAACCATAGCATACATAAACGGGAGATTTTAGCCAATGTAAGAGTAAGTTGGAAGAAGCTTAAGAATGGAAAGCCAACATATGACATTAATCCATAACATCATTGACTATTGATTTGAGGTGGTATCAGTAGAGGCAAACTAACTGATTAGAGTCGGTGCAATAACATACGATAGTTATGCACATGTTCAGACGAGGCTTTAATAGTTTAATTGATGATGATTTCAGTTATCTCGCTGATAATATTCTTGACTGGATTTCGACCAGCCTTCATCAGCATATGTGAATCTTGTGCTGGATGGTCTTGATGTAGTCTGTATATAAAAACTACAGAATAGATCATTAACAGTGATGCAGATTGTTATCGTATTGTTATATTGTAAATTATAGACATGCACTAAACTACTGATTAAATAATATCATCTATTATGTATCGGATATCTAAAATGGCCTAGATTTCATTTTCATAGTTTAAATCATGAACTGACTTTAGCTAAACCAGTATTGAAGACCTGGAAATACTAGATGGCTGCTTTGTCATAGTATGGGACTCCCCAGCATCCACCATCCCATATCCGTGAACCGACCCCAGGATCTTGGATCTTGAGTGCGAACGCCTAAAGCTTAGACCACTTAGCCGGCAGTAACCGATGCATTTCGATCATGTCAGCTACGTGACAATCACATACCACAGGCGACGGATGACAGATATCAAATATCGTGAATCGATTGAATTTAGATATTCCCACTGTTGGATGACAATTCAATGGTTCAGAGACCAAGCGTTCGAGTGCGAGACAGAAGGTCCTGGGTTCAGTTGTCGGCTGTGGGCTCGTGGATGCGTACTCTTGAGGACCTCCATAATAGGACGAAACGGCTATTCAATGGTTCCAGGTTTTAAGTGGTTGTCTAGCTAAGATCAGTCCAGAATTTAAGCTGAAAATTGTAGAAATTTCACAAAACTCCTCACAATGATATATCTCATTGTAATTTTCGATGTTATTTTAATCAATTGCTTACTTACTTACTTACGCCTGTTACTCCTCGTGAAGGAGCATAGGCCACTCACCAGCATTCTCCATCCAACCCTGTCCTGGGCAATCCTTTCCAGCTCCGTCCAGTTGTAATTCATCCTTTTCATATCTGCTTCTATTATCCGACGCAATGTGTTCTTTGGCCTTCCTCTTTTTCGCTTCCCTTCAGGGTTCCAAGTTAGGGCTTGCCTCGTGATGCAGTTTGACGATTTGCGTAATGTATGTCCTATCCATTTCCATCGTCTTTTCCTAATTTCTTCTTCAGCTGGAAGTTGGTTTGTTCTCTCCCACAGAAGGCTATTGCTGATGGTATCCGGCCAGTGGATGTTGAGTATCTTGCGTAGACAGCTATTTATAAATACTTGTACTTTCTTGATTGTGGTTGTTGTAGTTCTCCAAGTTTCAGCTCCATACAGTAGAACTGCCTTGACGTTCGTATTGAAGATTCTCACTTTGATATTGGTTGAAAGTTGTTTTGAGTTCCATATGTTCTTCAATTGTAGGAATGCGACCCTTGCTTTGCCGATCCTCGCCTTTACGTCTGCATCTGAACCTCCTTGTTCATCGATGATGCTTCCCAGGTATGTGAAGGACTCTACATCTTCCAGAGTTTCGCCATCAAGAGTGATTGGATTGCTGTTCTCCGCCTTGAATTTGAGGACCTTGGTTTTCCCTTTGTGTATGCTGAGGCCTACTGATGCAGAGACTGCTGCTACACTGGCTGTCTTCATCTGCATCTGTTCGTGTGTACGTGATAGGAGGGCTAGGTCGTCTGCGAAGTCCAAATCGTCTAATTGATTCTGAGCTGTCCATTGTATTCCGTGTTTTCCTTCAGATGTCGAGGTCTTCATAATCCAGTCGACCACCAGAAGAAAGAGGAAGGGAGAGAGTAAACAGCCTTGTCTGACTCCAGTCCTTACTTGGAATGCATCTGTCAGCTGTCCTCCATGCACTACTTTGCACTGTAGTCCGTCGTATGAGTTCCGGATAATGTTGACAATCTTCTCAGGAACTCCGTAGTGTCGAAGAAGTTTCCATAATGTCCTCCTATCTACACTGTCGAATGCCTTTTCATAATCAATGAAGTTGATGTATAGTGATGAGTTCCACTCAACTGATTGTTCGACGATGATCCGTAGTGTTGCAATTTGGTCTGTGCACGACCGATCCTTACGGAATCCAGCTTGTTGATCTCGAAGTTGGGCGTCTACTGCATCCTTCATCCGGTTCAGCAACACTCTGTTGAAGACTTTCCCTGGTATTGACAGTAGTGTAATGCCTCTGTAGTTTTCACATTTGCTCAGATCTCCTTTCTTTGGAATCTTGACGAGGTGTCCTTCTTTCCAGTCCATTGGCACTTGTTCCTCCTCCCAAATCTTTTTGAATAGAAGGTATAGCATGCTTGTGGTTGCTTCGATGTCTGATTTCAGTGCTTCAGCTGGTATGTTGTCGGGTCCTGCTGCTTTCCCGTTCTTGATTTGTCTGACGGCCATTCTAATTTCTTCCGTCGTTGGTGGGTTGACATCTATAGGAAGATCTATGTGTGCTGCTTCGATGTCCGGTGGATTCATTGGAGCCGGCCTATTCAGGAGTTCCTCGAAGTATTCTACCCATCTGTTACGCTGTTGTTGAATTTCGGTGATTGGCTTGCCTTCTTTGTCTTTGACCGGCCTCTCTGGTTTACTGTATTTCCCTGCTAGTTTCTTCGTTGTATCGTGAAGCTGTTTCATATTTCCTTCTCTAGCAGCTTTTTCTGCCGTCGTTGCTAGTTCTTCCACGTATTTCTTCTTGTCGGCTCTAATGCTCCTCTTCACTTGTTTGTTTGCTTCTATGTATTCAGCTTGTGCTTGGACTTTCTCTGCTCGTGTTCGGCTGTTGTTAATTGCTGCCTTCTTGTTCTTCCTTTCTTTGATCTTGTCCAGTGTTTCTATAGAGATCCATTCCTTATGATGGTGTTTCTTTAGGCCCAGAACCTCTTGACACGTTGAAGTTAATGCTTCCTTGATGCCTTTCCAGTTGTCCTCCATAGTAGTTTCTTCTTCATTCAGTAGATCTTGTAAGGCTTGGAACCTGTTGTTGAGAGCTATCTTGAATTCATTGAGTTTGTCAGTATCTCGAAGGAAGGCTGTATTGAACCTTTGTAGTGCTGTTTGTCCACTTGTCCAGTTCTTTTTCAGCTTCAGTTTTAAATTGGCTACAACTAGGTGGTGATCTGAAGCTACGTCAGCACCTCTCCTGGTTCTCACATCTTCCATTGTCCTTCGGAATTTTTTGTTGATGCAAATATGATCTATTTGGTTCTCTGTAGTGTGGTCCGGTGAGATCCATGTAGCCTTGTGTATACGCTTGTGTGGAAATATTGTGCCTCCTATGACTAATTTGTTGAATGCACACAAATTTGCAAATCTTTCTCCATTTTCGTTTCTTTCTCCCAGTCCATGTCGTCCCATAATATCTTCATATCCAGTGTTGTCTATTCCGACTTTGGCATTTAGATCTCCCATCAGAATAGTTAGGTCCTTTCTTCGGCATTTCTCAATGATTGACTGCAGCCGCTCGTAGAACTGATCTTTAATGTCGTCGTTGCTATCATTGGTGGGTGCATAACATTGGATAATATTCATTAAGATCCCCTCCTTCTTTGTTTTGAATGATGCTTTGATGATTCTGGATCCGTGAGACTCCCATCCTACAAGTGCATTTCGTGCTACTTTGGACAGCATAAGAGCGACTCCCTGAGTGTGTGGAGCATTTTCCTCTTCGTGACCGGAGTATAGCAGCATCTCTCCCGTAGCTAGCCTTTTCTGTCCAGCTTGGGTCCAGTGGGTTTCGCTGATTCCCAGTACTGCTAAGTTGTATCTCCTCATTTCCATTGCTATTTGACTGGTCTTCCCGGTTTCCCACATTGTTCGAACGTTCCATGTACCTATAAAAATTTTTGCTCTGGTTGTTAGAAGGGGCATCGGCCTCGTGGCTTCCGAAGGAACTCGGCTTTCACCATGAAGCGTCATAATTCTTCTAACTGAAGACCTTCTAACTCCCAGGGCAGAGTTTAAATGGTTTGGATTATTTTTTCTGGTAAGCGTTTTTTTAGCGAGTTAGTTTTCTACGGGATGGGGACGCTAACCCCATGCCCAACCCTCCTCCTTTATCCGGGCTTGGGACCGGCAGTAACCCTGTTAGAGCTACAGGCGGTGTACAAATAAATCTTCCGTCTGCCGTTTCTACTTTTCTTTCTTGAATCGTCCAATATCAGCCCTTGTTCTGTTATACAGTAGCAAATAATCTGTTTTATCGCAGTCATAATGAAGTAGCAGTAGCAATATGATGTTTAAGTTATTAAACAGTTACACCCAACTAATGTCTCAAATAGCAAAAGATGCCAGTTCTTTATTCCACATGAAATGTATGCGGAAACATTATGTGTTATAACTTTTGAACAGCTGGACCGATTTCATCCACTCTTTCTTATTCTGTTTATTTTGCTAATATCTATCTGTAAAATGATTGCAAATGGATATTTATCTGGAAAACATATTTTTCCACAAAAATACCTACCAATTCACTGATTGTCACTAGGTCAATAGTCAACATTTTTTAAATTTATATCTCCGTACGGGAATATTGACCTTATTATTTCTCTGTTCTGCACATCATTATTATCTCTATCAAACGAATGTGTTGATGTACACGTCAAAAAACGCTTATGTACTACATCAAACCTTACATTTGACACATGCTCAGTTTACACTGCACTCGAAAGACTAACTACATTGTTATAGTCTAGTTATCATCATTATAAAGAAGATATTGTTATATCTCGATAAGCATAATGAATGATAACTTTTGGAATATATTTATGGACTAATATTATACGTATAGTTTTATCGCATAATTGTTAGGTAACTAAACTATTCACATTCATGTCCCTCTTATTATGAGCTTCATTTTGACCTATGAACTGTTATTATACGATTTACCATTCTTCAGTTATGCCCAATCTATCAATTACTGTCTTCCACATTCAAAGCCACATTTGACTCATTCTTGTACACATGTTCTTTCATATTTTATGGTACGATGTGGTCTGTCTGGTCGGTATATAAACCATGTTTGAAATAAATGATTCGATTCATATAGCAGAGGCTGAGATTGGTGTTCTAGACATAACAGGTTGGGCTAAGCGGGAAGCATGACCAATAAGTACTCTAGACTGCTCGTACGGGTTTATGTGTCGCTGGTTCGATCGATAATTCACTACTCTCTAATTGGCGGTATCATTACGTTATCCATTAACAGCGCACAAAGGCCATAACTTATAACATTCTCATTCACTTCCACTTCAATGAGTTGGCAATCTTTCATAATTGTGTAAAACTCCTTGGTTTTACAATGGATTAATATGCGTAAAAAATTACCTATCAGTAAGATTGTACACCTTCAGTAAATGGTATCCTCGAAGAAAGAGAATTTTCTTCCCTGGAACGTCTTCATCAATTTGCTTCTTTCGTTTTCTCTTTGTTTCTTCAATCACAGTGAGAGATAATTGGTAAAGCATCATGTATTATTTGTTCACATGGAGTCAGTCCATATTAAAACAATCTTTCAATAACTTACTATTCAGAATGATCGTAAACTACAGCAATATAATAATATATATAGAAAAACAATGAACTTGATGTCAGGTTATTTAAATTGATGATCACATTACAACTTGGTTGCAAGAATCGAACATGATTCATATGGAAGAGGCTGAGATTGATGTTCTGGACATAACAGACAGAGAGAACAGATAAGGACTTGTACGGGTTTATGTGTCACTGGTTCGATCGATCAATCATTACTCTCCAATTGGCGATATCATTACATCATATACTGATACAAGAACAAGGCCACAACTTATAACAGATATATATAAACATTCAATGATAAATCTTTTTTTAGTAAATTCACTAAAATTAAACAACACAAATAATCTAGGTGAGTAGGACTTCACTGGCAGTGACTGGGATATGCAAGGCCATATGAACATTTTGAGAGAGAGCGGACTCGTTCCACCGTCAGCTATACAGAAGCATTTGGGGGAGGGCAGAACAAGATAAATGACTTAGTGAGAAGCATGTATATATATATATTCTTTATGTCATTCATGAACCATTTTCAAATGAACAATTACAAAACACAGAGCTAACAAAAGTTATACCAGGGTTAATATCAATTACTAATATTGGAAACATGGGATAAGTTGTTTAGGAAGTATAATTGAAGGGATCATGTGAATTTTTTATGAGGATATAAGTATTATGATGTCAACCAGCACTGAGGGAATAGACTTAATAAGACTTGAAGAATCTAACAGTTTATACAAACTATTGCTCATTACAAAATTTTATGAATGGTCACACATACACAGCCACTGATCAGAGAAGTTCAGCTTACTGCCTTCTAGAGAAGGGGGCGTTCACCAAAAAACTGAGGATACAAAAAGCGAATGTTCGTTGCTCCAACAAAATTGGTGGGTATGGAAGATCGTCCTAGGGGAGTTGGAAAACCTTGGTCCCAAACCAATGGTTCACATGGGCTTTAGGATCCTGGGAAACAAATGGCGTATGAACCAATTATTGGTCATCGGCTACCATGGGACTACATCTACTAACATTGTTCCAACGCCTTGTGGATTAGACCATTAGGTTGAAAGCTCTGGATGTGGCCCTCTAAGAAAACCACACGCTTCGGTCTAAGCACCCAGACAGCATCACAGCCCACACACAAATCAAGTGACTTGTGTGGCGCATATGTATTTGGTGCCCCTTTGTACCAAGATTTGTGTTCGAATAAATAATAAATATAACATATTATTATCATATAATGGGTGAAAGTATATATAATACAAGGAAGAGCTGATCAGAATCGACAACTTGACATTTATGCTTTTGCACAAAATTCAAATATCATGTATAAAGAGCAGTGGCAATTTGTTTGTAGGTTGCTGGAAAAGTTAGAAATTAGAGAGGAATATCAATCTTTGATAATATAGAGTAAAGACTAGTGAGATTAGATGGTGGTTATAGGTAGTCGACAGGAAACCCTGGATCCGGGTTTCGTGCTACTTGGCACTCATCAGCAAGGTGTACCTGTAATCTTGAGGGAACTGGTGCTCCCTGGCGGATTCGATCCTGTGTCACCCAGCTTCACAGTCAGAGACGTTACCTAGTGGCCACATTGTAAATTGATCGATAGCATTGGATTTACACTAAATAAGGACTTGACACACATGACATTGATCACCACCCAGTGATCAATCAGTTGTGAGTAAAGATCAGTGTTAAACGTATAGCATGCTTACTTTTGTGTCTTTAGATTGTATGCACAGATAAATCTACGTTATCCCTAAATCATAAACATAAGTCCTTGATCCTCAAAAAAAAACCGTTATCATGTGACATTACATTCTATTCTAGAACTAATCAGATGACGTCTATTATATTTATCAATTGAAATCTATTCTCTTACTATGCCTAATGTCAATTCGTGAAGAAAACCTAACTACAAAACCGTCTCTATATATCTATATACCTCACTCCTACTTGAGATATTGTGGAAAATTTTAACAATCTATTTGGATTCTATTCAGTATTTGAGATGAACAATTTCTTATCCATAAGAACGAGCTGATATGTCATTTTCTTTTTTTCGACTGACAAGATTTTCCATAAACTGTCTACTTATAAAAGTTGTCTCCTAATTGGTTGGAAATTTATCGTGATTGTTTTACGTTTGTCTTTATACCATTTTTTTTTCTTATCAATATAATCTACTGAATGCGTGTGCTACGGATAACGACAGAGATAAATAGTATATGTCACCAATTGAAAGTGGAATACCTCGCAGTCAGTCAGTCAGTAACAACATAGAACTCCGTACGTACGTACATCAGTTCGAGTTGCCATACCACATTAGCACAGAGATGAAGTTGTCGATTCAAACCCTATAGTGGTAGAGTTGTTAAAAGTATAAGCAATAATCGGAAACATTAGGGTTTGAAGATGTTATTCAAAGAGTATAATCCAGTGAAATGAATTTGGAAATAGAAAAAAAGAAACAAGGAGGATTCAAAGGATTAGAATTTGGGAGAACACAAAAAGCGAATGCACCTGAGCCATTGCAAACAATTTTGAGCTATATCATTCAGGAATACCTGGCAGAAAACGGTTAAGAAGATTGAAGAGAAGAGAACAAGAATAGAAAATGATTGGTATGTAAAAAAAATAATAACCATGATAGGATTTGTTCAATTTATGCAACTTTAATTATCATTACAATCATTTGACTGTTTATTCTCACTTCCAGTTATGTCATTAAAACAGAGCTGTTACGTAACAAATTTGATTTAGTTGTCTCATCTTGACTATTAAGTTTCATCTAAAGCCCTAACCTCTTTTTCTATTGGAAAATTATTATCATGTCTGGTTTGTTGAATTCGCGTAGATCTAGTTTTATTCATAGAAGGATTTGTTCAATTGTTAGTAATTACAAAATTACTGTAACAAAGTCTTAATGGTGAGACTATAATTTATGGACGATCTTTGAGCGACGCTAAAGTGATCATGAGTGTTCACCTAAGACAAAATGAGGGCTATAAACCAAAACTCCATTTAGTAAAAATGGATGGGTGAATTTCGCGGCAAAATCCGAAACCTGTTATCTTATACCTGATTGGTCCTTCCATAAATTACAGTCAGCCAGTCAACAACAACATAGAACTTCGTACGTACGTACATCAGTTCGAGTTGCCATACTACGTCACCACACAGATACAATTTAAAGCAATTATTTCGATAGAACAATGAGAAGACGGAGTTGATCTAAAAACATTGTGATGTATTTGCGCTATACATTTCGAACAATCTGGTCACACATATACTTGTCAGGGCATTTTTTTATATGAAAATACTAAAGGTCAGACAAATAAAAGTAAAATAACTAAGGAGAAAGAAAGAATAAGAAATTGTCGCGTTATCCTGGGCCATAGAATGACTTAAGGATTACCAAGGTAAATTCAAGGTTACGACAAATTGCTTTTGTACAAATAAGGGGGGTGGTTTAAATTTACGAATAGCCAAGGCTTCAATAAACTCAAGAATTCAACCTTGACAATTTCTATACAACATACTAAATGCTGTATTAATGTCATTTTGTGCCCCGTTTCAATTATATGTTACTTTACTTGAAGTTTCATCTAATTGATCTTTATTAATTTTTATATAAAAATGCCCTGACAAGTATATGTGTGACCGGATTGTTCGAAATGTATAGTGCAAATACATCACTTTTATCCAGATCAACTCCGTCTTCTCATTGTTCTACAGATACAATTGTCCATTCAAAGCCCATAGTGGTAGAGGTGGTAAAAGTATAAGCAGTAATCGAAAAGATTAGATTTTGAAGATGTTATTCAAAGAGTATAATCCAGTGAAATAAATTTGGAAAGAGAAAAAAGAGACAATGAGGATTCAGGAGATTAGAATTTAGGAGAACACAAAGAGTAGATGCACCTGCGCCATTGCAAACGGTTTTAAGCCATGTCATTCAAGGTCTCTAACCATCGGTTGCTATCATCGCACGGATCCCAACCAGGTAGTCTACACTTACGAACATGGTTCAGTCGACTTGTCAGTGATTTCATTGATTTGTGTCATGTTTTGGTCTGGCCCTCCCATAACTTTCTTCCAACCTACTCCTACACTATAAAACATCGCTTGTCGGGGCAGTAGGTGGTTGGGCATACATAACACATATTCCAGCCGTCTCAACTAATGAAGTCGCAATACTTCATCAATTGATTTTTCATCCATATCTAGTACCCGTTTCCTAACAACTACATCACTTACTCGATGGTTCCAGGATATACCGAACAATACTTCAAAGACATCTATAATCAAATACTAATTACCTAAGAATAATCTCACCGTCTTAATTCAAAAACTTTACAAGTATATACTACTTATTAATAAGAAATGATTATTACAATTTTATCTTTTGTTAACAAATATTATCAATATTTATATTATATTTAATAAATTAAATCTTTATTTAAATAAAAGAAAACATACTCATCATACATACATGCACTTCAATAAAACTACACACTAGTCACTAGGAGAAACAAAACAAGACAGAACACTAACCAAAGATCAGGAAAGAGAGGGGGAGGGGGAAAAATTGGAAACAATGAATAGTTAAATTAAATATATCATAGTTGATTTTTTTTTATTATTTAAATAATGAAACCAAATAGTGCATGTTCTTCTTTGTGTGTGTGTGTGTGTGTGCGAAAGAGAGAGAGGAGGGTGAGGAGGAAGAGAAGAAGATATCGAAAACGACGACGACGTCGACGACAACAACAACATACACTATAACCTAACCTTAGAAGTTTTCTATTTGTGCTGCACCAAAACCCATAAATATAATTGTAAACGAATAAATTTCTTTAGTGTTAACAATAAATGTTAAATAGAAGATGAACTTTAAAAGAACCCATAGCAAAGAAGTAATTGTTGTAAAGAGGAGATGATAGAGGACAATATATTGTAGGTTATTGTAGGTTAAAAGAAGTAATAACATAAATAATATTAAACTTCAATTAAATATATGTGTGATGAGATGATTATGAAAGATTCACTTTTACAAATATAATAATAATAATGGGAGGAAAAATGTGCACTAACGTCACCAGTGTTAACAATGATCAGCAGTAAAAAGACTGACGATGGTGTTGGCAGTAACAACAACAACAATACTGCTTGGAAGAAGGATTAGAAATAAGCGGTCACCCATTCAACACACACACAGAGAGAGAGAGAGAAAGAGAACCGGACACTTACACAGCACATCAATTAATTGATTGAAATAGAAGTAGGACAACTCAATTAGGAAGACATACATAAACACGCACATAAGTAAACAAAAAAGAAATAAGATAACTGAAAGTCTAAAGTCAAGGAGAAACCATAAGCAGTAATGTGGGGTTTTTTGTTTTCTCTTTGTTAGTCAACTATAATAGAACATTATTGTCCATTACATAAACATGGTTTATAGGTGTTCTTTTTTTTCTATAAAGAAAAACAAAGCGTCTATCCAACAAGACTTGTACAACAGTAATACCAATGATAAAATCAGTTAGAGCATAGAAGCATCTACTCATGTATGCACAAAGCCGTACAGCACTATTAATACACAACCGACAGTCATGCATACGCACACACACACACACAAACACACATTCATATATATACACATAACTCAATGAATCATTGTGCGATTTTGTATTTATTTTTCTTTTCTTTTCTTTAAAATTACAAAAAAAGAACCACCACAGAGAAGTAGTAGAAGTCAACGTCTAAATGAATGAATAAATAAATAAATCACTGATCAAAGTAGTACAATCATGTGTGTATAGTATATATGGTACTACTACGAATCGTACAGAAATACAGTAATGATAATAATAATAATGGCAAGAGGTTAAAACAAGTAAATAAGGAAGTAATAACATCAATTCTATCGATTATATTATTAAATATTATTGATAATAGTCAGAGAAGAAATCGATTACAAAATAATCCATTAACACTAATGATCAATAATGATCAGCAAGTTTTAATGAAGAAAAAAAGGTCGTTTTTTTAGGAGGATGACCGGGAATAGAATTACTAATGAACAAATATTAGTAACCAGTACACATATTACACATATACACACAAAGAAAAAAAAATTCAACTAGATACGTTCAAATGTCGAAGTATGTGTGTATAGAGATAAGACAAAACACCAAGAGACAAAAATAAAAGGTTAATGGGTTATAGGAAGAAAAAAATATAAAAAGATACTCAAAACAAAATACCTTGACAACAATAACTAATAGGTGGTAGGTGTTAACCGGGAACAGTAAAACCAATCAATCTAATGATCGATCAGTTGGTCAATATATAGATAGGTAAATAGATGAATCGATAGGAAAGAAAAGTACAGAATAAATGAAAGAGGAGGGGATTGAGATAGAGAGAGAGAGAGAGATGGGAATAAGTAGCAGTTTTACTAAGAGACAGAAATAAACAAGAATAAAGGAACAATCACCAATGGTAATATTCATGAATAGACTCGAAAATGTTGTTCTTGTTGTGTGTTTATATATATGTGTGTATACTTACATACTTTATATGAATTTATGAGTATGTTTGCCTATATATGCATACTTTTACCGGTGTCATCAAGAATATTGAATAACAGATAATGAATGAATCGGTTGACAAAACAACACAACATCACCAATATAAACAACATAAACACATACTACATAAAATAATTGAATAACAAGAAGATACAAAGACGAATATATAAAGAGGATATTCAATGAAAACACTTAAAAGAAGAAAGTACATTGTACCAATACTAATGAGTGTAAGTGAATAAATGAATCAATTAATTCATCAATCACTTAGCAAAGAAGTAACAACCCTAATCAGTTGTCAAATGTATAAATATCGAGAGAGAGAGAGAGAGAGAAATAGAGAGAGTTGACTGGCGCATGTAACTAATAAGTGTGTGTCTGTGTATGTATATTGTTTGATTTGATCTCCAGAATGGGATAACAAGGCGGTATTCAATTAATCATTCATAAATGAATATTTGATATGAACAACAAAGTTTAATTCAACTAATCAATCAAATAAATAGTTTGTATAGAAAAACAAATTGTTAAACTATCCATACTGGATACGTTTTGATGATTATGGGACTGTTGTTGATGGTTGTTGTATAGGAATATAAAGAAGCTTGTCAACACATAAAAACAAACTCATACAAACTGAATGAAAAATAAACACAAACAAACCAATACACACACACACACACACCGGGGTAATACAATATGAAATAAATACGTGATGAATGATTACTATTATTCACAAAAAGAACATTATTAATAATATTACAATTATTGATTGATTATTTTCGCTTCAGTCTCTTTATCAGTTACATAATTTACTAATCTAGGATCAGTTAAAAGGCGATAATCATTTGGTGACATAGATATGCCAATTTTATCACCAACATGATGTACACATGAAGAATAAACAGTTGGTGTAGAAGAATTTGTTAACATTCCATTGTTGTTAATCTCCCCACCATGACTTTGAATAAAATGCGCACTTTGAAGTCTACATCGATCAACTGTATAAATATTACTACTACTACTACTAGTAGTAGTAGTAGTGGCAGTAGTATTAGTATTAGTAATAGCAGTAGTGGTAGCAGTATTAATACTATTAGTAATAGTAGTAGTACGAGGAGGATGCATTAAGGAGTTAGAAGGTATCATACTATTGTGTATATGAGTAGTTTTCTGTTTGACATTTTTAATAGGATTGGTATCATCGTTATGCATTGGATTATATACACCGGTACGATTGGGTATATGAACGAAATGGGGACCAAAATTGGAACTAGCAGGAACAATATCTGAATGAACTTTTCCATCACCAAACTCTCCCATTTCTTCTCGAAAACTAGCCAAAGTGGAAAGTATTTCTGCAGTCATAGTACAACTATCACGTCGTCCAGCTGTTAGAGAGAAAAACAATACTCAAATTAAGTGAATTTTTTTGCATTACTGAAGATCATTTGAAATAAATCAATGTAGCTTTTTAAATCAAATTACAGTAAGAACGCCCCCAAACGCCACAGTACAGTCAAGGGTGAGAAGAATTAGCTCTCTCTCATGAAATCCTTTTATATAGCCACGAGTTTATAGTCGCTGCCACAGAATTTCTACTCATTGCCACTATGAGGCAGGGATGTTATTTACGGAAGTCATAAGACGAAAAGACAATGTTCGAGTTAGTAGGTATAGAGAATCTACCTGATTACAAATCAGTGGTACACATAGGCTCCTGGATCTTAAAAGAACGAAGAAATGGTGTACGAATTTACCATGGGATTGAATTTCTTGACGCTGCTCCACGACCTTTCGGATTCGTTCGTTTATTCGAATGCTCAGGGAATGATTTGTCAATCAAACCACTTGTTTGTCTAGGCTCCCTGAAAATATTCCAGATTACATAAAAATGTATCAAGCATTCTATATTTTGGTAACCTGTTGTATCAGGTTGTATTCGGATAAATAATAATAATGTAAAGGTATATGGGGAATAATGTTGAAATGACTCAGTGTATTTGTAACCTGCAATGGACGACTTTGTTTTTCTTTAGTCAAGTTGAATAATATGTACAACTGAAATACCCCAATGTTGTTCTGAAGAAAATAACACTAGGGTCAACTTCATTAAAGTGGAAGATAAGGCTTGGTGATGAGGGCATTCGACTTTCATTTACCATTTATAGCTCAGGAAATGTAATTACTACACCAGCCAATATATATATATATATATATATATATATATATATATATATATACTATGGATGATTGAAGTTGAAATGACTATAAAAGAATGTAACTAAGTAAAACGGGAACTAATTACAAGTATTTATTTATTTAAATGCGTAAACATTGGTACAAGGGGTCACCAAAATATGTATGCCCCACACTTCATCATCCGACTTGTGTGAAGGCTTGGATTCCGTCCGGGTGCTCAAAATGAAACAGGAGGTATTTTAGGAGGCCACACCCAGAGCCTTTGACCTACAGGTCTAATCCATAAAGCAGTGGAACAATGTTAGGAGATGCAATCCCACGGTAGACAGTAACCAACAATAGGTTCATATGCCATATATTCACTCAGGGTCCGGAAGCCTATGTGCACCACTGATTGGGAATCAGAGTTTTCCAACTCCCCTAGGTGGATCCTCCATATCCACCAACCCGGTTAAAGCACTGAACATTAACTTTTCATCCTCTCTATTTCGTAAACAACATTCCCACCACAAGAAGGCAGTGAGTAGGACGTCCCTGATCATTGGCTGTATATATAAGGCCATGTGAGAATATTTCTAGAGGTAAGAGTTGACTCTCCTCATCTTCGGTCATACTAAGGCATTTGAAGGCAAATATACAAGTGTCTTATTGTAAATCGGCCATTGAAACAGTTTATTTATTTATTTCAACACAGAAATATTGGTACAAGAGGGCACCAAATATATATGCGCCACACCATATTTGTGTGTGTGGGGGCTGTGATACTGCCCGGGTGCCCAGACCGAAACAGGTGGTTTTCTTAGGGGGCCACTCCCCGAGCCTTCGACCTAAAGGTCTGATCCACAAGGCAGTGGAGCATCTTGAGGAGATGCAATCCCATGGTAGCCGGTGACCAACGATTGGTTCATACGCCATTTGTTCCCGCAGGATACTGGAGCCCATGTGCACTATTGGTTTAGAATCCGGTTAAAGCGCCGGACAAGCGCTTTTCGTCATCTCATTTTCGTAAACAACACCTGTTGTACGAGAAGGCAATGAGTAGGACTTCCCTGGCAGAGGCTGTATAAGTGTGGCCGTGTGAGAGCATTTCGAGAGGGAGAGCGGGCCCACCCCACTCTCGGCTATACCAGGGCATTTGGGACATTGAAACAGACATTTCACTATATGATAACAATAATTAATAACTTAGAAAAAACTCCCTGTCATCTCTTCATATGATACAAGTTTTTAACACACACACACACTTTGCTTTACTCTGTTTAAAAATGATGAAATACTTCGACAAGTATTTCTTTTTCTACAACAGAACACAATATCAACTACAAACTAATTACAATTTTAGTAAATTATAATACCTACAACAAAATGTTAAAAAATTATCTCCTTTAGATTTGGTTTAAACCTATAAAGCATTATTTTTATTGAGATAATATTATGTAATATGTAAGATGTAATAATATCTGTATTATGAATTAATCACTTATACATTCTTCTGTATTCATTTTAATTGTATTATGATTGATTTACAAAATATTTGACATTTTATAAATGAATGTACAGAGAGTTTAATCATACAGTAAACTACAGTTGAAATATGGTTACAGAAAAGATATGTACACTTTCATAAAAACACTAGTGTCTAATAGTCAATAAAATATTCTCAGTATGGAGAGGAGGGGTGAAGTTGTGAAGAATTTGAATGTTACTGAGATCAAAAAGCCCTCAAATGCCCTGGTACGGTCGAGAGTGGGGAGAGTCAGCTATCCCTCTACAAATGCTCTCACATGGCTATGTGTATACAACCACTGATAGAGAAGTCGTACTCATTAACTTATCGTGGCTCACTGCCTTCTCGCACCACCGGTGTTGTTTACGAAATTTAGAGGATGAAAAGCGAATGTCCGGCGCTTTAACCGGATTCCAAACCAACGGTGCACATGGGCTCCAGTACCCTGAAGGAACAAATGGCGTATGAACCAATTATTGGTAACCGGTTACCATGTGACTGCATCTTCTCACGTTGCTCCACTGCCTTGTGGATGAGACCTTAACGTCAAAGGCTCCGGGTGTGCCTCCCTAAGAAAACCACCCTCTTCGGTTTGGGCACACGGGCAGTATCTCAGTCCTCACACAAATCGAATGATTTATGTGGCGCATATGTATTCCGTACCCAATTGTACCAATATGTGTTCAAATAAATAATAAATCATAAACCGATCTAAGTTAGATAACCAATGTAAACCATGAAGTTATTTCGTCGTAATATGGGACTCTTCATCACTGCACATCTAAGATACCAAAGACGGTCGCACCTAGAACTTGCATTTCTCGTTGCGATCGCCTAACTTTCACACCACTGAGTCAGTATCAAATGGTTTACACTTCTAACTTCAATAAATCCATTATATTACGCAACCATCTTTCATTATCTTCTATAGGTAACGACTCTACACTGGACATTGTTGAATTCCTCTAGAGTTTCATACTACGATGAAATAGCTATCCAGTGTTACTTGGTTTTCAATGGTTGTCTAACTTAGGTTGATTAGTATTCGCAACAAATTAAGGTATATTACATAAACTTACAATTTCCTATCTAAAATGGTAAAAAAAACTAATTACTAATACTACTGCCAATAATAATAAACATACGCATGTGTAATCACAAGATTGATTGGTCATATGTTCCAAGATCGACAAATCATACTGTATGCATAATTGTAATATTATTATCAGATGTAATAAATCAAATTTATTGATTAAAGCACATAAATATTGATATATATAAATGGGCACCAAAATAAATATGCACCATTACAAATAAGAAAATGAAATGGTAAATAGATAAAAAAAAAGGATAAGGGTAGTAAAATTAAAATATATAAATGAATAGAAATATATGAACAAGAATAGATTATAAAAGAAGGGATATTTCAATGATGCCCAGGACAGGGTTGGATGAAGAATGCTGGTGAGCGACCTATGCTTCTCCACGAAGAGTAACAGGCCCAAGTAAGTAACTAAGTAAGATATTTCAATGAGAGAACAAAAGTAAGGGAACATAGCTTAAGTTTAAGAAATTCTCAGTTTTATGAATAATGTAAAAGAACCACCATTGGCATTTGTTTTGAGTCATGTCTATTAATATCAAAAGCCATTGAGTTCCATCAACCTCTAGAATTTCAATCACTGGAGTTGTGAAGGACGACAGATGTTAGTCTCATACAGCTTTCTGTCATACCCTGAAACTATATCAGAAACTGATCATCACATTTGTAGCATATAATCAATCCGCCGAAGACGGTCATACCAATTGAGTTATCTGATTGGAGTTTGAATACACATTGTTGAACTTTCCCACTGAAAACAGGAGATTCTATGGAGATAACGATTATTGGACACAAACACCCATCTAACAAGATCAGTTCTAAGAGGCTATGTTTCACAAACATACAGCACATCTGCCCTTACCGGTGCGTTGTAAAACCGGCCTTATACATCCAGATCAAGAGATGTAATGAACGGTTCAGATTAGTAGAAATCACTCTGGCTTTTATTATACGTAGATTGAACTCATTTGTCGAGCTACCGCCATCAGCACTCACGTAACTATTTATATGTACAAACTTTCTGACCATTTCTAGCATGTTAGGCATAAAGTTGAGATTAATCGACTTTATGATTATTTATCAATAATTATGATTTCAAAAAGAGGGAAAACAAACAGATAAACGTAACTTTTGATAAATAAACAAACATACATATACATACAAATACTTACCAAAATGATTGGTAGACTCATCCGCCTTACAAATTAAATTAGGGAGTTGTAAATATTCATCCAAATCATTATTACCAGTACTAGTGTTACGAAGAAATAAATCATCTGTTGTTGTACTATCTTGAATACTACTATTGTTGCCACCGCCACTGCCACAAACGCCAACACCACTTGAACCAGTTGTTCCACTTCTAGCAACTCCTCCACTTGCAGTCAACATATTAACCAAATTACCTCTATGTGATTCTGCATGCTGTAAAGGTAAATTGTGTAGATGTGTACCACCAAAGGAATAATGATCTTGATTGAAATGAAAACTATGAGATGATGAGGTTGATAGTAAAGAACATGGATCAATGAGTTCGGAATACTTTGAATTTGTTGTCATTGTATTATTATTTTTATTGGACACACATGGATAAATTGATTTATTCATTGGTTGTTCTAAACTATGAGGATTATAAACACTAGAACGAATTTTCCAACTTTTGTGATGTTTCAATGCTGTATCGACAGTGGAATCCTAGAAAAGTTCATACAGCAACCAATAGGCAAAAAGAAAAAATAGTCGTTATAGTATTCCGGAAAAAATAGTGTCATAGCGTAGACTACAAAATAATTTCAACAATCATATCTTTAATATAATTTGAGAATTATACTCTAGGTTTTGATTAATTCAAAATTTTTAAATTTAGACAACTCTCAATAATCAATTCATAGTCGTGCCTCCTACTCCAACTAGCATGAAAAACAAATCATCCAAAGGGAGTAAGCACTGCGTATCAACCATTGCAATAAACTATTTCGATAGACTTAATCATCAAAATAACTGTAACTGAGTACATGGAAATATATGAAGATAAAAATGTTAGTTATTAAATTGTGAACGAGGTGACCGTGAATGCTGTTAGAGGTAACCGTCACTTCCTAATTACCGATGCCGTGACCGTAGATTCAGGTGGATAACAGACAGACAGTCTTTTTGTGGATAGTTTTAGATGAGTTAGCTCCATAGTTTAAAAGACTTATTGTTGGTGCCAGAAATCAGAGGAATAAGGTGTGTTATGCTAGTTTTAGGGTCAACCATTTTTATAAACCCTACTTTTTATTGTGAGAAAGTCTTATCGGTTCAAATGCTTATTGTCTGATGGAAACATTTTACTGTTGTCACACACCTTTACAGTCACGGAACTACTAGTCATGTAGCCCAGAGCTCAAACGATTGAGTATGTGTAGCTTGTTAAGAATTCCTCTCGACATGTGATAACACGAGCGAGTCTACACCTAGATTTGTGATATGATCAACGTTATTTATGACCACGCAAAACAGATTGAAATCCGTTTTAAATAAACATTTATTCGTTTAAAGGCTAATCAATACAATGCAAAATCAAGGGGAAAATTGTGAAAAAGATTTATATGCAAACAAAACTTTGAAAATGAGAACCGTTTTAAAAAGAGAAAAAAACTTACAATGTTTTTCTTTTCCATAGTACTACCACTGTTGTCCATATGCGGTCTAAACAGTAAAGAATAATATTTATACTCAAAACTCAACAAGAAAGAAGACTATTGAAACGATCATCATTCATTCACATCGAGTACATAATGTTTATGTCCTCGGGTTCTGGGCTCTATTACTGTTTACACGTGAACGAATACTGAAACCATTACTAGGCTGTCTAAATCATCAAAGTAGATGGAGTGGAGAGTAATTTACAAAGGAAAAGGCAACAATTTAAATTTGAATAATAGTTTCAACTACTAAGCAGTCACTGAGCTCCATTCACATTGAAAACATGAGCTTTAATGCGATATGTCAACCAGTACAGTGAAAATTACTGAGTCCAGTTACAGATATGAACTTGATTTGAAGCAAAAGATAATAGATCGGTAACTCAATGAGAACATTGACATTGATGATGTAGGCACATCCAGCTAACGAGCCCTAAATCAGACGTAGCATATGCCCTTTATTCCACCGCAAGCTATTATGACTAAATGGTGGTATTGATATGATCCGTTCAGGATCCACAAATGACACAGATCGACCAATTATAGTACCTTAACATCGACAACAGGCAAATACAAACTCACACAAATTCAATTGATGAATATGTTAGTGTGGACAGAGAGAAACGATGTAAAATCGGAAACTATTTTGAACTGTACTAAGAGAAAAAGATAATAAAATGAGTGAAAGCAATCATATGAGAACGGAAGAATAAGAGGAAAGATATAATTTGACATCTTTTGATCAATCAATGAATGAACCTGGGGCTAACTGAAAATCGATTCCAGTTAGTCTAAAGGTACTTATTTATTTCATAACAGTACACCTATCCTCAACAAGGAGATACTTTAATTCTAACATTGCTTCACATACTTATTCAACGTAGAATCTGGTATATATACACACGTTGATTCAAGTTGACACATCACAATAGTATGGAGAGATGAAATTACTAAGATAAATATCAGAGTAGTACAAATAGTAATACGGTTCGAGAATAAAAAACGAATTTGTGCAATAGAAAAGTATTAAATAGTTTTGCAACGCCAGATAACTCCATTTGCACTATTACGGTTAATTCTGAACCATATCATTCGAAGTCTACAGCCATTGGTCATAATAGTTGTGCAAATTGCAAACCAAGTAAGTAAGCACATGACTCAGTTTAACAACCGATGAGTACATAGACTGAAGGTTTGACCTCTCTTAGCTTTCTTCTAGCATACTGTTATACTAAAACACTTTCAAAATACCTGTAAATAAACAAATTCATTGAGAAGATTTAACACTTGGTGAATTTTGGAAATTCGTAGGCAGTCAATGAGATATGATCATAACTGCGGGTGACCTATTCAAGCTTACAACTTCAAACCGTAAGTAAATAAATCTGAAAACAGAAACGTACGTGCACATTTTCATCTCACAAGCAACTGGGTCAAATCCGTTTGATGACTGCGACTCTGTTGAACATGTATAGGGTCTTTTTGCTGGCATTAGATGCGATTCATTTGTTGGTAGTTCCGTATGAACTAAATGACTATTGTCCAGTAGATGAGTATCACGATGACGTCGAATAATACAAGCACGCTTAGTATCTGTATCATCCATAGGTGTTAAAATATTTGAAGTCTCTTCCTCTTCAACTCCTCTCAGTTTACATGCTGGCCTGAAGTAATGATCACTGGACATGATAGACCTAGGACTTAAAACATGTGACTTTTCTGTCTTCCCAGGACCATATGTATATTGTTCAATTGGATTTAATTGAATATCTGATAATGTATGGTGGATAGATGAATCAGAAGCAGTCCTTAGGAGAAATTAAACATTACAACTAGTAATAATATTAAACAAACATGCAACATAAATGTATATGAAGATACCTTTCCTCAATTGGGAACAATAAGAAAACTATTCCGTTTCAAAGTCCATACTGAATCAAATGGTAGAATGATTATTCAAAACAAGATTACCAAAATAAACTTATTTAAAGACTAATTATCAATTATAATGGAATTTCAACCTCTTGGATAGAATTTCAACAACAACAAAAATACTTTCTTCAATTATATTGTGATTTAAACGGAATTTTCAAAGTGTGATATAACGATAGGCAAAATTTTATTTCATCATCTGAAACAGTTACAGTGTGGTGTATGCTACTTATGTCAACAGACACTAATGACTAGTTTCATGAGGGAATTCTCAGAGTTCTAGTGAGAAGCTGTGATCAGTGAAGTTAATTCATGTCAGGTAGAGACAGGTATCTAGCCCAAATGCCCTGGTACGGCTGAGGGTGGGGAGAATTAGCTCTCCCTCTAAAAATGTACTCACATGACCACACATATACAACCACTAATCAGGAAAGTCCTATTCATTACCTTCTCGTGGTGGGGATGTTGTTTAAGAAATTGAGAGGATGAAAAGCGAATGTCCGGTGCTTTAACCGGGTTGGCGGATATGGAGTATCCACCTAAGGCGGATGGGAAACCCTGTAATTTTGTGTTAAACAATAAATTGATTGTCCCCACCTGAGTTCTCGTTCACTGGCAACAGGACACTTTAATGTTCTGGTAATCATATCAAAATATTATCATCAATAAATAGAATGTAATTAAATTTGGGAATCAAATACAGGTTAATGGATTCAAATTTACATGGGTTACAATTTTTGGTATGGTTTTTAATGATACTGCACAACTGTTCAAGTTAAAGCAAGTGAATAGGTGGTTGAATAGAACTACTGAATGGTTAATTAAGTCAAGTGTACAGATAATAATTGTACAAGATAATAGAATGCTTTCGTTGAGAATCCAAGATTGTATGCACCCGAAATAATAATAATAATAATAATAGTTAATATATCGAGTTGATCTTAAGTCACCAATGAAAAATTGGAGGCATTCGATGGTTGTCTAGACCCAGGATGGGACTCCTCAGCAGTCCGCATCCACGACCCCGAACCTAGGTATCGAGCCCGGGGTCCTCAGTCCGGAGCGTAAGCGTTTAACCTATGGACCATTGGGTCAGTATCCAATGATGTTAATATCTAACTTCATGAATACGTACTGCTGAGGAGTCCCATACTAGAATGAAACGTCTGTTCAGTACTTCCAGGTTTTTCAACGATAATCTAGCGAAGATCAATTCGAAGTTTAAACTTTGAAAACACCAAAATCTCCACAAATTCTCTAGACTATTACTACTACGATTGATATTAAAAATAGTAATAATAATAATAATCAGTTAAAAATGTGTAATTACCTGCGCCAATCAACCACTGAATATGGTGTTTGAGCTTGTCTAATCTGTTCAGTAATATTAGCAGAAAATGGTGTTTTCAATTGATGTTGTAAAGAATTTGTAGGAGGAAAACTTCGAAATCCAACTGGTGTACATATACCAGCACTAAAATAACCTGATTCACATGTATATTGACTTGAATTCGTTAATGATGATTGTTGTGTAAGTAAACTAGTAGTAGATGCTACTTCAACATTTGAATGTGATGTAGAAAATAAATAAGGATTTGTAGAAATATGTGATTTTGGTTGTAAACTATGATAGTATGGTTTAGTATTTGTAAATAAATTAAAATTCTTTTGAATATGATGTTGACTAACAACTGCAACACTGGAACATTCATTATTCCAATTACTGAAAATTGAGAGGAAGAAAAAAATAGAGGAATTAAATTTATCAAGTGTATGTACAGTCGGACTGTGAGGAGAGAAAAAAAAAGAACATAAATGATGAATAGCGATCTAGGTCGAGAAAGTGATGAAATTTCTTAGAAGTAAAAATACAAAATATCAATGATGGTGATGATTTATTATTTATTTCAACAAACATTGGTACAAAGAGGGAACAAATAGATATGCGCCACACTTTATCATTCGATTTGTGTGATGTTTAGAATACTGTCGGGGTGCCCAAATCGAAGCAGGTGGTTTTCTTAGGGAGCCACAAACGGAGCCTTTGACCTAAAGGTCTGATCCGCAAGGTGGTGGAGCAACATTAGGAAATGTAGTCCCATGGTAGCCGGTGACCAACGATTGGTTTATATGCTATTTGTTACTTCAGGATCCTTGAGCCCATGTGCAGAATTGGTTTGGAATGAGGGTTTTCCAACTGCCCTAGGTGAACTCTCCGAGTCCACTATCCCGGTTAAAGCGTCGGACATTCAGTTTTCGTTCTCTCAACTTCGTAAACAACACCTGTTGTGCGAGAAGGCAGTGAGTAGGACTTCGCTGGCAATGGTTGTGTGTACGTGGCCATGTGAGAGCATTTGTAGAGGGAGAACTGACTCTCCCCACACTTGGTCGTACCAGGGCATTTGGGGGCAAACGAGAATATTCATTTGAACTGATTTATAACGATAAAACCACAGCAGTGTCACATTATATTGTGAAATAATGAGTAACTCACATTGACAATGTTGATTATTAAGTGACTAAATTTTTAGAACATTTACACATTTAAATATGATTTGTAAACAATTTATTCTGTTTGCTAATTATAGTCTCCTATACATTTCTCCCTCTCTATCCACTATATCCCATCAAATTTACTACGTGGTTTACGCAAGTTTGTCTTTTGAATACTGATGAAGTTGTCAGAATCCATGTTCGTAAACCTAACCTCTGCATAAAAAAAGAATTTTGTACAACCACCCTCTCTACCTAGACAATTGTTATAGGGGTGAGTTTTTAACTGAACTATGATTAAAGCCTTTATTTCAAAAATACTCAAACAAATTTCTAATTTTCAGTACAGTCGAGAAGCGATTAAGGTTAGACATTAAGACCGTTGGATGCTGGCTCAGTGATCTAGAGATCGAGACTTAGCGTCCAAGACCAAAGTTCCTGGGTTCGGGTCCCATGTGTGGGATCGTGGATGCTCACTGCTGAGGAATCTCACATCAAAATGAAACTACTGTCCAGTGTTTGCAGGTTTTTAATGGTGGTCTAACTTAGATCGATTCATGATTTCAGTGAAATTTTCTAATTTCCTTCACTTCTGTATTTTTACATATTTTCAATATGTCTTTTGATTCTCACATAACTACTATAAAACTGACATTTTATCGAAATAGTTTGTTAGTTCTTTTTATATATTATACGAAGTAACAACTGTTTAATTTCTCAAGTAATTACTTTGATAACATTGATCCTCTTTCTTCCAATTGCTCAATATTATTTTTATGATCACTATAATATTGTATAATTAGTACACAACGTAAATACTCGATGAGTACTATTTTATTATTGATTGGGATCATGAACAGATTGATGTTAGACCACCATTGAAAAACCTGGAAGCACTGGACGGCCGTTTTGTCCACTACCTTGTGGATCAGACCTCTACGTGAAATGCTCCGTGCGTGGCCCTCTAACAAAACCACCTGCTTCGGTTTGGGCACCCGAGCAGTATCTTAAACCTCACACAAATCGAATGATAAAGTGCGGCGCATATCTACTTAGTGCCTCCCCTTGTACCAATGTTTATGTGTTTAAATAAAAATAAATAAACTGGATACATTATTTGTAAAGTCATTCGAAATAAAGATCGGTGTCAGGCAAGGTTGCTTACTCTCACCCTTTCTCTTTCTCCTGGTGATCGACTGGATCATGAAAACGTCAACATCTGAAGGAAAACACGGGATACAATGGACATCTATGATGCAGTTGGACGATCTAGACTTCGCAGACGATCTGGCCCTTCTATCCCAAACGCAACAACAAATGCAGGCGAAAACGACCAGTGTGGCAGCAGCCTCAGCAGCAGTAGGTCTCAATATACACAAAGGGAAAATCAAGATTCTCCGATACAACACAGCATGCACCAATCCAATCAAAATTGACGGAGAAGATTTGGAAGATGTAAAAACCTTTACATATTTGGGCAGCATCACTGGTGAACAGGGTGGATCTGATACAGATGTGAAGGCGCGGATCGGCAAAGCAAGAGCAGCATATTTAAAACTGAGGAACATCTGGAACTTAAAACAACTGTCAACCAACACCAAGGTCAGGATTTTCAATACAAATGTCAAGACAGTTCTACTATATGGGGCAGAAACCTGGAGAACTACGAAAGTCATCATCCAGAAAATACAGGTGTTTATTAACAGTTGTCTACGCAAAATACTTCAGATCCGTTGGCCGGACACTATTAGCAACAAACTACTGTGGGAGAGAACAAACCAGATTCCAGTGGAGGAAGAAATCGGGAAGAAGCGTTGGAAGTGGATAGGACACACATTGAGGAAAGCACCCAACTGCGTCACAAGACAAGCCCTCACATGGAATCCTCAAGGCCAAAAGAGGAGAGGAAGACCAAAGAACACATTACGCCAAGAAATGGAAATAGACATGAGAAAAATGAACAAGAATTGGATGGAACTAGAAAAGAAGGCCCAGGACAGAGTGGGTTGGAGAATGCTGGTCGGCGGCCTATGCTCCATTGGTAGTAACAGGCGTAAGTAAGTAATTATTTGCAAAGAACTGTACAACTGATAACAAATTTTAATAGAAACCTTTATCAAACTTAAAGAAGCACAGTGTAAATTCAACTCATGTGTTTCTCAAAAATCATGATCGGCATGTAATTGTTCAAATAACATAACACATTTTTTTACAACAAGATATATATACTACTCTCAAAATATTAAAAAAATAATGAGTAGTTTAGTTTTTATTGAAGAACAGTAAAAAAAATTGTACTTAACTAATCTAAGTAACCTTAAGGGAAAGTATATTACTAAACGAACTTTAAGATGATGAAAATATATCTTTATCTACCTTATAGACAAATGAAGTATACACTCTCTATTATCCCCTAAACTGTGAGATTAAAATCGCTTCAAATCTTTCTACATACTAATTCTTTCCTCAAGTACTATATTCTAATATACAGTCTTTCTTTGATACATTATTACCACTGAATTAACTACTTCTATGAATCCGGTATTCATCTTGTTGTGCTAATGAGGTATGGCAACTTGGACCGATGCGCATATCTGCCTGGTACAGGTTGTAGCTAACTGACTGAATCTGTATTTAACAATTATAGTACCAGATTTTAAATGATAGAATAGTTTCAGGAGATTGATTATGAATACTGTGATCTTGAGTGCTGTTAGAAGTATGAAGGTAGTTATCACTTCCCGGTTGCCCACACTGTAGAAGGGTTCTTCTGGAGGTACCTGAAAAGAAAATTGGGTCAGATCTGGTCTTAATGACCTGAGAGTGTGATCGCAATGCCCAAGAGACAACTGCTTGAGGTTGGTCACACACGACTTTTTTGTGAATAATTTTCGTATTAGCTCCGAACTTATTGGGACCTTATCGCCGAAAACGGAAATCCGTGGGATAAGGCCAGATGTGCATTTTTAGTGTAGACCTTTTCTAACCCCACTCCTCCTTGTGAGAAGGCAGCATCGCTGTTATTATGCTGGTTGTCTGAAGGAAACACCTTACTGCTGCCACACCTTTGTACAGTCAGCAGTACGAGCTCGCCTTTGGATCTTGGGTTTATGAATGCGTAATATATTTTTTGGCTGAATAGTTTATGGTATAGGTAAACATTTATTTTCTAAAATGATACTTGCTAAGTTCAAATTTCATTCAGTTCACTGATATTTACTTAAAGTCAATTTAATTTAACTTTGATAAGACATGGCTCAAATAAACAATCCATGAATTTATGGATTAATGCCATATTTTGATTTGTCTGCCACTAGCTCATTTTTAACCTAATTTCATGTTAATCAGGATTTGACACTGGGGTAGACGATAGATAAATATATATAACACATGATCTAAACACCTCAGTCGATGAACAGTTATTAGCCATATCAATCAACTTCCCAATTTTATATAGTACCATATGCCTGGCGTTGGTATTACTCACGTGATGGTTCTTCGATATTTCAGTAGTGCTTCGAAGATACCTATGGACAAATAATTGCAGCTAATACGTGAATTCCACTTTCGTATGCTATGATTCACAAAAATACAGTGATTTGCTGCATAAAAGTATAATTGAACTTCGGCTAACAGGAAAAATTTCACCTACAACCCAGATTAGCAAAAGACAGACAAAATGTTTGGATCCTTACCCAGATATTATCAACCATCAACCTACAAGGGTTATTGAGATTTCCCATGATGAGTGAAGTAGTCCATATGCTTGATTTCAAATGGTAAACAAGCATAAACATAGAACAACACATAAGCGAGCAATATTGCTCTCAATTAGATTTTTACCAGACTTTACTATAAAAAAACCTGGTAAAACAATAGTTCTGTGAAAGAGAATGGTGATGTCATAGAAGCACTGCTTGTACACTTCGGCACCAGTGAATAAGCCTCCGTGGCGCAACCAGTAAAGCCCCCAAATGCCCTGGTATGGACAAGGGTGGGGGCGGAAAGTCAACTCTTCCTATACAAATGCTCACACAAGGCCACGCACATACAACCATTGACTGGAAAGTTCTACTCACTACTGTTTTTTACGAAATTGAGAGGAAGAAAAGCGCATATATATTTGGTGCCTTTTTGTATTATTATTATTTCAACACATAAATATCGGTACATGAGGGCACCAAATATATATGCGCCACACCATGTTTGTGCGTGTGTGCTGTGACACTGCCCAGGTGCCCAGACCGAAACAGGTGGTTTTCTTAGGGGGCCACACCCCGAGCCTTCGACATAAAAGTCTGATCCACAAGGCAGTGGAGCATCGTGAAGAGATGCATTCCCATGGTAGCCGGTGACCAACGATTGGTTCATGCGCCATTTGTTTCTTTAGGATACTGGAGCCCATGTGCACCATTGGTTTGGGATCCGGTTAAAGCGCCGGACATTCGCTTTTCGTCCTCTCATTTTCGTAAACAACACCCCCGCCACGAGAAGGCAATGAGTAGGACTTCCATGGCAGAGGCTATATACGCGTGGCCGTGTGAGAGAATTTCGAGAGGGAGGGTGAACCCACCCCACTCTGGCCATACCAGGGCATTTGAGGTGCCTCTTTGTACCAATATCTATGTGTTCAAATAAATAAATTAAATAAAAGGCATGACAGATAGATTAATAAGGTAGCGAATCTTCATTAATTGAGAGGTTGGGACATATGTTATGCACCCTTCAATCGCTGAATAACCTGACGGGTGATATTGCCTGGTGTAGGAGTTTGGGACGACAAAATTAAGACAAGTTTATAAACTCACTGATAATTGGAATGAACCATGTCAACAGAAGTAGATTGCCTGATTGGGGTCTGCGCACACATCGTAACCAGTGTTAGCAAATTTAAGTGACATGGTTCAAAATTATTAGCAACAGCGGAGGTGCATTCACTCTTTGTCTTCTCTTAGAACCTCAATCCTAATATCTCTATAAATTCTTTTCTCTGTTCACACCTAATCATTTCTGTTACCACTGAAATTGTTTCTACTTCCACACAGATTGATCCTAATCACGATATCATTTAAAACTAGGAAGTGCAGTTGAAATCCACTTTGTCCTATTACGAAACACTTGAGTAGTGTGTGCGCAACCACGACACCAAGGGTCAAACATAAGACCTTCAGGTCTCACGACAAACGCCTAGTCATTACAAACATTGAGTCGGCACCTAATTGTAGAATTCGAACTTCTACCACTTGGTGACAAATACTACCGACAAATGAAACTAATCTTTAAAAAATCCCTCCAACTAAAATATAATACTCAGCTTATACTAGTGACCTACTTCAAAATGTTCTTGAAGTCCTAATGAGTTGTGACTAGAGGATATCAGAAATGTCAGAAGGAAAACAGCTAAGATGTGTGATCGCCGCACTATTTTGCGAAATTGATTGAAGGTGGAACTGTACCATTGGATGATGATTAAATGTTCCGAATGGTCGAAAATTCACTGTAAGACCTAAAAGCCCTGGGTTCAGTCTTGACGGAGTCATGGGTGTGCACTGTTAAGGAGTCCCACGCTGGAACAAAACACCTATCCAACGCTTCATTACTTACTTACGCCTGGTACTCCTCGTGGAGGAGTATAGGCCGCTCACCAGCATTCTCTATCCAATCCTGTCCTGGGCAATCCTCTCCAGTTCTTTCCTGTTGTTATTAATCCTTTTCATATCTGCTTCTACTTCCCGATGCAATGTGTTTTTTGGCCTTCCTCTCTTCGCTTCCCTTCAGGATTCCAAGTTAGGGCTCGCTCGTGATGCAGTTTGGTGGTTTCCGTAATGTATGTCCTATTCACTTCCAACGCCTTTTCTTAATTTCCTCTTCAGCTGGAAGCTGGTTTGTCCTCTCCCACAGAAGGTTGTTGCTGATGGTATCCAACCAATGGATGTTGAGTATCTTGTGTAGACAATTATTTATAAATACTCGTACCTTCTTGCTGGAAAATCGCCAACTAGATTAAACAACGCCCCATAGTTTTCAATAATACAACGACTGATATCCGTCTGTGATGAATACCATCGATAAATTAAACCAATCTTTACAAACCCCCCCCCTTAACTAGACAATTTCCTCAATTAAATTTTTCCGAAAAAAACAAACTCCATGCTACTTACTCTAAACAGCTTTTAGGAGCAGAATGTTGTGTAGGTGGAATAGTAGACCAAGAGGATGACAAGTAATTATCAGATGATGCATAATCAGTATCATGAATAAAAGTATTACGTTCATGTAAATGATGAGATGTATCAGGTGTTGTAGTTGTTGTTGTGGTAGTTTTTGAACCAATTGGATCATACAAAAATGGACAAACATTTGGATTTTGAGACTTTTGCGATAATTCTTCATCTAATTTAACCGGAATAGTTTCTTTAATTGGTACATTACTACTAGGTAGTAGTCTTTGAACAACTCGTTCATCATGAATATTTGATGCTGGTGGATATACACTGGTATGAGAACTAGATACACTGGAGCCATGTATATCTTTACGATCGACCTGGAGGATGAAAGACAAAAATGAGCAATGTTATAAATGAATGATAAATTTACACAATATTATCGTTTATGACCAATGTAGGACCTGGCACAGATGAGCATCAGTTTAAGTTTACGTACCAAATCAGTAGCCAAATGAAATTAACATAATAATTAGTATTGGAAAAGAGTTGAAATAATGTTACTAGTACCAACGCTCGTCAAAACAATCAGTCATAAAGAATATTATTTGTAGAAATGACTAAAATAAAGCAAATCTGTTAGTAATTTTTGTTAATATCTGCATTTTTATTTAAATCAATTTGTGCATTTTTCACCACTGATTGTTAAAAAATTCTTTCGAATTGTAATGTTGTCTTCTTGAAGTATATATTTTTCAATAGTTGAGATCATGAGTCAATTGAATCTAGACCAGCATAGAAAACCTGTTTGTTTATTGACTATAGTTTACAAAACACTATTTGAAGGGGTTTTGTGGATATTTTAGTAATTTCAAAAGTTGTAATCATGAGTCAACTGAAATTAGACCATCATGAAAAACCTGGAATCACTGGACGGCAGTTTCGTCCTAGTATGGGACTCCCCAGCAGTGCGCATCTACGATCCCGCCCCTCCCCACGCGAGATTCGAACTCAGGACCTGTCAGTCTCGCGCGCGAGCGCTTAACCACTAGACCACTGAGCCGGCATTCGACGGGAGGGCGAGATCGTGGAAGCGCACTGCTGAGGAGTCCCACACTAGGACGAAACGACCGTCCAGTGCTTCCAGGTTTTCCATGGTGGTATAGCTTCTATTGACTCATGATTTCGACTATTGAAAACACTGTTTCCAAATATCTGTAAAAATTCGTAAGTAAATTTAGAACGATTATAGATAAAAGGAAATGGAATATCCTATGGTTAATAAAAAGACTGTCTTCTTAAAACTTGACTTCAAATGAGATGGAATAGCTGGGAGGATTGATTTTAGACTAAAGGCAATACTAAAAAATGTATTTCGCGACCAAGTTGGTGTCTCTATACTAAACCAAATACTCATTGTGACAATCAAATGTGGACGAATACCCGCCTTATGCAACCCTGATCTGTGTTTATCAGTTTATGTATACGTGCTAAAGCACATACATCGAAAGAAAAGGAACGAGGGTTTGTGTCTGAATCTATGAACATATTCCACAAAAGCTGAGACTAAACGGACAGAAGGTTTTCAGGTCAATTGCTCGATAGTGGGCATGATGAAGTTGCGAAATCTTTAAAAATAATCAATAAACAAAGGGATTTAAAACTGTCACACTTTGCAATAAAAATATTTAAACCAAATATATGAATCCAGAAAGAAACAGTTATAAATCTTTTTTACCTTGGTGACCATATTTTTCGTGAGGCTATTGCGTAAGACCTTGTGTTTATTGTTCCATCAACTTTAATCAAAATCCTAATATGCATATTTCACAGTATCGCAGGGAAAAAGAATTGGTTCGTAGAAAGAAAGGTATAAAGAGAGTTTAATCTCATAGTTTAAGGGAAGACAAAGAGTGTATATACCGACGCCATCGGGATCAACCCTGAAACATGTCACTCAGAGTCTCCAAACATTGGTTACGATAGTCGCTCAGACCCCAAACCAAGTAGTCTGTATCTACCAAAATAGCTCAGACAATAAGTTAGTGCCTTTGTGTACTGATGCCACGTTTTGGTTTGGCCGTCCCTAACTTTCTTCCAACCATCCCCAACACTAATCAGCATTGCGCATCGTGGTAATAGGTGTTTAGACATACGTAACACGTGGCCCAATCATCTCAGTCGATAAAGATTCACAACCTATTCAACTGATTTACCTTCATCTCCTAATCTAATACCTGCACTTAACCTTATCACATTAGCATATGAAGTGAAATAATTAACGGGACATAGAACTGAGGACAATAGTATCAACAGCAATGAGAACTTAAAGATAAGGAATACAATTCTAAAGAAGTGGATAGCATCAGGGAGTGAAAAGTACGGAGTACCACGAAAACTGAAATTCAGATAACAAGTGAATGTATTAGTGCTACTGCAACTGATGTCGGACCTTATCACTTAAGGTTTTCAACCACAAATTATGATTAATTTACAAATCACAAACAAGAAATATACAACTGCCTACGTGTCTCGAACTAAAAGCTACAAACTTCATGAACAAATGCACGATTCGAATACAATTATTGTTGAGAGATTGTTTAGTAGTGTAATTCATACTTCATGCACCAATTTTACTAAAATACATTTTTGATTCGGGACAATGAGGACTTGATGTTATACTCTCGCTAAACCTAAGGTATTGACGTACAACGATATAATGTCAGTCAGTAGATTTAGCCACAGACTAAAACATTATTTTACTAGGAGCATATAATATATATCCTGATTACCAATGGCAGACGGGTTACTCGCTTTCAGTAACAAGTGGAGTACTAGAAGCGCCGTCTCCCGAAGTGAAGCGCTGAAAAGGGTGATCATGAGACGGTTTATAATCCTATCGCTAGTAAAGAAAACTAAATATTCAATGTATGTTTTGGCATATACGTGTTAAAGGAATATTAGTTTATGTGTTTCCAACAACTAAAAACAATTTTTGCTGGGCTTTTAAAAATGTGCCGTATTTCGACAACTCAATCACTGAAGATACCACAGGGGTATTATAATGATGATCATATGCGCCATGAATATATATTGTGGAAGTGATCTATCCCGTTACTAATCCATGAAACGAAATCATAAGCTAACATGAGGGTTGCTTGGTCAAGTACATTTGATGAGTCCTTTTTATCGACATACAAACGTCCAGTAAATGTTTGTTGATCTATAACTCAAAACAGGCGTATAAAATTGGCAAAATCCAATCGACATTATAGGAAAAGTTGCAAACAATTTCTGCCATAGAAATGCAGCGACCATTACGTCTTTAGAATTCGTTCTGATATTCTTAGATCAATTGCTTATAGTTTATTTTCATTAGGCAATGATACTTTCAGAACAAAACATCACATGAAAAGCGAGTATCGATAGACAAATGCAACAAATAGACGATTGAGAGATGATTTTAAAAAACTGACGCTGCTGTGAAATTGCAAGCTGTGTTTAAAATACTTAGTGGTATTCCAAGTATCCGAAGCTACTCGCATAAATATCTGTACGGTTAAAAAGTCTGTAGCTAACGAATGTGGTCACGTAGTTATTTCCTTACAAAACGAAATTTCTCTGACGTTAAACCTAAGATGTGTCAGACGCACTATGAAGTCAAGAACTTCGCCTCTGAATTTTGAGACTTATAGTAACTCAAACTAAGAGAAACAAACGAGCAAAAATACCAACACATAACCGCGAAAGTTAAAACAAAAACCAATGTCTACAAACCATGATACGAAGTAAACTCACCGGCATATCTTTTTGGAAGAACGGGGTTTCCTGACTAGAGTTATCCCCAGTCTTTAACGTCTGATAGTCAGTATTACTAATATTAGACAGGGAGTATGCTTTTAGGATTCCCGAGCGATTCGGGACACTTCCAGATAAATGATTATGATCAAGTGATAATGGAAGGCCGTCGTAGGCATGTGCAATCTGAATGTAAAATCGTAATGCCAAATGGTGTGACAACATACCTTGCAGATCTCCTGGGCGTCTCTCATAGCAGCAGCAAAGTTTGCTGTAGACGCCGCTTCTTTCATTTTGAGAAGTTCTATCTTCTCTTTGAAATTTCGTGGATTGGAGTACCCAATATGTTTAGTCGTCATTTCAGCCGTTTAACATTTGCTCACAAAACTAAACTTCTAAGATGAAGCACACGAAGATCGGTAATAAAATTTAAATATAATTCAGTCTGAAAAATTTGGTATGAAATGTTGACTGACACGTTTTATTCATATACAGAATTTTTAATTGGTAGCGTAAAAACTTGATAAGATCTACTTGAAATCCACAAAATCTTACAGTAAGCTATATTTTGCACTATGCAGTGCATTTAGTTTCAGATATATTACGGAAATGAAGAAGAGTTATTTAGTAATTCCCAACGAACAATAGCAATGCCGTCACAAACTGCCTTAAAGACCGCCTTCGTTAACCTAGAAATTTAAAACTTCAATTTCAAACATTTTACGTTTAGTTTCTCTCGTGGATACAGAGGGAAGAAAGTTCGTCGAAGTTTGTGTATAAATCGCCAAAGATGATTATCAGATGCAGATAGTTCAACTTGACGCTTGTAGAGGTAAATAAATCCCCAAAATAAATAGCTCTGTAAGTTTTTGACATTGGATGCTGACCACGTTAGTGTTAATGGACTCACCTAGCTGAAGGCGCTCGGTCATGCATCCGCACCAAATCACGAGTGGGGAAGACGTGCTCAACAACCCCTGCAATCGCCAGTCAGATTATATCAGACGATCCTCGATGTATTGATAGCCTATCAAATATATCTTCGAACCTCCTCACTCTTGTCTTTTGATTTCACTTGGTGGGTACGATTCATAGTAGGAGGTGTAACTTGTTAAAGCGTTGTCAAACTTCGAATACCTGTGTCATCTTCACTCTGAAACCTCTTCCTGACGAAAGAATAGACCGAAATACAAAGTCACAAAATTGACTACTCACTGTTGACTTTGATCAAGACGGCGTTTTGAAGGCACTGAGCGCATTAGACACGGGAAAACCAACAGGATCGTATGAACTACACCCTAGATTCTTGAAAAATATTCAACCACATATTGCCTCTTTGATTACGATACTCGGTATATCACTTGGCAAAGATGAGTTACCTACGTAGTAAAAGGATGCGATCGTCACTTCAATACGTGAAACAGTAACGAGACAACTTCCATCAAGTGATAGAACCGTCAGCTTCACCAGTGTCGTGGTTAAAATATTGGAGATAATAATCAAAAGGCCATAATAACAGTCATGGAAACCAACAACTTGTTAAACACCCGACAATATTATTTCAAAAACAGATTATCTTCAGCAAGAAATATCCTTGTGGCAAAAGAGCGATGGATAGAGGCCCTAGACAACGGAAAATCAGTGGGTGGTGTGTACGTAGACTCCACCTGGAAACCAATACGTACTGAAGTACCGCAAGGCTATGTCCTAGATTCTTTACTTTTTATACTGCATGTAAATAAATTTCCATGTACAGTTCAGCCCCACTGTCGCTATATGACGTAAGGCTCTGGCGATAAATAACAGGAAACACAAATGCATGTGCACTACAGGCGGATCTATATGTCCTGATTTGCTTGCCTTAAAATGACTGATGCATGTCAACACAGCCGAGTGTGTCTATATGCAAAATGGGGATGCAAAGGTAAGTAGGCACAGCATTGGAAAAAAGTCAGTGCCCGCAGTCCGGTCTAAGAAAGATCTTGTGGTGACAATGATCCGTGATCTTAAGATAGCGACCCACTACTGTGAGGTTGCAGCTAAAGGGTTTAGAACCCTATGGACATTTACGGACATTTACCAAGTTAGGTACTAGTTCGTCCACTACAGTAAACACAGCCATAGTCGGATACAAACACAAAAACTGTTTTGAGGCTGCAAGCCCCTGTTTACAAGGTGGCGCGGATATCTTTGAAGAAGTACAGATGACAGTTAGCTGTGCAATTCCAGAGCTTTGAGCTTTACCATACAAAGGGTAGTTTGAGAAGCTAAACGTTCTTACTGTGTTACATCACAGATAAAGACGTCATCTGATTTTGATGTACAAAAACTAAGAAATGATTTTTCCTCTCACCAGACCAGGATAAATTAAAGGAGATACCATTCGAGTATAGAAGCAAAGAACGAATAAAATCCTCGTGATATACAGGACTTCACATGAAGTCATAAATTCTTGGGACCTTTAACCCGAAGAAGTGGTGTCCCTCCCTTCAGTTGACTCATTCAAGAGAAAACTAAACGCTCTCAGTTTACTAGAAAAGGGCGACATAGACCGTAGGCCTTCAACCCGCAGTTCACAAATCTGAATCTAAATCAAGACAAAAAACTAAAACCTGATGAATATGAAAATATTATATTACAGCTGGAAATTTTTTTAAATTCACTAAGGAATAGTATCAGAGGGGGTTTTGTGGAGATTGTAGTAATTTCAATAGTTGTATTCGTGTGTCAACTGAAGCTAGACCACCATGAAAAACATGGAGGCAATGGACGGCCGTTTCGTCCTAATGTGGGACTCCATAGTGGTAGTGCGCATCCACGATCCCGCCCCCCGCAAGATTCGAACCCACGGCATATCGGTTTCGCGCCAGAGCGCTTAAACATTAAACCACCGGGCTGGCCGTCAACCAACAGCGTTAATGTCTAACTTCAACCAATCCCCGAAATTGAGCGACACATCCACGATTGTCTTCGGTGAGTTACTATTTCACAACTGACCTGGTTGAAATCTACTGGTCACTGTTTCTCACTAGAACTCCAGGATGTACCTATTGAAACCAGTCACTAGTGAGCACATGTTGATCAGTGTCAAAAGAGGCCTTGTGTGGATTTTAGTAATTTCATTTTTTGAGATCATGAGTCAGCTGAAGCTAGACCACCATGGAAAAATCAAAGAGTCCCGCAATAGACGAAACGGCCTTCCAGTGCTTCCAGGTTTCCCATGGTATTCAAGCAACTCATTATCTCAACAATTGAACTCATTAATGAATCACAAATTGGGTAAATGCCTTTCTGATTGATAGGAGGAAACGAGGATGGGTAAACGGGGTCTAATCAGCATGGGAATCTGTGAAGAGTAGAGTCCCATATGGTCTAATCTTCAGTCCTCTTTTTTTCTCAGAATTGTGAAAATGATCTACTAGCGGCATCGAAATCCTCTGTTTTACTCTTTACTGGTGGCATTAGGATTTTGAAACCTATATACTGAGTTTTTGATAGGATAATGTTTCAGGTAGACTTAAATTCACCAGTTGAGTTGATGAGTAAGTGTTAATTATAAATTATTTCTTTCAGGAATTTGGTGATGAGAAAACGCAACAATTTATGTAAAAAAGAGCGAAATTTTATTACCTTAATTAGTGGATTTTAAAGATCCTGCAGTCATAATTAGCAGAAACCTTTGAACTATGTCTAACACTAAGGCTGTTACTGCTACAGCCTTTGTAGTCTTGTAAGAAAGTCGTCTTGCCATTCAGAAAAGGAATTTTTCATAGTATCATGCGCGACATTTATGAGTCGCATTTAGAATGTGAGATTTAGACAACGAGTTCTTATTTCACGTTTGAAGCGTATATGCTGTAATGAGCCCAGAGACGAGGGAACAAAATGGAGAACGACTTCAGTGATCTTCCATGTGAAGACAGACTGAGACACCTCATCCTATTCTAATAATCTTACTTCAGGTTGCAATGGAACTTACTACTGGATTTCTGTATACCAAACGATAATCTCGATCATCTTTTCCTTTAACCAAGGATTGGCTATCTGTGATCACATTCAAGGAAAATTCAAAAAGCGAGAATGAACCGTTTACATCTGGTGTTTCGATTCTCTCAGCAGGTAATGGATTATTGGGATTCTCTACAAGAACATGTAATACCAGTATGTTTTTTTATACATTTGAGGCGAGATCGGATCTCAGTGGTGTCACAAGTTGTGAAGAGTAATATGGACCGATTGACTGCCTATCCTCCTGGGTAGTTACAATGTGAGATAATATTATTGAGGAATATATTTCAGAAACTCTTAATACTGTCTTTCCAGCCAGTTTCCTTAACCTCAACTGCTTCTCCACGTCACCTAGAAAAAATGGAGAGTAGGTGAGAATTGTAAGTGAAAGCTTTAATTCAAAGTTAGTTCATGCTCAGAAAAATGACTGTTTACAGAATCCTTTATAAACTTAACCTACAATAGGTTTTCGGAACCATACTGAATACTGTGACAGTATTGGTAAATACCCAATCAAAAGTATGCTTATCCTTCCATTTTTAGATGATTCTACAAGTTTCTTATTAAATTCCGCTTGGCTAACACTGATTGAAGTTTTCTGAAACTCTAATGGCTTAGATGAGAGATATTTTGGCACTCCACAACAATTTTACGTTAAAGCTCATCACGTACAACTGAGTATAGCAGAGGTACACAACAGTTGCATATATAAGGCGAATGGCCAAATGACATGTCTGATCTAGAGTTAGTAACTATATGGGCGCTATATTCTGGTTCAAGTCCTCTTTCCGACAACTTTATTCGAAGCCATATTTATACTTACAGTAAGACTGATTATTATCTCATCAATGGAGATTTCAACGCGCTATAAATCAGTTGATCAGAGATCACAAAATAAAACGAATATTTAACGACAATTCACTATTTATTAGTCCTCAGTGCTCACTTACATCACGTATGACGAAACCAACACATTTTGATGTAGAAAATGAACCATTATTGTTGGAAATGGTCCTCTTTAATCGCTCAAGTGATGTTACAGACATTCACTTCTCAAAAATAATCACGCTGATGAACTCTGGGTTACAAACACTTGGTGAGCAACAGGAATCTTCCCAATCTGGTTTCAACACCATGTGGGAAAACATTTAGGTGATCAGAGATTTGTTTAGATAACTTGTGGAGTTATGGTCTAGCCCCGTACTAGTGTGATGTACGCTAATTATATCTATAGACATAGGTAGTATGAGTCGCCAATCATTGGTGATTCGTCTATGATCCAATATAAACTATAAATCTCCTACCTTCAAACACGTCTCGGAAACCACTGATGTCTAGGCAGATTGTGAATTCTCTTCCGAAAGCGGAGTATCTCGTCTCTGCTAGAGAGTACCAAACTTTCAGTAATGCCAACTGAACTTCCTAATCTGTTCTGACTTTTGTGATCACCTCTATAACCTGAAATTTAGTCTTTGTGGTGATCTGAACCTGTTTCTAAAATCTGTCTGCACTTTGGCTACAGCCTCTGAGAGACTTTCAGTGCGTGTAGTGTGTTATGCTACTACTGGTTCTTTCAATGATTCATCTTTTTGTGTTTGGTGTGTAGTACTTGATTCAGTTGGGTAACCTGTCTTCATTAATCTATCCATAACACGTGTTAACTCAGATAGACAGGTTCACAAGTCTTAGGCACCCAAGCGTTGTTGAACGTAGCATGGGAGACCTTCTATACATCTTAGTTTTAGAACTGCTTCACCTACAGTTTTGTCACCGACTACTTCTTGGTGGTGACGTATGAATTGTGATATTGATACTTCACCTAATGCTCCCTACCGGAATAGTCTTTGAATTCTTCGACCGTCTGACAGAGATAGACGGTACCATTATTTCACGTCTTGAGATGATTTATGGTTGTGAGGTTGGGGACCCAGGATTAAGTTGAGGACTTATTTGAAATCTAAAGCAGGGAAAATAAAGCATAAACCCCAACAGCGAATCCTCTCAGATTTAACATTGCTCACTGGGAAATAATGTAGTTGGGGAGCGAACCACAACTAAGAGATCAAACTATGAGAGTCACCCTTTCGTTATCATAAACGTGACCATCTCGATTTGTAAGAAATTACTTATTTTCCAGGCTTTCACTCTGCATTAGGTCTGACATGTAATATATGATCAGTGGGTCATTGCAATATCAACGAGGGAAATAATGAGTCCAACATGGATATTGTGCAGTAGAAAGGTATATATGTGAAAATTATGTTAAACATAATTTTACTAATTTATCAATAGGTTTGCATTTATGGCAATGATAATAAGTAAAACGACACCAATTAAGTTCTGGTATTTACCCCTAGTTTTACCTCTAAGAGAAGTAAGACCAGTGGTTGCAGTAGGTCATTATTCATATCGTAAAATAAAATAGTTGGAGCTCAATTTTCCCTTTTTCAAACAAATAGACTTTGACACTCAGCATAGAATAATTGGAAATATGGTTACTACACAAGGTAAGGAATTAGAAAATACTTAAGATATAATGTTCTAGTGGTACAAAGGTGTTTTTGACCAACTTCAACAATCGAACTCAAGTCGCTACGTCGAAAAGTGTATGAATGTTTTATTAAAAAGGTGTAAAGGGAAATATGATTAAACAGTTTTATACATAATTTGAACTAAATTTAAAATAAATTGTTATTATAGTAAGGCTTGACGGCTGGATAAGTGTTTAGAAAGGTAGTGATACGATGAAGTTCCGAATGAAAGAAGAGGAAAATCGTCAAACATAACTTTTTAGAGGTCATATTTATGCAGATATGATAAGACGAACCTGATAATCCAACGAACTCAAAGAATGTAGTGCAACTTAGATCCCCGGATGTAAACATTAAGTCCTTACGTTTGTCACTGGTTGACCGGATGTTTTACTTACCTATGGCCAACCCTTTCTGCCTAAAGGCAGTTTAGGCTTCCATACTTTGACCTTGTCAAAGCTCTTTATAAAGTACAACAGTCATCTGAATTAAAGACATTCGGTATAGCAGGTAAAGTGCACGAGTGGGTTTCACCCCCCCTAAAGGACTGAACCCAAGTAGCAAAAAGTGGGAAAACAATTATCTTACTATCAGGACATTTCCAGTGGTATTCTCAGGTGTCAGATCGTTATGTACTTTAGTGACCTGTCCAATCGCCTCACACTTAACGAAATCATTTTATTTGCTGAAGACGTTAATGAGGTATATGTACTCCATCCAAGCCTCATTCTGAACATCAGCCATATAGGTCTGGATAAAATCCTAAGCTTGTGTCATGTCTGGCTTCTACATCTTAATATCGAAAAATCTGAATACTCGTATTTTGGTACATTCAATATAGGGTGCAATTCGAACAATTAAGTTGCTTGTGCGATGTAATAGTGAAATATTCCGAGGACCATTCATTCACCGAACATGCTACATCTCAAATCTCTAAAGTCCATAGACTTATTGGGCTTATCAGTTGTAATGTCCTTTTAAAGGAATCCCAAATTACTCTTTACAAGGTATTTGTTCGACTCCCCAATTATGTACAGTTGCATTTTTCAGGGCCTCTCACGCCAGACCTATCATATGAAGATAGATGCGGAGCATGGATACTAGATCCCTTATGGTTAAGACGAATTAAATTTAACCTTACCTTTTCAAAATACTGTATGGTAAAACTACAGGAAATTGTGGTACGTCAAGACTTAACAAAAAATAGTAATTGTTACTTCGAACTCAGGTTTGTGCATTACAGAACATCAAGCAAATTAAGGTCAACTTTCTTTGTCACAAGCTACGCATGCCTCTAGAATAGGTTACCATTAAAAATCCGGTCAGGTCAAGCACAATCAACCATAATGCTGAGCCCATCGACATTTTGTTAATTTACGCCTCCCTAAGGTCACGTGGCATGTCACGAACCAATGATATTGATGCCGGTTTATTATACAAGATACCTCTCTAAAACGTGATTGTGATGTTGGTTTGGTTTCACTTCCTACCGAGCAATCGCGTTTCAAGCAAAACAATTTGCTAAAGACAAAGCGTGCTCATGACCCTATAAAATAAAAAATGAGCTAAAATAGCTTTGACATAGAAGGGAGATAGCCATTTGTGTGTCAAGATACAGTTTTGAGTATTATAATTTTAAACATCAAGCAATCCTATGGTCTCAGCTTCTTTTCGATCAACCTTCATTTATGCAGTCCTTTGTCCATTCATACCATATTCACACCTGTTTAATCTAATAGAATTCTCTTGCTTAAAAAGTACCTTAATAATAGAAAATAAGACTAAGTAGTCATACCTTCATTATTTCACCACAAATGACTAGATTATAATATGCATGAACAATGTATGCTTTGCTTCTCTTCCTTTCTTTTCCTCACTCTATTTTTCATCACTCTTAAGATATGCCGCCGATAACGCATATGGAACGGGTGGCTTTGTCTCGCACCATCAACAATACCTCGGATATTCCAGAGGGATATAAGGCCACGGTTTATAGAAGCTCTAAAATTCACGTGGATTTACCCCCGACTATCAGTTGCACGTCGCAACGTAACCCCTATAATGCGCGCCAACTGTTATATTGACGATAAGCACCTAACTAATGTTATTTGCATTCATAGGTGAGATGTATTATCCCCCCATACTTTTATCAACAATGTACCTCTTAAAATATCAATTTAAATGTATAACACACCACAGTTTTCAATTTTATTCACATGTTTTCATCCTACCACGTATTTTTAAATCCTTACTGATTAGCTTAAACGTATTCGATTTCCTAGAACTTCTACCTATTAGTTTGTTTCCGCTAATTTGTTTTGTTTGGAAACCCATTCTCTATCCTTTACTGCTATACAATGGTGTTTCAATGTTCTGCTAACTGAGTATCAGCGTTAACCGCCCGATGATCCTGTACGAAATGTGGAGCTGGTGTTTAATTACAGAATGTGGAACAAAGAGCTTGAAGATAAGACAGTTTTAGTCTAACTATCATCTTAAAAGAGCCCAATATCAAAATATCAGGGAGGGTGGAGTGACTAACTACCAAACATTGGTGGTGAAAGGGATTATTATTTCATTCCCTAATGTTTCTGGGACAGAAAATTTTGTTTCCGGCTGTTTGTGATTGGTGATGAGGCGACTATTCAATTATATTGAGATTGTTCTCACATGTTTTCTGCCCCTTAATATCTCATCTTCTATCTTATGTTAAGTTCGCAATTTTACCAAGCCGTGCTATAACATGGTATTTCAGATATTTGAGCGCAAACCTAACGGATGTCATTCGATAACAACAATAAAGAGAGCAATAAATTGATAAAGGGTATGGTGGTAAAGTCATATAAAAATTTCTACACCTTACGTTTCCGTTAAATTTCCGAAATCAACAAACACTTTGCTCCCCAATCTTTATTGCATTTAGTGGGGGCTCCTTCCTCATCACAATTCTTCACACATTACGTTTAGATACCGTGGTTTATGTAAAGTTTCTTCATTAGTTGGTTCTAGTCCTAACTGCTGAGAGGCATACATTGAATCTCCCCTACTGAGAAAATCTAGGTTTTACCGACAACATTTTGTTGTTAGTTCTGTTGCTTATTTGATCTTCAATTTTTCAGCACCACTAATGTTACACGCAAGGATGAAATTAGAAGCAGATGTGTGTTCGCCGGGGTTACGATATGAACGATATGCCGTCTTTGAATAGGTTGTAGAAACTGTGAAGTCACAGCGCGGTATCAAAACATGAGTACATTAACTAATTCTTTGGTATATGTTTTCAGTGACTATGTTTATTTAATAACCTTATAAACCCATGTTTTAAATTATTGATTATTTCAGTAAAAATGGCGTTTACCTGATATACCGGGAACATATCATTATGATTGTTTTTGTGTCCGCAAATGTACTGCCGTGTTTCCACGATAAATGTGTCTTATAACATGTCAACTGAGCAACGTATCACAGTAAATACTGGAACATTTATAACATTTTAAACTTTTCTGCAGTCTGGTATGCCTTGTGTAACATATTTTTATTTGAGAATATTATTATTGTTATTATTGCATGAAAAGTATTACCAAGTGAAATGTTACAAAATAGTGGAAGTGATCATATGGGAAAGACTGTAGAGAAATAATGAAATTCATCAGAATTCTAGATAAAATAACCGTCAGTAAACCTAGTATAGAGATTGTTAGTCACGTTACAATGCTAGATTTAGTATCCACCATTAGATCAGCACGTGAAAATAGGAAAAATCTTTGCTGGAACTAAGTTGTAGTCAATTAATATAAAAGTATAAATAAAAAAGGATGACTAGAAGTTTTCAACTTATAGTAACCATGTATGTGAAACATAGATGACCCGCGGTACGAAAGCTGATACGGAAGCCGGATACGATCTTTTGAAAAACCGGTGGACGAACACATACACATGAAAAATTTCGATGATTGGACATATTTAAATTGATTTATTAACCGATGATTGCCGAAATATGTTATTTAGGGCATTTAGAACAAGATAAGCACAGTTGGACGTATTGTAGCCGGAATTTGTAATGAGTGCACAGCCAAGCTTGAAGAAATCACTGTTTATTATAAATACGAAAAATAATCAAGTGACGTCTTGAGGCTATACCTATTTTGCGAACTTTAAAATAATTCACAATAGGTCGAGTTCTACTTCTGATTGTTGACTTAAAGCGTATTTATTCAGATGTATTCATCAAGTTGATAAAATCTTGTCAAACCGCAAGCCCTGAAGACCTTAGAGACGAACAATATGAACAAATGTTTCTTTTGCGGTAAATACTGAATGAAGATCAGGACATTTCCCATATCAACTGCATCTGTATATTATGAATTTTATCTAGCTTTATAAAAATCAATGTCCTATAGTCATAACGAATCAATAATTAGCTTAAGAATAATATGTATATGGTCATTACAAGTGTCTTTCTTGTTGCAGTGGGAAGCAGCAATGCATCAATTTGCTCCAGACGATCCATTCGTTCATTCTGTTTCGTTAAAATATGTAACAGTAATGGTATGCTCTCAAACAACAATATGTTGCGTGATGCACACCAGTTTACAGACTATATCAAACTGTCACAATGGTACAGGCTCGAATGCACCAAGTTATCCAATTAGGTTGAAATATTGTAAGACAGGTTGGTCATGGAAACAAGGTATACTGTGAATATACACACATCATATGCAAGAATAAAGAGTTGATTAACAAGAATTAATTGGCCCATGCGGATATTTGCGGAAATCCATGACTATTGTACTAGATCTCAAAATTAACTCTCCATTATAATATTGAACTAGTGAAGGGAATGAGCTCCTGTTTTGATTCTTGTGGTCACTTGATTTTATGTCTCTAAATGTTTCATGGTTCTAAACGTACCTTCGAAATCAGTTGGTGTGAGAAAGCATCTAGAAGTTTACGGTTTGCCACTGTCATTAGTAGGTTTTTTTCCACATAGCTGAACTTTTCAGTGTAATACGGAAACGCGTTTACTAAGGGTTCGTGTAATTCGGGCGTTGGATCTTATGAAAAAGGATATATTCGGAGCCAGGTATGCTTTAGTTTTCTTGACTTATTTTGATTTTTAGCGACCCGTACTGCAAACTTTGTATATATAAAACTCAGCGTTCAACTCTCCCCTTGTGTTCACCAGTACCAACAAAAACTGTTAAGAGATCTCTCAACCCGATTTGGAACGAAGAATTTATTTTCAGGGTAATTTAAACAAAACTAAATTCGTAAATTTCAGGTTAATCCATCAGAAAACCGTTTGGTTTTTGAGCTTTACGACGAAAATAGAATTGTAAGTTAGTACATTTCATTAGTTACGTCCACAGACGAGGGATGATTTTTTGGGTGTCGTCACTGTATTTCTGCCGTATCTGGAGATTGGCACGGAGGGATCTAATTGTCGGTTGATGGCAAAGAGCTTTCTACTGCGCCCTAGAAGGTATTGTCATTTTTAGATGATCTATTGACGCAAGTATGATATTGACGTAGATTTCGATCCCTGGAATTTTTAGGGACCTTTTTGCATCTAACCGTGACACACATGTTTTAGATGTGCAGTGGTTTACCTATTCGGGGGTCGAAATGTCGATAATACAGTGTTATATCGTATTGTTGTCTGGGAAATTTTCGTCCTGGTTTCTAAATGAGGATTTTACAAAACGAATCTTTATTATTTTGATGTCGATATATCTTTAAACATTTACTCGGTATATATTTCATCTCGTTCAGGGAGTAATTTTAACTGCGTATATGTGTTAACGTCATGTAGATGGTGCTCTCTCCCCTCAAGTAATATTTTCGGTCAACCTGGAATGTATTTCATAGTCTAATCTGATATTTAAAGGGAAGCAAGTTCACTCGTATTTCTAATTGTTCCAGAGTCACATCTGCTTGCTTATACTAATTCGATATCTCAGGTTTCCTAGGAGTTGAGTGATATGTAGAATTTTAGTGAACTGACCATTATAGCAAGTATAAAAAATTTTTTTTCAAAAATAATTTGTTGACATATATCGCTTTCATCTGCATTGTACTATCCCATGTTCCTGAGCCTAATTATAAACCACATGGAAAAGAGTACCAATCAGTTTAATCACTGCTCATTAGGTCGTTCGCTACTTAGCAGTAGCTAGAAATTATGACTCGTTTTAAGTACATCATATATTCATAAATTTTAGCAATTGCTATGCTGTAAAATTAAGCAGAAACATTTATAGACTTAAAAGTGCATCAGTATCAAGTCGTTACTTAGACAGACAAACCATATTTTATTTACTTCTCGTAGCGAGTTTTTTTGTACCAATTAATTATTTGGCTGATTTTAAACTGTTCTGAGAAATCACTTGTCATTATGATATATATAGCCATATTTGATGTATTTGTACAGTAGATTTTCAGTCTTGTCATATGTAGTATTGGAAATAAAGTTGGGCTTAGACTAATTATCATTAGTTCATTGTTTTTTAAATCTAGTTGCTGTTTCCCTTTTATACTTCTGAATCCGTAGGTCATCGTTCATATTTACTCTGGCGTGAAAAAGTACCAGGTTACATTGAAAACCTCAGGGATGATCAGTTGTTTTCTAGTGCACAAATTTTAATCGTTGAAGTGGGAATTGTTAATAGTTAACATCAAAAGTTCAGTTCTTCACTTGTGGCTTTAAGCGATAGCTCAATGAACATTAACTTCCTGCAACTTTCTTTCCAGAAATTTATCATTTTAAAATAATTGTTAGTTTTTCTCTTTCGCTTAAAATACATCTTGTTTTTTTTTCATGGTTCTTAGTTCTCGATCCCGTGTTCGTGGTAATCTCCACTTGTATTTGGCTTACTTACCAAGCCATTTAAATCCCCAGATTACAAGTCTTCGTCAACTTCCTCCCCTTGTTGAATTGGTAAGTCATTTATAGATTTAAACAAACTTATTGGTATACTGTACTTTTAGCTTTTCATGAGTTCAGCGGTATTGTTTTCATCACTTGTTGCACTTTATATCGAATTAAACACGTTTTTTATTTTGATATTATTTTCGTTTGATTGTTGATGTATTTTATTAAATGTGTATATACCTAGTGATATTGGTACTACTTCTACTGCTCTGTCCTTTGTCTTGATAATTTTATTTCTCTGTGTTGATGTAGTGCATGGATTTGAATAAATGCACGTGTCAGGTTTTACGTTGCATATAACTGACTGTTACTAAAAACAAGTTTAGTATTAGTCAGAGTTAGCTATTTTCAGGCATAAAGTATTTAATTTGGTTCACATTTCATCTGTTTTGTACCAAACATTTGAGTTTATTACGTACTAATAATGTAGTTGATGAAATTATGTATCAGTCTTTATGCAATTACTAAGTCTTAGTTACTAATTTTTTCAAGTAATTTTGTCTAATATTCAGTTAAAGTTTAGGTAGGCTACTGTTATTCTATTTTTAGTACTTTTCGTGCTATCATTGGTACTTCTATTATTAAAACTCCTTCACTATTCATCTTTCTAACTCCACCTCTGTGTAGTGATATGGTGTGAGATTGTGTGTTGATTTGTGTCTGTACTAAGTCGTACGTTTGCTGTGACTTTCTGACCCCTGAATATTTAATTCGACTAACTGTCGAGATAATTTCTTTTGTCTGATAGCCTTATGATCGACATTAAGTAGTTCAACGAAATGCAGTTGTGAAAATTTATTTCGATTTCATACAATGTAAGTAGTCATATATTGATCTACAATAAGACAGAAATAAACCTTGGCCAAAGAAAAATTTGGTGGTACTAATTCGTTTCTCTATCCAGTTGTTTATGTAACTTCATGTCTTATCGTTTACCAGTAGCCTAGTTATACTTTCTATTTAATTATATTTTTTATGTGATCATTCAACTTGAAGTATTTTCGATTTGTTCCATCCGTTTAGCTGTGTGCTGCTAAAAAAAATAATCAACTCAGCAGGTACTTAGGTATGAACCATATTCTAAGTGTAAGTGCTAATGATACTATTTGGTTGCCGGAAACGAAGTAAAGCAAAGTTGGAACTTTTATTAGCTGAATGTCAAAAACTAACCACTAAGCCATCTCATCAGTAATGTTAGGTGGTTCATAGATAATCGCTCACTACTGAGCGAATACCAGAAAATCACGCAAATAGTCATTGATTTATCGTGTTGTACTAAAATGATACATCCTAACATACGTAAGATGAATATAGTCAAGAGTTATTGTACCAATTAAAAACCCTAAAAAATCTTTGTTGATATTTTAATTAGTTAGAGCTTTTGATTTAAATTTTGTTTTCATTTCAAACGGAAGAACGATTTAAAAGTATGAGGTAATAGATAACTGTGTCTTGTTATCTTTGTACCTCTTGGAATTGTAAAACTTCGGATTTATACATAATCAAACTTATGACTTTTTCAAGTATCTTGGAGAAAATATTTTCCATCGAAATCATTTACCAGACAAAGGTTTATACCCTCGATCTTAAGCCATACTGTTGTCTAAACACTAGTGATACTATTTGGCTATTCAAACGGATTTAAATGGCAGGGTGTTCAAAACTGTGACATATTAATGGCTGAGTTCAAGTGCTTCAGTGGCCTAGCCATCGATCTAGTGAGATAGATCTCAATTGCTTATTTTCCTGATATCATAGAATACTTTCTCATTTTGATGTGAGGAATTCCATCCACTATTGAGTACTAAACAGCCATTTATCAGATAAACCCTGTGGCTGTGTTGTAAATATAATGAGTGTGTTTTCCTCTATCTTAGTGTTCACAATAGTTATCGAATTTACTCATTTTTCGTCAGTAATGTAAAATCTTTTACCTAATCTAATAAGTGAAAATATTATATTTCAAGGCTGGTATAATGAGTAAGAATTAGGCCTAACGGTTAGGCTTTAGTTCATCGGATAACTGGTGACCCACAAAGCTTATCTTCAGTCACCTATGTCATCTAATCATGTTATTTTTCTGTTAATAATTTGTATATAAGCATATCACTTCATTATACGAACAATGAGTTCTTCTGACCAGTAGTCTTGTCTTTGATATTCATTTATTCGAGTGTTTGAGTCAGTATTGCGATCTTGTAACCAGCTATCACTCGGCTACATCGTATCATTGTGTTTATCTATCGATCCGCATTCATTTTATCAATTATAAACCTCGTTTTTTTTTACCAAAGCCTCCTTCATAATAAGTTGTTGTTTTGAAGAGAAAAACATCCCCTTTAAAATGACATTTTCATATCCTACTTCTTTTTTAAACTGTTTATAAATTAACTCATTTTTATTTAAAACCCATAATTAAGTGTTTACCCAACTTTGTTTATAGTCATCTGAACAACAACGTAATAGTGAAGGTCAATTATCCTCAACACCTGTATCTTCTTCACATCGTCCCAGTTTACCAGCACAGTCATCTAGTCCTGGTATTGCTGAATTATCTAACACTATAAACGATGATACTGATAACCGTGTACAACTTAGTAGAAATACTTCAATAGAATCAGATACTGTAAGTGTTACTGAGACTGTTGTTGGACCAATGCTTTCTACGTCACTTGATGAAAATTCACTTCCGCCAGGTTGGGATGAACGAGTTGATCAAAATGGACGGACATATTATATGGATCATGTTAACAAGCGTACACAATGGGATAGACCTTCTTTGTAAGCAATCTACTTCTGTTTATTTTTTCCATCTAACTAATTATTAGTTATTTTTGCACTAATTTGATTTAATTTTAATTTATAAGAATATTAAACATTGGGAAATGAAAAGCTTTCACGTAATGAGCTTATTTACTAGTTAGGAATTCATGTACGTGACTTGGAGCCGCGCTTTAATTGTAAGAGCCAGTGATGCTACCCAGTTACTAGTAAGAGAGTAGGTGGAGCGGAGTTCGAACCTGTAACTGTAAGTCAAAAGTTTTAATCTCTGAATCAACGTTCCAGCCTTCATAGAATTCCTTTCTCTGTAGTTATGTCTTATCGATTTGGCCTGTTCAGGTGGAAGATATTTAGTCTGCATATTCATACATCGGTACACTTTCTTTATAAAACATATTGAGTTCAGTGTCATTTAAGATGTTTTTACTTTAAAACTGCAACAGATACTATTACTATTATCACTTCCTCACATTAACTTGATGTTGAATAACATATTAATCCCAAACCACTGTGGGTCAACCAATATATATATATATATATATATATATATATATATATATATATCAACTTCAATAAGTTTATCTTAAATTCGCTGAAGAATTTCCGTCATATTAGAACACAGATATATTTTTGCTTACTTACGCCTGTTACCCCCAATAGAGCAGAGGCTGCCGACCAGCATTCTCCAACGTGCTCTGTCCTGGGCCTTCCTTTCTAGTTCTGTCCAATTGTTGTTCATTGTTCTCATGTCTGTCTCTAATGTGTTCTTTGGTCTTCCTCTTCTCCTTTGACCTTGAGGATTTCAAGTGATGAGAACTTGCCTTGTGAAAACATTTATGAACGAATAATGTTTTTAATAAATTCTCTCCAGATTTTACAATTATATATCCAAAGAATTTATCAGGTTTAAGGCAAAATACATCGTTTAAGTAATCATCAAATCGTTAATTTTGGGATCATTAATATCAAGTGTTGGCTTGGAATAAGTTTATATGTCAAGTGAATTTGTGAGATAAATATGGTTAACATGAGGTGAGAGAGATAATAATACAATTACAAATCAGAAATCACGTAATATGTAGAATAAACGTGAGTTATGTATGAATAAGTAAATAGAGGTAGATGCTGAATAAATTTCTCATGTGTTATAGTAATAATAATGATATGGTTGAGTAAGATAAGTTTAAGCTATGAAAATGAATATGAACCGAATTATGTCAACAAATCACAAGAGTGATTATTAATTAATTAGGCCAGAAGTTGGTCAAGATTAAAGAAGTAGTTAAACAAGTCAATTGATTTGTGTGTAGGTTGTGATATTGCCCGGGTGCCCAGACCGAAACAGGTCATTTTTTAGGGGGTCACACCCGGAGCCTTTGATATAAAGGTCTAATCCACAAGGCAGTGGAGCGACGTAATGAGATGCAGTCCCATGGCAGCCGATGACCAACGATTAGTTCATACGCCCTTTGTTCCCTCAGGATCCTGGAGCCCATGTGCAGAATTGGTTTGGAATGATGGTTTTCCAACTACCCTAGCCGAATCCTCCGTATCTACCAACCAGGCTAAAGCACCGGACATTCGCTTTCCGTCCTCCCAATTTCGTAAACAACACCTCTGACGCGAGAAATTAGTGTATAGGACTTTCGTGGCAGTGGTCGTGGCCACTTGAGAGCATTTAGAAAGGCGAGCTGACAAAATGATGTAACACTGGAAGTCAAGTGTATAAACTATGAATAATGTAGTTTAATGATTAACTGATTAATTGATATTTAAGTTTCATTAATTATGTTTTTTATAAATAATTACTTTGTTTTCACAATTGGTTATATATATATATATATATATATATATATATATATATATATATATATATATATATATATATATATATAATGTAATATAGTCAATTACCACATGGATGGGAGCAACGAACTGATGCAAATGGTCGTGTTTATTATGTTGATCATCAAAATCATAGAACTACTTGGTATCATCCTTTATCTGAGGTAATAATTTTCATATTATATGTTTGTATTCGTGTACAATCAAAATTATTCATTATCATAATTTCAATATTTAATACTTTACTGATTTTCTTCCCTTATATACAAAATGTTGCTTTAGAACTGGTCTCTCTCAACTAGTGATAAGTGATGTAGTTAAGCATGTATAACATTTTACTTATCTTAGAAGTTTCATGAGCCTTAGTGAGTTGGTTTCTGACAAAATATCGGCATGAATTCTGAAGGTCCTGTTGGTATTTGCTAATTTGCTTCATGGCAGGATATCTGTCTGCCAATTAGAAGACGAGGTCACTGTGTAACATATCTTTGTTCTACTTTGCGTCTGTGAAACGTGACCTTTACAAACAGGATATTCTTAGGTTACTAGTATTCAATCATACGTGTCTTTAGACCGTTGCTTGTGTATTTTGGGACGGTCGAGTAAGAGATTCTTAGGTTAGACCCAGATTACTTTGGTAGACATGACAAATCGTTTGACGAGGTAGTGATGACGGCCGGAGTAGGACTAGATTGGAAGAAAGCTAGGAACGGCTAAACCAAGGCGTAGTATCAGTCTATGAAGAGATTGACCATTAGGCTGAGTTATATAAGTAGGTCCAGACCACTTGTTTGGAATCCGTTTGATTATCACAACCGCTACCTACAAAAATGGTATAAAGACGGTTGTTTGTTGACTCGTGGTTTAAGTTCATGCTATCTGGTTAAATGCTTCTAGCTGAGTAAAATATCAAATGTGATTAATCACATTGTGTGTATGTCAGACTACACTCTCAGCTTTACTAAACGCGTTTTAGTGCCCCTTTTTAAATATAAAAATTCACTATTTCTAATTTGACACCTATAATTTATTGAACGCACTAAGTTTTTGAGAGTGTTTTACAAATATCATATCAGAAACTGGTGAATAACTTGTTGATGTCTGGTGGTTATATTCACATCAGAGTTTGTTTGCGTATATGTGTTAAACTAACTACTAGTTACCCGTTTTCGAGAATAACTTATCGGCTTTAGATGATAGCTATTTGTGAGACTGATTTGTATTTATCAAACATTCATAAACATGTGTACACGTGTGATTTTATTCTGTTTTTTTTGTCCCCTTCGAATTTTTTTGCTTACCATGTATAAAAGGGATCTCGATCGCAGACATCACCTCAACACTCTACTGCTGCTAGTCCTGTTACATTCAACGATGCGATCGAACCATCAAGTGAGGGTAGGTATAGTAATAATAATAACAATAATCGTATCGATCATTATTGTCGCTATTATTTTGACCTTTTTTTAATCGTCAAATATGTTGAGGGGAGAAAGAACGCATGAATTTTGAAGCAATCACGCATAAATTTATGTTTAAAATCAGTTAGTCAGTCATGTGCAACGTGGCAGCTGACATATCTCCATCGGTTCAAGTTATCAGACCATATTAGTAAAATTATTTCAAGACAAATTTCAAAGTGTTGATTTTCACCCTGAGACTCGGTTCCAGTACCTTTTTCTTTAAACACCAACGCTTTATTCACTTGACCATTAAATCCAATTAACGTATTGGGCATTTAAAACGAAAGGCGCTAGGATCGAGTTCCGGACCGAACATTAGCACTCGATCGCAGGGACATGAAGCCGATGCTTCCGGAATAAGACTAAATGCGTGTCCTGGATTTTACCGGCAGCCAATATCCAACTCTGTCTAAAAATCCATAAAGTTTGTTTCTGCTAGCTTGTGTACCAATGTTTTCATGCCGTCAGGTACAACATACTCTACTTGGCATTGTTTTGCAAAGTAGATTTTCGTTTTCGATATAGAAACGACAAACGAATTCTGATCTATATAGTTAATTTATATTTCCAGGTTGAATTTATTTATTTTAACACATAGATATTGGTACAAGAAGGCACCAAATACATATGCGCCACACAAATCTCATTCAATATGTGTGAGGGCTGTGATACTGCCCGGGTGCCCAGACCGAAGCAGGTGGTTTTCTCAGGGGGTCACTCCCCGAGCCTTCGACCTGAAGGTCTGATCCACAAGGCAGTGGAACAACGTAAGGAGATGCAGTCCCATGATAGCCGGTGACCAACGGTTGGTTCATACGCCATTTGTTCCCGCAGGATACTGGAGCCCATGTGCAGAATTGGTTTGGAATGAGGGTTTTCCAACTTCCCTAGGTGAAATCTTCATGTCCACCAACTTGGTTAAAGAACATGCCATTCGCTTTTCGTTCTTTTAATTCCGTAAACATTACCCGTGGTCCGATAAGGCAGTGAGCAGGACTTCCCTGGTAGAGGCCATATACGTGTGGCCATGTGAGAGCAGTTCTAGAAGGGGGGCGGACTATCCCCACTCTCGGCCGTATCAGGGCATTCAGGGGCTTCCAGGTTGAATAGATGACCGACAAAGAACCTGAGGTTTAACTTTCTTTCTACATATAGTTTAACACTTGTTAACAACGTGTATCATTTATTCAGTTTTAAACGAGAGAATGAAGTGAGCAATGTACACTGCTTTGTCAAGTACCAAACAAGCAATCAGGTATAGAATCTCCAAATTTTGTTACAGATTCTCACGATGAGAAGTTAAATAACTCCAGTGTCTTACTTGGGGAACTAGTTCAAGCTTTTTTTCAGGGAAATTATCAAAAAATGTCCTGTTTATTTCCCTGAATAAGAAATATGATCAAAATTCTTCCCATCATGTTTAAAATTAAGAACATTTTCATTTTATATTCCTGTAACATTAATACAAAAGGGAATACTCGATAAAAAAAAGCATAAAGATATACGTACAATATATGTACATTCTATCCAAAGAAAGATATAATATTATTGAACTGAAATAATAATAATAGTAGTAAGGCTCATTCTTAAAATGTCTAGTGATGAGTTAGTGGATTCTCATCAACTGAGATTGTTAGGACACGTTTTACGTATGATTATGAATTGACTACCCTGATGAGCGATGATGGCTAGTGTAGAATTAGATTGAAAGAAAGCTAGGAGCGACTAATCCAAGATATTGTTTATTAGATTGAATTATGTGAGTAGGTGCAGACCACTTGTTTGGAGTCCGTTTGGTTGTAGTAATCAGTGGTTAGAGACTTTGGTCGAGATTTCTCAGAATCGTTCGCAATGGTACAGGTCTATTCCTTTGTTTTCTTTTAAATCGTAAGTTTATAAATTTCTTATAAATTTTTTTCTAATTATTTCAATAACTTATATTTTCTCGAATTGTGTCTTCAATGTCCAATCCTTTCTGTTGCCACTGATACCATGACTATCTCTACTACTCTGTGATTTGGCTTAACAATTAGATCTCTGTGTACTAATAGTATATTGGGATTTGAACCAATGTAAATACTTACCAAGTTTTACGTTGCATCTGACTAACACCATGAAAGGGTATGTTTCATATGAATCCAATGGGTATAATCGAAATGATTATCATCGTATATAGCGTGGTATTGTCTTTTTTTCCGCAAATTGATCATCGCGTCTATCATTTCCCTCTCATTTTTGCCAATAATTCCGTAGAAGGAGAACTGGGGATAGTTAATGATGAAGGTGATGAGACAGAAAGTAATTTTCACGTTGAATTTGATCCACCGATTTGTCCAACTGATGAAAATCAAGAAAATCAATCACCTGATGAACAATCTGTATTAAATGAAAGAATCACTAATTCTAGGTCTCAATTACCTACTGGCGTTGGCGTCAATGGCAGTGGTGATGGTAGATCCGCACGTTCTAATCCTCGTCATACACGACGTAGTTTGACGATATCCGAGAGATTACGTGCAAAAGGTAGTAGTGGTATTACGTCGTCGGTGGCGGGGGTGGCAGCTCGTTCAAATAATAATATTCAAAACGGCATCGATGATGTACGTGCTGCGCAGACAATGTATTTACGACGTAGGCAAGTTAGCTTTGAAGATACTCTATCTCATCTTCCAGTCAGTTTGGATACCGTAAGTCATTTATAATTATGACAAAAACGTTCATGGAATTTTCTTAAAGATGTAATTTTTTTTATCCAATGCAAGTTCCTGGGATTCATCCTTGAGAGACACTTATAGTGAGGCTAACATTTATGGATAACCTTTGAACGATGCTTAAGTGACCTTGGGGATGCCTACCTACTTACTAGAGTTAAAGGAAGGCTATAAATCAGCGTGTGGAATTAAGATTAGGATTTACATTAGGACGTCAGGGTTAGGATTTTCATCACGAACTGACATAAGCTACAGTGACAAAATGCTATTTAGCTATATGGACGAGTGAACAGCTCGCCAAAATCCAAGACCTGCTATCTTAAATCTGATTAGTTTGTCCACAAACTATAGTCTCGCCATTGAACCGGTTTTTAACCCACACTATTTAGTCATACTATATTAAAGATTCTAACACAAAGACCACAATAAAAAATGCCCCACACACAATGACGTAATAGTACATAGTTACAAAAACTAAGAAATGAGATGTTTGCTTCAATGGGTGAAAATATTATTCGTTTCAAGCAATAATAGTCTTCAGTTGTTGGAATTGTTGAGTTTTATTGAGGTCACAACTATTATGAACCTGGAGACACTTGATAGCTGTTTATTTCCTAGTGTGGGACTCCTCAGAAGTGAACATCCACGACCCAAAAACTGTCAGTCGAACCCAAGATGTGCGGTTTCGTGCACGAACACTTAACCACTAGATCAATGAGCCGGCATTCAATAAAATTCAACTATTTGCTGAGCGCTATACTAATAATTATCATGTACTCACTAGTGGCCAGCTTCGAAAGCTTCTGGAGTCCTAATTGAAAAAAGCCGTGACTAGTGGAGTTCAACAGTGTCAGGTTTGGTGAAAGATGGTTGCACAATATCATGGATTGATGTAAGTTAGACTTGTACACCATTGAATGCCAGCCCAGTGGTTTAGAGATTAAGCGTTTGCACACGAGACCGAACGTCTTGTGTCCGATTACCGGTTGAGTGATCGCGGGTGTTCAGTATTGAGGAGACTCATATTAGGACAAACCGACTGTCTAGTGCTTCCAGGTTTTTAACGATTGTCTTACTTAGTTCGGTTTATAATTCCAATAAAATAATAGTTCACTTAATAATACAACAAAGATAAATTCCTTTCAGTTAATGAAGTTCATTTTACCTTACATAGTATATTATATAGTGGATGGCGAACAGTAGAATACAGGATATTCATCTGGTTTTATTTAAAATCAGTCAAATAATGAGATGTTGTATCACCTATCTCACAGTGTTCATATACCTACTTAGACTTGAAACCTAATACATATAATACTTCAAACACTACCAGCGCGTTATTTATTAGATTTCTGAGTCATAGTAGTCGCCGCTTCTTGATATTTAAAACTAAATTTGTCTACCTTCCTCTCTTTGAAAATCCATTGTTTGGGGATTATTGTTGAAGAATACTATTCCTATTAAAATGAACATGATCGTTCGTTATTAACAATTACCGTAAGATAAAACGAATTAGATTACAAGATATACAACGGTCTTTATACTTCTATTTATTTATTTAATATACATAAGTAATCAAGTACAACTGGGCACCAAAATAAATGCGTACCACAGAAATAAGAAAATATGATTGTGAACAGATGGAGATAGAAGTATAATAAAGAAAAACAGATCGATGAATAAAATTATGTAAACGAGATTAATATGCAATTGAAGTAGTTCAGTAGAGTGAGTTCCTTTTCATGTTTATGTAGAATGTAAATGAAAGCTACACCACGATCGCCTTTGGCTTCTGTTCTGACTCATGTCTGATAACGGCTTAAACCATCAAGTTCCACTGTCTCTAGGATCCCAACCAGGGAGTCACGATAAAATGACAAATGCCAGTCCTACATAGCTTTCTTTCATACCACAGTACTATGTCATAAACTGACCACCTCTCCGTTTTTCTCATCCCTCCTCCCAAGATCGACAATCAATCCAAGATATGGCATTCGCTGAGATGATATTCATCTTTGTAAAGAGACCCACTCATTATTCCCGTCTTTCTCGTAGGGATTGTCAGTCGCAGTTAAAATTTAAAATTTCTATTTTATTCATTCTATGAATAAGATACAAAATAATGACAAGTGTATTTATTCATTTGTTTCCAATTTAAACACTGCCTATTATATAAATTCTGACCGACCATTTATAACACCATGTGTACAGAGCGATCATTTTGCTAAATATGTACATACTCCCTCACATACACACAACAGATCAATCACATGATCGTAAACCCATTGTATAATTCGTATCTCGTTCTTCCAATATTGATCGGAATCAATCGATTGCGAGGTCATCGAGCTAAATGATACGAATTGATTGTGATCGGATTTAAACATTCAACTTACGTGTGTATACGAGAACACTAACTGTTAAAGATAATTCCACTATGTTCGTAGCTTCTGGTAATTCAGTAATTGACTGATATTAAATTACGACGTTCTACGGGCTTATTTACTTGGCTATGATACACACATTTGATCAAATGGAAGCCGGTAGGGTAGGGGCAGTGTTGGAACCGCTAAGGCCTGATGAACGAAAGCTGAATGCCTAAACCACTGAGCGAACTACCGTCCTACAATACATGTTCATGTAATAGGCTTCAAATTATTTATTTTGTAATGAGAACTAAGTAAGTACCCAACTGCTTATATATATTAAATGAGGTTAGGTGAGTTGAAAAAATTGACGACTGTGTAAACTACAAACATTTATCAGTAACCATACATATATTCTCCCATCCGACTACAAATATCGAAGTAGATGGAAAGGGTTTCGAATTTGCAACTACTTGTCAGGATTGAAAGTTGGTTGCGTTAGCTATCAAAAGTCAGCGTCATAGATCCTCCTCATTAGAAGCTTCAGATTTGTACTACTTTACTATTTTTACTAATCAATATCACTTGTAGTTTAGCAGTTCTCAGCACTGGTCAATTTTGATTGGTCGAATTTTTCGATGTAATAGATACGGTTCAATTTACGAAGCCGGTTGTTTCCTTTTGCACATACTTCTCTACTTCTGTGACTCAGTAATCGATTTATTAAATCTAATATTGTCTATACATCCATTTTCATACTGCTACGGTTCATGGGATTCTTCTATCACATAGTCTTGACCATCCTACACTTTTTCTTATTCTGACCTCTTTCTAGGTGAAGAATGGAACCAATTTGTTTTTAGCGATTCACCTAGTCCACTTAATTTATCCGTATTACTTAAATAAATCTGCAGGTGAAGAAAAACATTTTTTTTCTATAAACTTCACCCAGATTCACAATCTCTGCGATATATGGGCTGCTGCATATCTCAGTGGTCACATCTGAGATTGGAATGCTAGGTGTGATACAGGTGCATTAGTTCTTTCAAGATTCTTGGTGTACTTGATTGATGAATGCAAAGTAGTGCGAAACCTCTGTTCTAGAGTTTCTTACTGACAAACCCAACTATCTAATATTTGTGCATCTAAGCAACTGAAGTGATATTTATTTAAATATGAAATTCACTCTTCATATGAGAAAAAAAGTTCACACTTTGTCCTATCCCAATAGATTTTTATATAATTGAAACAGTTTTCTTTGTTTACCGAAAAAAAGGTGGGACAGTAAACGCAAAAAATAAGATTTTTCTCCCTCTTTTTCTCGCCTATTTCTTTTTTATGATCTTATTCACAGATGTCTATGAAATTGTTCTCTTTTCTAGTAAAGTTCCTTCAATGTTCTTTATTAATGTTTAATCCTTTTCATTGTGAACTTCAATAGTAATTTCTAGGGTTATTCACTTATATTTCTACAAATAATTTGTAGATTAAAATAACGTGATATAAGATAGTTCATAATCAATGGTTTATTAGTGGTTAGAAGGTCCAACTTTCAGTTATAAAATCTTTGGTTAGAACCTCTTGCTCTGTCTACTTCAGTCTAGGTGATCGGTTAGTATTATTAGCCTTCAAACACTTAGAGTGTGGTTCATACCCAAGTACCTGGTGAATAATTTAATTACAAATTATAAATTCTATTATGTGATAAGAAGAATATACGAGATTATTGAAATACTTCATTGTTATATAATCGATAGAATATGACTAGCAGTGGGAATCAGGATGCACTTTTTTTTCTTGCTTGGGAGTCATCACCCAATGCGTGTCCTAGATTCCACCGCTAGCCACACTTCATCTATTCTATATCGGTTTGTGTTATATTGGATATATCGAGGCAATCTACACATGATCTATCTATTTACTCAAAATGAGGTTTGATAATTTTTTAAATTAAACTAAGTACTCTTGAGTCAATGATTGTTGTATATATTTTAATGGTATTTTGTTGTCTGAACTTTCATTAACGTTCTGGAAATCAAATCCTCAGTCATCGGAAACACCCAATTATGATGGAAATCTCTATCAATTCCAAATTATTGTATATGATTCTACCAATAGGAATAGTTTTCAAGTTAAATATCGATATGCTAATCATATTCAATTATAATCAACATAAAACCTGGTACAAATGTCCACTAGACCTAGTTTCCATTATCCTATTAACACGATGAGTTGAAATTAACAAAATGGATAACTTATACTAACGATAGAGACTATATCCTTATATGCAATCTTTCTTTTAGATATTACCACCACTGAATTAACTACTTTTATGAATCCGGTGTTCATCTTGTTGTGTTAATGAGGTATGGCAACTTGGACCGATGCACATATGTGCCTGGTCTTACGTTGTAGCTGACTGACTGAACAGTGAAAATACGGCTCGAAAAGATGAAATCAAGACAAGGGTATAAAATTATGCTTGGAATTAATATATAGAGGAAGTTAGAGAATGAATTTATCAATGTCGTTGTGGCCGATTCTGAACTTTATTATCTAACATCTCCAATCATTGGTTACAATAGTTGATTAAATCCCAACTAGGTAGTCTACCTACCAATATGAATCAATCCAACAGTCAATAACGTCATGGATTAATCACACCTCTTGATCTGGGGGTTGTTATCTTTCTACAAACCTACTTCTACTCCAATAAATATCACCTATCAAGGTAGTCGGTGGTTAAGTAATATGTCCTAAGTACTTTATTCGATAGAGATTTACAAACAAATCAATCAATTTGCCATCGATACATGAATAGTTTTAAATATATATAGAGTCTAAAGTTAGGAATTAATTTATATATATATATTGGTCCACCAGGGTACTTGGTACCTGTGTGGTTGCGCCACAGGATTGAGCTGTACTATTTAGATTGTAGCGTTAAAGTCTATACGGTGTCTGGTTCTACTGTGAAACGGGATTAAGCTGTACTACTCGGTTTATAAAATTTAAGCCTGGGCAGTGTCTGGCTCTCCTGTTAAGCGGGATTGAACTGTACTGTTTGGGTTGTCACGTGAAAGTCTGGATGGTGTCTGGTTCTCCTGAAAACCAATGTAAAATTATCCTGGCCCACAATCGTATATTTTATATATATAAAACTTGGTTAGTTTCCAGTGTTTTACAACCTGTTAAATTACATATACAAAAGATAGAGTATAATACACAAATTATCACATGTTCACTGTTTATATTATTATTATTACTAAGAGGAGAAATTTCGATTTTTTCTTCTTTCTTCTATGTTCATGCAAGTTTATAGTGTGTGTGTGTGTGTGTGTGTGTGAATGTGTATACACCCAGGCATATTTTTTTTAAAAAATATCCTTCTTTTCTTAGTATCCAACTTAATTTATCAGTCTGATAAAAGTGTATATTTATTATATAAAGGTAATTGCATATTATTACATCATTTTTTTCTTTTACAGACTGTTATTATTACTTTTGTGTGTCTGTTTTTTGTTGTTGCATATTGAACTGAGGATGATTTCAATACTGATTAGTTTTATAATAGAGGAGAGAATATACAAATTTGTATCATATCTCTTATTCAACAGTATATATACATATAATTACTTACTTTACTTACGCCTGTTACTCTTAATGAAGCATAGGCTGCCGATCAGCATTCTCCTCCAACCCACTCTGTCCTGAGCCTTCTTTTCTAGTTCTATCCAATTGTTGTTCATTTTACTCATGTCTATTTCCATTTCCCGGTGTATTGTGCTCTTTGGTCTTCCTCTTCTCCTTTGGCCTTGAGGATTCCATGTGAGGGTGCTTTCCTCAATGTGTATCCTATCCACTTTTAACGCTTCTTCCTGATTTCTTTCACCGCTGGGATCTGGTTTGTTCTTTCCCACAGTAGGTTGTTGCTAATAGTGTCTGACCATATATATAATGCTTATAATCAATTATGTTTATTATAAGAAAAAGAAAATCAATTTTTATTACCTTTTGAACTTATTACTTATTCTTCAAACGTTTATCTATAAATATTTTATCATTCTAATAGTCCTTAAGTTTTTTTGCTCAGTTGTTAAACAATTCAGTTTTTTATTCAATTGGTATGTATTTATTTTTCATGAACATATAAATATTGGTACAAATAAGCATCGAATCACATATGTGCTACACAAGTCACATGATTTGTGTGTAGGTTATGATACTACCCAGATGCCCAAACCGAAGCAGGTGGTTTTCTTAGGAGGCCACACCTTAAACCTTCGACGAAAAAGTCTAATTCACAAGACAGTGGAGCGATGTCAGGAGATGCAATCCCATGGTAACCGGTGACCAACAGTAGGTTCATACTTCAATTATTCCTTCAGGATCCTGTAGCCTATGTGCACCATTGATTTGGAATGAGGGTTTTCCAACTCCCCTAGGTGGACTCCATATCCACAAACCCGGTTAAAGCAACGGACATTCGCTTTTCATCCTGTCCATTCCTTAAGCAACACCCCCTTTGCGAGAAGTCAATGAGTAGGATTTCCCTGTCAGTGGCTGTATATATGTGGCCATCTGAGAGCATTTGTAGAGGGAGAGCTAACTCTCCCCACCCTCAGCTGTACCAGTTCATTTGAGAGTGTGTATGTTGGTGATCATTTGTTCCAACCTTTCTCCACATACCTTTGGTTAATTTAGTCAGTTATAAAGTGAATCTTGTATGTATGTACATCGGTTGAAGCTCCAATACCTCGTTAACACAAAGAATAATTAAGGTAGTAACAGCATCAGTGGTGGTAGAGAAGACCAAGTATTCAAGGTACTATCAAAAAATATAAATTAGTGAAATAAAACAGAAAATAGTTATGAGAAATTCAAAAGCTCAGAATTTGGGGAAAGTCAAAGAATGGATTCATCTGCACCATTCAGAATGATTTTGAACCATGTCTTTCATGGTCTCTAACCTATGGTTATGATAATCATGCGGATCCCAACCAGGTGATAATCTATATCTATTAACATGGCTTAATTCGATTGTCGATGACTTAATGGACTGATGCCATGTCTTGGTTTGGCTGCCCATAGCTTTCTTCTAGCCTACTCCTGCACCAGACAACATCGCTCATCGAGGTAGGCGGTGGATAGAGATACGTAACACGCGTCTCAAGCGCCTCGGTTATCGGAGATTTACTATCTCATAAATAGATTTGTCATTCTTACCTTGTAACGTATTCCTAATTCAGTCATTTCTTACTCTGTAGTCCCAAAATACACTAGCAATGCTTAAAAAACGAGTGTGATGCCAGTAACCTAAAAATGTGTTGTTCTTACTAGCCATGTTTCATGCCCATAAAGTAGAACGGTGCAAACCGTACGCAGTAAACTTTCCCTTGTATCGGAAGACAGATAACGTGCCCACGCCACAAGTGAAGTAAGTTGTCAAGTGCCAATCGAGCCTTCTTAGTCCTTGCCGTTATTTCATCAGTGATGACAAGAATCTAAAAACGAGTAAAGCGTTTGATGCGTCCAACTACTTCACTCGTTATCATTAATTAATGCAATGACACAAGCCAATTCTGAAGTAACATTTCGCATTCAGAGGAAATTAAATTTACTACCTATCTCTTTTTATATATTGTTTTTTGTTAAATCTCGACGAAAACAGTTATGGTTATTGGGTTTTCGGTTGACGTACGGTAAATCCTATTTACAAACTATTGAGCATTCTCCGTCTGGGAACTTTAAAGACTGGATATTTGTTAGACATCAATACTTTAGTAATTCACACGCTAATATGATATAGAGAAGACGGTGGTTTCGGGATTACTTTGAATTCTGTACAGAAGTTAAGAAAGTTGGAAAGGAACAACTCTGTCGTTTATATTAGTATACAATGACCTTGGAGCGATCAAATAACAGTGAATGTTATGCAAAAATATGAATTAAAAGATTGTTATCATCCTAAACTGATACATAGTAGCACTAGGCTAGATAACTTGATCTCTTCTTAGCACAAAATCGTTTCTTAAGCTAAAAGGATAAAGCCGAAGTAAACTGTCAAACAATCTAGAGACCTTACCCTATGAAGCCGATCATGAGATATATGATACTTAGACTAGAAAATGCCTTTTACAAACCTGACATCATAGCTGATGTTATTTCGTAGTGAGAATTTTAATTCGATAACCTGATTCCTATTTCCATCACTTCTTTTTTGCCAATTGTACCATGACCTTAAAGTGGTGTACACCTCCATCATTGACTCGGCGGTATATTATCACCGCATATATTTTGCTTTGTATTATATATATCACTTCTATATGTATATATGTTAGTAAAAACCCTACCTTTTTTTATTTCTTTTCCCTCTTCATAAAATAATGTTCCTATTTGAATGTTGAATATATCTTCAGCCTCTGCCAAATGGTAAGTAATAGAACTTTACTGTTGTTTAATGATTATTAAATGTATAGTATCTTGGATTTTATAGTGTTTCTCTGTTCATTTAATGGGTAAGAGTTTTATTGTCTCCTGTGAACATGTCAGTACAGTCTATTTCAACATGTCAGAGGATAAAATCGAATGAAATTGAATTTAGAACTTGGAATGAAATCCTCAATGAAAATTACACTTGTACAGTACAGTACTCATTCATTAAATAAACGAGAAAATGCCAGAAAATCTTTGATACTCGATGTATCTTGAATATTGACAAATGTGGATACATAATCTTTTTGTTGTTGTTGTTGTTTCTTATCACACCATGTTGTTTTCGACATTATTTGTTTTAAATAACCATTGAATGGTTTTGTCTTTGTGTGTATGTTTATGTTCGGATGTGAAAGTTATTCATCATTTAAAAAAGAGCACAAGTCCATGAAGTCACTGACAAGTGGACTGAGTCATGTCGGTAGGTGTAGACTACCTGGTTGGGGACCGCGAGATGATAGCAACCGATGATTTGAGACCCTGAATGACATGGCTCAAAATCGTTTGCAATGGCGCAGGTGCATCCACTCTTTGTGTTCTTCCAAATTTTGATCTTCTTATTCCTCCTTGTCTCTTTCTTTTCTCTTCCCAAATTTATTTCACTGTATTATACTCTTTAAATAACATCTCCAACCACTAATTTTCCTGATTACTGCTTATACTCTTATTACCTCTACCACTACGGGATTTGAATCAACCACTGCATCTCTGTGCTAATGTGGTGTGGCAACTCGAACTGATGTACGTAAATACGAAGTTCTACGTTGTTACTGACTGACTGAAAAAAGAGTACATATCTGTTTTTATCAAATTTATCTATTTGAAGTTTGTGTTGATGATGTCGTTCAGAAGAACGATCAAAACTCCACGACCGAAACTATCCAGCTCAGAGAGCAAAACTCTATCATAATGTATCTATGCTTAAGAGTCATATGTTTTTCTTATACATATATACTCATTCTGTTTTGAGTTCTAATATTCCTTCATACATATCACTTCATTTAACCTTATCGAACCATATTCTTAGCGCTTAGCCTTTCTTATTGTTATTGTTAATGCATTATTTTGACTTTTTATTTATTCATCTTTTTCATTTCATCTCGTCGTTCTAATGTGTTATGGCAACTGATGGCTAATGCACATATGTTTCTACGTTGATTATGACTGACTAATTGACTAACTTTTCAAGCCTGTTTACTATTCCAGTAAGGAATAGTAACTAGTATTATGTAATTATTTTTAACTTAATAGGTTGTCATACTTACTTACTACTCACACCTGTTGCCCCTCATAAAGGAGCATAGGCCGCCCACTAGCATTCTCCATCCAACTCCGTCCTGGGTAATCCTTTCCGGTTGTTTCCAGTTACTATTCATCCTTTTGATATCTGCTTCCTATTCCCAACGCAGTTTGTTCTTTGATCTTTCTCTCTTCCTTTTCCCTTCAGAATTCCACGTTAGCACTTGCTTCGTGATACAGTTTGATGATTTCCTCAATATGTCCCATTCACTTCCATTGTCTTTTCCTAATTTCCTCTTCGACTAGAATCGGGTTTGTTCTCTCCCACAGTAGGCTGTTGCTGATCGTATCCGGTCAACGGATATTGAGTATCTTGTGTAGACAATTGTTTATAAATACTTGTACCTTTTTGATGATGGTTGTAGTAGTTCTCTAAGTCAGTTGTCATAAGTCTTCCTTTATTCTACATTCAATCTAATCCTGGCTTATGATATGCGTAATATATAAGAACATATATAACAAATATAAGTGTATAGCTTTTATGAATAAGTCATCGAGTCAAGTAAATTCAGTTGCATCATGAATTAACTAATGAGCTGAATAAACAAAAATAATAAGGCATATTGGCGTGGGGGGGGGTAAATTCTTTTCATTCTATTGTGTTGGTATTAGTGATTATTTTACATATACTTTCAAATTATTCTGTAAAACTTGTTGAGTTACCTATAGCAATTGTTTGTATGACTTACAACTTACTGTTATTAGCTTGGAAATTGAGAAGAATAGAATTATTGAGTAAGTCTGCCAATGCATCTATAAATACATACATATGTTTCTATTTACCAATAGTAAAGTTACCTTATTTCGCTTTGTATTATTCCTTTCATTCTTCTTTCCTCTCTTTTACTAGTCTTTTTGGGTCGTCATTTATGTATATTAATTTTAATAGCTGAGATCATGAGTCAATTGAAGCTAGACCACCATGGAAAACCTGAAAGCACTCGACGGCCGTTTAGTCTTATTGTGGGACTCTTCAGAAGTGCACATCCACGACCCCGCCTCGTAAGATTCGAACCCAGGACTTATCAGTCTCGCGCGAGAGCGCCTAACTACTAGAACACTGAGCCGGCATCAAACGGTGTTAATGTCTAACATCAACTAATCCACGAAATTGAGCGACACATCCACCCTTTTCATCAGTGAGCTACTATCTCACAACAGACGCGGTTGAACTCCACTAGTCACTACTTCTCAGTAGAACTCCATGATATACTTCTTGAAGCCAGTCACTAGTGAGCTTCAATTGACTCATCATTTCAAATATTAAAATTACTATAATATCCACAAAACCCCTTTTGATATATATATATATATATATATATATATATATATATATATATATATATATATATATATATCTGCCTCTCTCTTTAATTGCTCTAAGCGAGATGTTTGCTATTGTAGGAATTGACTAGAAAATTAACTAGGAATGGCCAAACTAAGTTATGAAATCCATTCATGAAGTCATTGTTTATCAAACTAGAACGTATAAACATATGTAGACTATTTGAATGGAGTCCGTAAGATTATCATGGACATTAGTTGAAGATATCTAGAATGACTTATAATTGGTCGCAATGGGACAGATGTATTCAGTCTCTATCTTAAACTACGTATACTTTTTGCTCTCCAAATTCATTTTTTGTTTTCTTGAATCATATTGTTTATGTTTACTTTTTTCTACTCTCTTTAATAATGTTGCTATCTCTATCTGCCATAGTATAAAACAAATACTTCCATTTCACCCGTCTTCTTATTTGTTTACACCATAAGAATTTAACTCAATGGTCTAAAAATTAAACAAAATGCTAAAGGTATATCCAGGAGTTCTACTGAGAAGCAGTGACTAGTGGAGTTCAACCGCGTCTGTTGTGAGATAGTAGCTCACTGATGACAAGGGTGGATGTGTCGCTCAATTTCGTGGATTAGTTGAAGTTAGACATTAACACCGTTTGATGCCGGCTCAGTGTTCTAGTAGTTAGGCGCTCTCGCGCGAGACTGATAAGTCCTGGGTTCGAATCTTACGAGGCGGGGTCGTGGATGTGCACTTCTGAAGAGTCCCACTATAAGACTAAACGGCCGTCGAGTGCTTTCAGGTTTTCCATGGTGGTCTAGCTTCAATTGACTCATAATCTCAACCATTTAAAAAAATTACTATAATATCCACTAAACGTCTTCTCATAATAAAATGCTATTCAACAATCATATCGATTTTTTTGCTATCATCCAATCTAATCATTACATGGTAGGATAAATGTTTATTGAGGATAATATATACAATATATATTAAGCAGTATAATGAGTTTAATCATTATTGTAACTTAATCGATAGAATTTGATCTGTAACACAAACCGACTAGATAAACATAATATCAGTCATTAATATATTCATCCAATGATTTTGTACATCATCATGAATTATTTTCCACATGTTAAATGTCAACATGTTGATGATGATGAAATCTATCCTAATGGAAAGAAATGTGAATGAAATATGAAATAAACATTGATTTCTATAGAGACAAATTATAAAAACAAACCAACAACAACACGTCGTGTTGATAATGATTTAGCGCATGATAAATCAGTTTTGTGTTTTTATTTCACTTACTTAAAACTAATTTCATCATTTATTAATGATGATTGATATATGGTTTACCAACTAGGGATTTTTAACCAATTAACCACAATCTAGCTTTTCCCAAAATTTTGACTGATAACTTTAGAGGATGTGTAACTAATAGAGACTGATCGATTGATTTCATTGCCTAAAATCGATAATAATATTGACGTTTTTGGATTTTCTAAATCACAATGTTTACTTATAGTTCAGGAATAGAGGGTTATTATTTTGACTTGTAATTAATATTCAATTCGCTTCCGTATTCATTGGTTTAATACATCATAATATTTAAGCGATATCCAAAAATCTTCGTTTTATTGTTTCTATGTTGAATAACTTACGTCACCTATGGCGAAGGTGAGATACCCATATATGAATTAAGGGACGAGTATACTGCTTAGCAGTTCGTTCTATTCTAGTTTACAACTGCGAGACGTGGCCATTAGGAGTAGAAGATACTCGTAAGCTACTAGTATTTGACCACAGATGCCTTAAAAATATTGCCCACATCTGCTGGAATCACCGGGTAATTAATAGTGAGGTTAGACCCAGGGTATTACGGAATGATGGTAAATCAATTGATGGGGTTGTGAATCTTCATCGACTGAGATGGTTGGGCCACGTGTTACGTATGCCTGAACACCGATTAACACGACGTGCAGTGCTAACCGGTGTTGGAGATAGTTGGAAGAAAGTTAGGGGTGGCCAAACCAAAACGTGGCATCAGTCCATAAAGTCATTAACTTCTTGTCTTAGATATTTTGGTAGATACATACTAATTGGTTTGGGGTCTGAGCGACTATTGTAACCAATGGTTGGAGACTGAGTGACATGTTTCAGGGTTGATCCCAATGGCGTAGGTGTATACACTCTTTGTCTTCCCTTAAACTAAGAGATTAAAATCACTTCATACCTTTCTTTCTACGAACTACTTCTTTTTTCCTGTATTCTATCCTTATACATAATCTTATATATATTACTACCATTGAAGTAACTACTATGAATTTGGTGGTCATTTTGTTGTACTAATGAGGTGTGGGAACTTGGACCGATGCCTATATTTGTCTGATCTTACATTGAAGCTAATTGACTTATATAGTCTTGTGTTGATATTTGTTATTATCCAGTTATTAGATGATAGAAGGCTAATTTGTTCTATATCATTCAGAGCTATTATTTTGAGCATAATTTATCAATACCATTTAATTATTAATTAACATTCAGGGTTAATTTTATATCTATGTGTGTGTAACCCTTGTCAGTCAAAAATAATACACTACTAAACAAAAATACACATTAATTCAAGTTTTTATTATTGCATTTAGAACAGTGTTGTGTTTAATATCGTAACTTTTCTAGTTCTTCAGTACTTCTCGAATTCTGTCAATCAAGTTACAGTATCGTCATTAATTTGAATGACTCAGCCTTGTCCTACAATATATCGAGACGTTTGCTGATTGAAAATAGTTGATGGAAATCTCTACTGAACTTAGATTTTATGCTTTTCAATAGATGAATTTTTTAAAAGACCAACTCGAGTGAATCGAAGTGACATCAGTGATAATTGAAATGAAATTAAACTTACAGAATATGCAAAGATGGATAGTGTCTAGTAGTGGAATTGTCCTATTTGGGACTCGTCAGCTGGATGTACTTGCATCACAGAGTTTATGTTCACTCTGGGACTCGAACCCAGTATCGTTCGCTACTAGTAAAACATCACCAAGTGAATACAAAATATGGTTTGGAAAGTAAGAATTAAGTATTCAAGGATAAAATCTATGAAATAACGTTGAGTAAAAATAGTTTGACATGTGCTACAGTGAAAGTCATTTCACTAATTTAAAGTCTAAACGTCCACGTACAAGATCGAAGGTCATTGGTTTGATTTTAGGATGCGAGATCGTGGATACTCACTGGTATTGAGAAGTCTGAAGCTAGAACCAATCGGCTGTCCTTAACGTTCAGGTTCTTAATGGTGGTTTAGCTAAGATCAGTTCATGATAAAAATAATAAAAATTCTACAATCTTCACAAATCCATTTATACTAATAATAACAATACACTTACGCACCGTGTCACCTAACGGTCTCATAACCATTTACATCGATTCTTATGCGAACCTTTTACTAGATCGTTTGTTTCTATCGATACGATCTATATTTCAACAATCAATAACTTCACCAATTAATGTCATGTCTTAATTTGTTTGCTCGATTTCACATCTTTACTCTATTATCACAATCTATTCTTACTCATGTTCAAAAAAGGACGGTTCACTATGTGTATTATATTATCTATTCTAATATGATCTTCAAATCCTAATGTTTCCGATTACTGCTTATACTCTTACTACCTCTACCACTACGGGATTTGAATCGACAACTGCATCTCTGTGCTAATGTAGTATGGCAACTCGAACTGATGTACGTAAATACGAAGTTCAACCTTGTTACTGACTGACTGAACTGACTATTATCTATTCTACTCACTATTCTGTATTTTAGAATAACTTCACCTTGAAAGAGAAAACAATTACTTATTTACTTACGCCTGTTATCCACAATAGAGCAGAGGCTGCTGACCAGCATTCTCCAACTCACTTTGTCTTGGGTCTTCCTTTCTAGTTCTATTCAATTGTTGTTCATTCTTCTCATATCTGTCTACATTTCTCAACGTAATATATTATTTGGTCTTCCACTTTTCCTTTGGTCTTAAGGATTCCAAATGAGGACTTGCCTTGTGACGTATTTGGATGCTTTCCTCAATGTGTATCCTATCCACTTCCAGCGCTTCTTCCTGATTAATATTCTTTTATTATTCAATTAAGCTATAAACCAGATTTAATTTACCTGGGTTGCTTTATAAACTGTTGAGAACTTTGATGTTATTGCTTTAATAAGAGTACAAGATTATATTTTATAATATCGTATGTTGATTATTGTTGAATGTTTGAAAGTGTATATACATGTACAGTAAGAAAACGTATTCCATTTATGAAGCGTTGAATGATAGAATTAGTTTGTTTATTTAACGAACGACTTGTTTGTTTGTTTTTTTTTTTTAGCTACTGGTTGATATTGGTATTATGTAATTTAGTAATAAAAATTTGTGCAAGATTATATCAGCTATATATTTTGTTTATTTGAATACTTAATTACACTGACTTCCTAACTGCTTCCTAATCCCCTAGAACCATTCACTTTTCTTTCTTTTGAACTTCGTAGAAAAAAAAGCAAAAGGTAATAAGTGTCTGCCCCAAAATGCCTTGGTACGATCGAGAGTGGAGAGAGTCAGATCTCTCTCTCTCTCTAAATGCTATCACATGACCACTGCAAGGGAAGTCCTACTCATTGCCTTCTCTCGGCATTACTTTTGTTTACAGAATCGAGGGGACGAAAAGCGAATATCCGGTGTTTTAACCGGGTTGGTGGATATACAGGATACATCTAAGGCAGTTGGAAAACCCTCATTCCAAACGAATGGTGTACATGGGCTACAGGTTCCTGAAGGAACAAATGGCGTGTGAACCAATCGTTGGTCACAGGCTGCCATGGAACTGCATCTCCTGACGTTGCTCCACTGTCTTGTGGATTAGACCTTTACGTTGAAGGCTCTGGGTGTGGTCCCCCAAGAAAATGACCTCCTTCGGTTTGGGCACCCAGACAGTATCACAGCTCTCACACAAATCGAATGATTTATGTGGTGCATATCTATTTGATGCCTTCTTGTACCTATGTTCATATATTTAAATAAAGTGTTGAGAAAGATTTTTATTTGAAGGTTAAAGCATTTATATGATGTTCCTGATGGCTTTAATATTTTGGAAGCTTCTGGAAAACATATCCGATGATTATTCAATCAGGACAATTAAAGTATAATCTATCGTTTTCTACAATTCAGAGATTTTTTCTATAAAACGTTTATTATTCAAAGCAGTTATAGTATTCTTCTGACTTCTAATTACTTTCCGAAGGAATTATCCTAAAACTCGTAAAACCAATAAATAGTCAATAATTATTCATTCTCACAGTTGAATTCATGGGTCGATCTAAGCTAGACTACTATTTAAAATCTGGAAGCACTGAACGGTCATGGGACTCAGTAGTGCGTATCCACGATCCCGCACGCGGGACGAAACGGCTGTCCTGTGTTTCCAGGTTTTCACTGGGGGTCTAGCTTAGATCAACTCGTGAATTCTAATACTGATAATTATTCATTCATGTATTACAATTCAAAATTTATTTTACGTCATATTGGTACATTTTCTTTGTACACAATTCTTTCTTCCTTATTAGATTCAAATTGTCAATTAATTCCACCGAGTTCATCAAATTCTGACACAAATACCATTCAATTAACAGATCCATCTAGTTCAGCAATTACAATAACAAATCCTACCTCACGAATAGAATCTTCACCTAATGAACAAGGTACAGATCATGTAGATAAAAATCGTCGAATTGGTGAAATTGTTTTAGGCTTAGATATTGCTCCAGGTGAAGAACCACTTCCAGAAGGTTGGGAATTAGCTAGAACTGCAAGTGGTCGAAAATTTTTCATTAATCATAATGAACATACTACTACTTGGGTAAGTTATTATTTCACTTATTACTTTAATTAATAATTACTAGGATTAATTATATGTAATACAACTTCTGTACTTATATTATAGTAATCTAAAAAAAGGAATCACCGTAGGCAATACTATTTGCATATGAGATGTTACGTTTATCTATCTACTGTGTTTAGAGTCTTCAGTTAAATAAATTGGCGAGACTAATTTATGGACGAACCAATCATGTATAAGATAACAGATCTTGGATTTTGGCGCACAATTCATTCATCCATTTGGCTAAATAAAGTTTTGGCATTATAGGTGATGTCAGTTCGTGATGAAAGCCGAAATCTAATTTTTAACCTTAATCATCAACTGTAAATCATAATTCGAATTCCTCACACTGGTTTATAACCCTCATTTGGTCCTAGTTATTAGGTGGTCAGTCTAGTGGCGCTCAAAGGTCGTTCATAAATTATAGTGTCATCAACAAATTAATCTAATAAGAAAATAGCATATATCAGTAGTGCACTAAACTGTGTGCAATACTTTGAACGTATATTCTTTTGTCTCTTTTTTGGTTTTTCATTCATTCATGATTATATATTTGGAGGGTAATTATGTTTGATTCATTAATTGTTGGTTAATGTATGTGAGCTATACACAATCAGATAAAGTTGTCAGTGTTATTGAAACAAGGATGATTTTGGATTTGTTTTAGGTTTTGAAAAGAAAGAATGACTTCATGGAATAAGAAGGGTATAAAATAATATCAGCATTCAATAACTAAGGGAAAAATAACCAGTGAATAGGTATTTACCCATTTTGAGTGACTCCTAGCTATTTATTAAACATCAACTATTGGTTACATTCATTGCTTAGTCACCAATCAGATAAACTATACCTATCAATGTGAGTCAATCCGACAGTCAATAACCCCATGAACTAATGCTATATCTTGGTTTGTCCAGCCGATAACTTTCACTCTACTCCGACACCAGTTTATATCCTGCTTTGAAGTAGGCTTTGGTTGAGTATATAAGATAAATGTTCGAACCACTTCAGTCAGTGTTCGTTCACTACCTTGTCAGTCGATTTATCATTATCTATTACTCTGCGTTTAATCTCAGCATTGCTCACTCGTTATTCTATAATACATACGAATAATGCTTCAATAACCTGCAGTTCATACAAATCTACTTTCATAGATCATGTTACTTAGCCGTAAAGAAGGAGCGAAAATAATACAGAGCTGATTGCTACACGGTATACTCACTTTTCCGTTGCGAAGTTGTTTAATTGACTGTGCAGCTGTGTGTGTATGTGTTTATTGAAATCTACTTTATAGATTGTTTTCGTTTCGGTCAATCTGTAATCGTGTCAAAGTAATACTTTCATGTTATACGTTTTTTTGTATAGATAAATATATTGTGATTATATTCTTAGTAAACCAAATCGATCTTTTCATTGGTTTTTTTGAAAAAACAAACTTTAATTGTTCTCCTCTTGTATGTTCATCAGTAGCGTACTTATTTAAGTATTTTCATTATTTCAATTTTGATCCTGTGATAATAACATGTGATTACAAAATGTGTTTTGTACACGTTGTATAATTGCATTGGTAGTATTGTTGAAAAACTCACGATTACTATTAATATTACTACCACTGTGGTGTGGGTTACTTATATCCGCACAAGTAGTATATGACGCTGGTTAGGCATATAATGTATTTTAGTGGAAGATGGATATGGAAAGAACGGGAACGAAATGCAATTGGTATGAAAACGCATGAACAATGAAATCTAAGACAATGGATTGATGTTTGCGTACAGGAACAGTCAAGTTTGAGATGATGGATTGATATTTTGCATATTAACGATTTACTATATAGTTCTCAGATTTTATTCAGATGCTCTGTTATTTTGTGCTCAAATACATTCGATTGTCCCCACTCGTATTCTGTTCACAACACTACTACTACTACTACTACCAATAATAATACTGAAGTGTTTTCTGAAGTTTAGGATTGTCTTTAGTTTATAATTTAATTCAATAATCCATTCACGACCGGTTTTTTCTAAGTCCTATTTTGTTTGTTTTTGTTAATTGACCAATAAACTTCATAACGTAATCTACAGGGTTCTAGTTTGAACCTGTCACCGTATCTTGAATGTGTGAGGCAGCTAACTAATCTAGTTGTACATTATCATGAACCGATTGAAGTTAGATAAATGAAACGTTGAGTGGCGGCTCGTTTGTTCAAAGATCAAAACCTCGTTGCTAGGCTTAATGTCCTGGGTTCTATCCCCGGTACAGTTGAGGGTGAAGAGAGTCCTCTCCTCTATTCGAAATGACATCATCTAGCCATGCGTTCGTAGTTGCCGTCAAGGAGGTCCTGCTCACTGCTTTCTCGTGGAGTGGTTGTTGTTTATGAAATTGACGTGTTAAAAAGCGAATTTCCGGTTTGGTGGGTACTGTGTATCCACTTGGTGCATTTGGGAAACCCTAATTCCGATCCAATGATGCACATTGGCTCCAGACTCCCGAAGGAACAAGTGGAGAATGAACCTGTTGTTGGTCATCGGCTATCATGTGACCACATCTCCTAAAGTTGCTCCACTATCTTTTGGATTAGATCTCTAAGTTTTTAGCACTCGGACAGCATTCCAGCCCATATACAAAGTTAATGATTTGTGTGGCACGTATATATTTCTGTGCTTTTTTCTCTACCAATGTTTATTTGTTTAAATAATAGTAAATAATCCCCAGTGCTATGTGGTCGTTTTTATGCGCTTCTGAGAAGTAGTAATACTACAGTAGAACGAAATATCCGTCCAGTTTTTCTTAGTGTTCAGTGGTTGTTTTGATGAAACCAGTTCAATATGTAAACTATCAAACTCACTTACTGTGTATCATTATGCTTAATGAATTCTTACATCACTATTTAATTTTTCATTATTCTCAAATCTTAGGATGATCCTAGGGTTATCCGACCAAATAATCAAATAACAAATGGTTCTTTATTAACACATGAAGCACAACGACATGTAATGAAAGATTTAGGCCCATTACCGGTAAGACAAATTATCCCTTTTTCATTTTTGTTAGCGATTTTTCTAAGTCGCTCTCTCCTTTTTAATCAATAATTACACTTTTAATAATTTCACTAGTGGTCATTTTTTATGTTACATAACTTTAAATAGAGATTGCGTTTTAGCGGTTTGGTCTCAGCCTCCTAACCTAACCGGGATATATTTTGGTTTGAGGAAACCCTAGGTCAAATTATTTACCGAACATGCATGTAATTCGGCTTAAAAATGAGTCTACAAGCGTGTACTTTATAAATTAGATGCATTTAGTCAACATTTATCATCGTTCCGTATTAGTAATTCCTATTTCGCAAGCACCGATCCATATACAAAAGTGGTCTATTCCATTATACAATGTCATAATCCAGCTAACATATCATTGTGTTACACCCTCAAATACTGTTCTGTTAAATATATGTGTTTAATAAATAGTGTCTTTGAAATGCTTTTAAAACTGCCAACTTCAGTATTCAGACGATAATCATTTCAAATTGTTTTTTTACTGAAAAGCAGTAGGATTTCTGTAATTCATATTTTATCTAATGATTCGGTGATGTGATATACACACATTAGTGTTTAGTGTCTGAAGTTATATAGTTTACATTCTAGTTACTTTTCAATATGTAAAATTGAGTTTGATTAGAGGCAGTCGACAAAAGCCCTGAATGTGTCAAGTGCTGACTAAGACAAAACTTGGATTAACTAGGGTTTCATGTCGATTACCGCAAATCCACCACCTTATATCTCAACACAGTGCACACAACTTTAAGTCATTTAGGCTAGTGGCCACTTTGCAACTCAATTGATAGAATTCAATTCAAACACATAAAACCTATCCTCTCTTTGAACGTATTCCCAAACGATTCTACCCCCCCCCCCATTTGACTTAATAAAAAAGCCCACATAATTCCCATTTCAACATTAAAACACTAAGTTCAGCGAAGCGATCCCTTTTCAACGAATTTATTATCAGTAAACGGAATATATCTATTAAGCCATAAATTGAGAAGGATTATTTCAGCAAAGAGAGTTCTCTTTTCCACGAATTCATTTTCGAAGCTGTACAATCGCAAATATATGTACTTCTTTTTCAGGATGATAATAATTACAATAATATTGATAATGAAATTCTATTAAACATGGTAACAATCAGGTAGAATAAACAAAGGTATTAAAACGTTATTTTTATCAGGGAAACTAATAATAGTTTGATAAGCAAGGATGGATGGTGGATATCAGTGGAATCTGGAACGCACGTTTCATCCTATTTGTGACTTGTCGACTGGAGTTGATATTCACTCCCAAATATCAATGGGAAGATTCAAATAAAATAATACAAAATGAATTAATAAAAGTTTTATTGTTAAAGACTTGAATATTCATCATGAAGATAGATAGGAGAATTATAACTGAGAAGGGATGGCTCAGCGTGATAAGATAAAATGTTGAAATTGTGATAAAATGTAATCAGGAGCATCATAGAAACAAAAATAAACCAGTTTAGGGTAAAAGGTCTATAGAAAAGGTAGAAGGGGATGCAGATGCTTGTGAAGGAGGAAAGGTATGGTGAAAGAAAATTATGAGACATTAAGATGATGGTAGATACATAATTTTGGTTTTTCCAGATCTATAGCTATTGCTTCAGCAATGTTAAGAAGATGCAGTATAACTGCTTTTAACAGCCTTCTACTCACCTTGTAGATGACTTTGAACGCAGAGTCCGATTGGATTGCGCTTCTTGTTAAAACTCTTCTGCCTCTTTTAGTCAAGCTGAATATAGTACACATCGAAAAACCTATAAACCTAGCTCCACATGAGCAGATAAATTAGTAAATGCACATAGAGTTGGTCAGATGCAATAATTTATCCTTAAGATTATTGATAAGCTTTAATCGGCTGGAGAACACTATTCGCAAATTTGCTGCTTAGATCATTTTTTTAGGACGCCTGTAACTCAAGAAGCTTAGTTCATCATCTATGATATTGGGATTACGAATCCTCCATATTCGCGTAGCGAGTGATATGATTAAATTTCGCTTTCGGCGAATGTGGTCCCAGCTGTGGAAACTTGATGGCTGGCCGCTCCATAATTGTTTCTTGTAGATAGATCTTCCTTCGTGTATTCTTATCATTTCCACATCAAGAAAGTGAATACTTGTTTGTTTTCAACTTCAAGTGTGAAATTTTCCGATGGTTAACAGTTATTAAATGTCTTTAGAAGATGATTCAAATAATATTTATTGTCACAAATGATAAAGACATCATCCATGTACCTTTTATACAAGTGGAAGTTGTCGATAGTCGTTTTAAGTTGGTTGTTTTCTGGACTGTCCATAAAGCAATCTGCTGGTAATAAATTAAGAGGAGATCCCATTTCTGTGTCATCTTTTTACCTATGAATTACATCATTGAGTGTAAATTGCACTTAACAAGTTCATCATAATACTAGTTTATTTAAATAAACTTCTAGTAATCTGATATTCCTCTTATTATGGTTTATGTATTTGCACATAAAACTGATGATCTCTATCAGTAGAACATTAGTGAATAGTGATTCGACATCAATAGAGATGACAAGTTTATCATTTACATTCACTCCTTTTATGTATTCAATGAATTCTAACGTATCGTGTAAGGAGTGTATACAAATACATTTTCCTATCGGTTCTAGGAGATTTGCCAGCCACTTTGCTGTAGTTTGGTAAGGGAATCCGGAATTATCACTATTATTTGTAATTATTATTACTTTGGAAAAACAAGTATATATATTTGCGATTGTACAGCTTTGAAAATGAATTCTCCAAAAGAGAACTCTTCACTGAATCTATCGTTCTTAATTGATTGTCAAACTGTACAATCGTATGTATGTATGTGAATTTTTTGTTAAATTATTCTGTGATGAATATGACGACGTAATAGGAAGATTACAATGCTAGATTACTTAATATGAATAATAACAATAAAAGATTGTATTTGTGCAAATAGAAATCGCCTTGTAAGTTAGTGACGAATTATAATCTGAATAAAGTAAGATGATTAAAATGCTTTTAATGGTTGAGATCATGAATCAATTGAAGCTAGACCACTATGGAAAACCTAGAAACACTGGACGGCCGTTTCTTTCAGTCGTAGGACTCCTCGGTAGTACACATCCACGATCCCGACTGGCGGGATTCGAACCCAGGACTTATCATTCTCGCGCGCGAGCTCTTAACCAGTAGACCACTGAGCCAACATCCAAATGTTTTTGTTAACAATAATTAAAAATAACAGAGGGGTAAAAATGAAATTAAGTAATATCAGAAATTATTATGAATTAAACCATGAAAATATGAGATAGAGAGGGGGGGTGATCATTTCAAATACGAAATATTATAGTAATAGTCTAAGGCTAAGATAACAATAAGATGTAGTTTTTTTGTGCGTACAATTCTGGCTTCTACTCATGGTTATCAAGAGCTTCTACTGTTTTAAAGAGTTGGATACAAAGAAATCTAGATTGGATTTATATGTGATTTATATAAATAACCGTAAAATCAACGTGTCAATCAGTAGAATGACTAAAGCTGATTAGATGTAAAATGAAGAATGGAACTCTCACCTTTGTAGAGAACCTATACACTAGGACATGTTCTTGTATCCAACATAAACAAATAACTACAATATGGAAATAAATCATTCTGTGTAATAACACACACATACACACACAACTGTTTATCAAATAAATAAATAAATAAACATCATTCTATTTTATTAGATTTAACCATTTAAGATTATTCATTCTCTGTCTTATTCATGTGAAGTGTGAATGTGATTTCGTTTTACATCTTGTTCATTTTAATTTATACAAACAAACAAACAAAAAATGCATTGATTGATTTGTTGTGATATATATATCATGGATTCGTTTCTATATTCCCCCTCTCTCTCTCTCTCTCTCTCTCGCTCGCTCTATGACTCTTGCTATGACAACATATTTGTCCATTATTCTATTTACAAGTATCATTAAATAAATATTGTTTGTCATAGATTGATGTGTATGTTTATTTATATTATCATGTTTATAGGAGAATTTATTTATTCACATCTCATGCATGTGTTTGTTTGTATTGCACAAGTTGTGTGTGTATGTGTGTGTGCGTAGAAGTAGATGTTATAACTTTAGCTTGAAACCCGAACATGTTTTAGCATCTCATATATACATGATGAATATTTATTATTAGAATAAGAGAGTTGTGGAGATTGTAGTATTTTCACTGCTAAAATCATGAACTGATCTTAGCTAAACCACCATTGAAAACTTGGAAGCACTAGAAGGCTATTTCATCCCATCACGGGGCTCCTCATTCACTTCTGTCACCCGATATGGATTGAACTTCACTAGTTCTGGTGAAAGCACTACAATCTCCCCTAATTCCCTATGCTAACAACAATCAAATGATCACTAAGGACTAGCTTCGACATGCAACTCCTGCAGTTCTGTATGAAGCTATGACTGGCAGAATTCGATCCATCCCACGTGGCAGAAAGTTATCTATCTTATGGAGTGGATGAAGGGTTACACAAGATAATGGATTGATTGAAGCTAGACATGTACATTGTTGGATGTTGACTCAGTAGTCTAGAGGAAAAGTGTTCGTGTGTGTGACCGAATAACTTGGGTCTGATTTCCGCGTTTGGGATCTTGAATTCACATTTCTGCCACTGAACTGTCCCGTACTGGGACGAAACAGCCCTCCAGTTCTTCTGGGTTTTTAATCGCGGTTTAGCTAAAATTTCAACGGCGAAATGTTTATAACCCCTTTAAAAGAAATCGTATTCGTGAAAATCCAAAGATTAAAATAAATCTAATGTTTCACTCGAGTGTCTGGTATCTTTTATTGTCTTTCATCAACTCAACACCTGACTTCTTTGAAATTGAGACGAAATTACTTACATCTACAATTCTGTTATAAAATATGATAGAATTCATATTATATATTCTCAGTCAATCATAATCAGTGTGGAGCCTGACATAAATGTTGAGCCAGATCAATTTCCCAAACTACCCTTAAGTATTGGGTCTTTGTTGCCCAATGTTGTTACATCCTTGATCTGTCTACCCAATAATATTCAGGCGAGAACCTGTCTCCATTTAGGTTAAGACCTTGACACGACGGGCTAATTGGTTTAACATTGAGGCTAAAAATGTTGGAGTCCGAAGTAACGATATTGCACACAGAAATGAAAACTATTCTATCATCCGATTTGTTAATAGGCGGGAGAGTGAGAAGACGAGTCAACTGGAATACTATTCGATTTATTCCTGATTCCGATTAGTGTAAAAAGATACATGAATAAATAAATGACTAACATAACCACAACGCACAAACAATTACAGAAATACAAACTGACCATTAGGGTAGAAAAATAGAGTACAAAAGGTTACGTTTAAATTACAATAGCTTTAGAACAGCAAAGGGTATGACAAAATACATCCCTCCATTCGGTTTAATAATTAAATCTTGTACGGAAAGTGGATATGTGTGATCCTCTAGGCGCAAACGCTTATCCTTTAGACCACCGAAACCAAAGGTCCTGGGTTCCAATCCCACGTACGGAATCGTGAATATGCACTACTGAGTCCCACACTAGTACGAAACGGCCGTCCAGTGCTTCCAGGTTTTCAATAGTGATCTTCCTTGAATCGACTCATGAATTCAACTATTATAATTTTTAATGACATGTGACATGGTGTCATTCCTAACATTTGATTGTTTGATCGAACGTACTCTTTTAGTTTTGTGATTGTATTTCTCAATATTTAAACTTCGATTAATGAGATGAAATCCTTCTTTGATTGAAATAAGTGTTTATCTTGGTCACTTTTGATTTGTATACCAAAGACTAAAACCATGGGACATCGAAACAAATCCAAATTAAGAGCAAATGCTTTGATAGGGTGAGGAAGATTTTTAGCTCAAGTGAATGATCTCAGTGGAGTTTAGGTTCTTAGTACTAAATGATTATTTAGTCGTGTAGCTTTCATTTATCTTCTGAATAACAATTTTCGTATAAATTGCGCAAAATTTCTCGAAGGCAATTCTGATTGTGAAAACTTACTTACGTACTTACGCCTGTTACTCCTCGTGAAGGAGCATAGGCCGCTCAGCAGCATTCTCCATCCAACCCTGTCCTGGGCAATCCTTTCCAGTTCCTATCCATCCTTTTCATATCTGCTTCTATGTTTGCTAAAACTACTATTTATTAGTAAGTGTAAAACATAACTAAATAATCTGAAGGCCTTCCTAGTTATCATTGAACACTTTTCTTAACGAGAGTATAGTTTACGTAATCAGTCAGAGGTAATTGAATATTTGATCTGGGGAAATTTATATGTAATAAACTATTAACCGGAATAAATGGCTTACATGATGTTTAAAAAATGTCAAACATTCTTGTTTCTGTTAATTTGGGATAATTATTGTTATGAACACCCAGAATATTCTTTGAAAAAAGTTCAGAAGGGTCCTGAAAACTCTGGGAAACATTTTATCAAATCAGTATTGAATAAAAGTTCCTAAGAAACAGCTAGAAAGTAGAGAGTCACGTATCACACTCTTGATTGAATGATTGCTTATTTTGCTACTATGGTAGGGTCACAGGACCCTCTAGAAGCTCAAGGTTATCTGAAATGCTATAAAGACCATCAATTTTCAATATATAAACAAATCTTGGAGTAAAGTGTTCTCCTCATATTTCACACCTTTTCTCTCGTGTTCAAGTTGTCGTGTAGATTTAGCCTGGAGTTACTAGAAGATCTTAGGAAACTTATTTAAATGTTCAGTCAAAATATTTATCAATTATCAAAAATATTACATCATTAATTTTTTTCATTTAGAAACAATATATGCAATGCTTAATTGATTTTTGAAATGATCAAGTCAACGTGACATCAGTCCTTGAAGTCACTAACTTCTAGTCTGAGCCATGTTGATAGATGCAGACTACTTGGTTGTGGTCCACATGACTATCGTAAACCAATGGTTGGAGACTCTTGGTGACATGGCTCAGAATCAATCACAATGGCGTTGGTGTTTACACTCTCTATCTTCCCTTAAACTATGAAATTAAAATTATTTCATATCTTTCTTTCCACTAATTAATTCTTTCTCCATGTATTATATCTTTATACATAGTCTTTCTTTTATGTATTACTACCATTGAAGTAACTGCTTCTATGAATTCGGTGTTCATCTTGTTGTGCGAATGTGGTGTGGCAACTTGAACGGATGTGCCTGGTCCTAGGTTGTTGTTGACTGACTGAGTAATAATATTTACAAATTTAAGAATAGTCATACTACTTGTACATCATGTAGTTTCTTTTGTGTTCCCTTGATTTTTATTTGTTTTGTTTTATTCTACTCAAAAATAGCCTGGTTGGGAAGAACGTGTACATAGTAATGGTCGTATTTTCTACATTAATCATAGTAAGTTAATTTCTAATATAAAATTGTTCTATTGAGAATACTATCTACATATGTGTGTTTATTTGCCTGTTTGTTTATATCGTGCACAGACTATTATTATTATTATTATTATGATTAGTGTATTTCTCCGTGGCAGTCCGTTCTGTTTTAATTTACGGCGGCGAAACATCGCCATTAAGAGTAGAAGACACTCGTAAGCTACTAGTATTTGACCACAGATGCCTTAGAAATATTGCTGGCGTCTGCTGGGATCACCGGGTAAGTAATAGTGAGATTTGACGCAGGGTATTAGGGAATGATGGTACATCAGTTGATGAGGTTGTGAATCTTCATCGATTGAGATAGTTGGGCCACGTGTTACGTATGCCTGAACACCGATTACCACAACGTGCAATGCTAACCGGTGTTCGGGATGGTTGGAAGAAAGTTAGGGGTGGCCAAACCAAAACGTGGCATCAGTCCACAAAGTCACTAACTTGTAGTCTGAGCCATGTTTGTAGATGCAGACTACTTGATTGGGGTCCGTGTGACTATCTTAACCAATGATTGGAGACTCTTGGTGACATGGCTCAGAATCGATCACAATGGCGTCGGTGTATACACTCCCTGTGTTCCCTTAAAACTAAGAGATTAAATTCGCTTCATATCTTTCTTTCTACTAACTAATTCTTTCTTCCTGTACTATATCCTTATTGCAATCTTTCTCCTATATATTACCACCTCTGAATTAACTACTTTTATGAATCGGGTGTTGATCTTGTGTTAATGAGATATGGCAACTTGGACCGATGTATATATGTGCCTGGTCCTACGTTGTAGCTGATTGACTGTATTTCTGCGATCTATATTTACCTCTTAATTCGTACTTCAATTGCCCTGTATCTACTTACTACTGCTGCTTTTTTTGTCATACTATTTTCTTGATTGTTTTGATCAGTACATGTATGTATAGTGCTATGTGCAGGTGGTCGATAAGGAAAGCCTGTTCGACCAAGGTTCCATACTATTTGGAACTCGTTGGAAAAGTGTACCTGTAGTCTTATTCGAACTTATTTCATGTGTTTTAAAAAAAAAATAATTTCGATAGATGCTCGGACTACTCAGTGGGAAGATCCTCGTCTAGAACGTTTAGGCGGTCCAGCTGTTCCTTATTCAAGAAATTATAAACAAAAATATGATTATTTCCGATCAAGGTTACGAGCTCCACGTGATCCACAAGCTAAATTTGAATTACGTGTTACACGAGCTGGTATATTCGAAGATTCATTCCGTCTAATTTATGGAATAAAAAGACCAGAAGTGTTAATGCATCGGTAAGTTTACATGTATATATTAATTTGTTTAAAGTAGTCGGCAGTAAACCATAGATATAAAGTTATACTAGTTATCACTCGTCAGAAAGGTTTATCTGCAATCTGGAACTAAACTGATTGCCGTTGTTGTATTTGAACTTTTATCATAGAGCTCTACAGTCTAACATGTCACTATCGAGATATTTGAACCGGTATTGACCTGTTGAACTGACATAGTTACAATTAAGTGACCATTCAGTAGGTTGGTGAGCACACTATTACTTCGAGCCTCCAAGAATTCTTTAAGCAAGATTCCTGAAGAAAGGTGAATACTGAAAAACATCTTGTTCAATCAACATCGAAAGGATGCTTCTTAGAAGCATCTGGAGAAACTCAAGATTATGCTTTACGACTTGATTGTCTAATTGCTTACTATTTTGATAAACTTGACGTATTTCCAGAAGCTTTTGGGGCATTGAGGACATCAGTCAACCTACAAATAACCTTTCTTTGCTTATAAATTAACATTAAAGTAAGGTTTCTGTTCTTACTTTGCTCCTTTTTCTACTATTCGGGGCTTAAGTGTAGAAATTTCTGAAGCATCTAGGAAAAGGGTTAGAAGTTTCACATCCGAGTATATGTTTGCTTTTTGATCTCTGTAAAATCTTGAAATATTTAAGATACGTGACTACTATGACCGTCTAGTGAGTATTCAAAATATGCGGAAGCTCACCAACTTCATAATTTCCTTATCTCATTTGTTTCAATGTCAGTTTTATCACAATCCATTTGTAACTGTACTTAAATTGTCATAATTCACATGATGGTGATTAAGAATTCCTTATGTTTTGAAATCCAGTCACATAGAGCCATACCATCTCAACTTTTTTTCCAATGTAACCATAATTGCTGCCTTCACATATCACAGAAAATGACGAGGAGAAAATGGATATCCATGTCTCTAGATGAGTTCATGAAAAGCCCTAAGTCAAATTCAGTACTAGAAAAGGTCTCCACCATTCCGAAGGTCTATAATTGATCAGCTAAATAAAATACTAGAAAATAAGTTTATAATCTTACTTTATCACCTTATTGATCAACTCCATGTGAAAGAATCTCCTAAAAATTCTTCCCACTTCAGTATAAAAATTCATACATTTCCACTTATCTTATGCAAAATACAAGAATTTAAACATGTGAATAAATCTTATTCTTCATAAACAGACAGATGTCATCAACATATAGCTTGGTATAGATGTATTTTGACCCATATCGTCATACTATACTAATATAAGGAAGTGAAATTAACACAAGGTGAATTGCATAAAAGATCGAAATAATGTAGTAGCAGTGATAAGAAGAAAGATTAATCTTTCTGAATATGATTTGAAAAGACGTTTGTATAAAGGAATACTGAGATGTAAGATGAAAAGAAACTCATCTGTACCATTGTAATAGATTCTAAATCATGTTATCTAAAGTCTCCAATCACTTATTGTAGTTATGAAATGAACCTGAACCAAGTAGTTTGTACCTGTCAGTATAGTTCAGACCAAAATCAATAACTTCATAGAATGACACCACTTTTCGTTTTGATTCCTTCTTAGTTTCATCCAAACTACTATTTTACTGCCAAATATCTTCTGTCAAAGTAATACATGATCTAATTACCTTAACTGTAGAAGATTCACCATATCATCAATCAATTTAGCACCATTGTCAAGTACCCTTATGTTTAACCACAACATGTATCATTCAATTATTCCATTAAACATGTGCAATACTTCAATGGCATTTATAAAATTACTTACAAAATTAACTTAGTAACTAAGCCCTAATTGCCTGGATTCTATTTTTTTCTTTTTAATATTTTGCTTTTTTTTGACTTTTTATAGATTATGGATTGAATTTATTGGTGAAAAAGGTTTAGATTATGGTGGTGTACAACGTGAATGGTTCTTTTTATTATCACGTGAAATGTTCAATCCTTATTATGGTCTATTCGAATATTCAGCCGCGTATGTCTTAATTATACATATATGTATATATGCGCATATCTATACGAATATATACATTAATCTTAGTTCATCAATTGGCTTTGTTCGTTAATTTATTGAAAAGAAGATTTATGTGCATGAAGTTTTGGTACATATTATGCATTAACATGTATTTTCTTAGTTAAGAGTATTAGCTATTACTAGTTATATTTCATCATTGCTGATTTCTCGAAATCGAATAGTAATTGAGTAATAGTACTGACGACATTTGACTTTCGGTCATTTACTCACAATTCCAAACCGATCTATGCATATTTCAGTTTATGTAACCAGGTGATTTCGATTGTTTTTTTTAATGTTAAACATGAAGTCTTGGAGTTGTCCAATTATGTTTTATTTTAGATCTCTAGATCAAAGGCTCAAGGTATGGCCCTCTAAGAAAATCAGCTACTTCGGTTTGGGCACCTGAGAGATATCCCACTACTCACAAAAATGGAATGGTAAAGGGTGGCGCATATATATTTATTGCCTCCTTGTACCAATGTTTATGTGTTTTTTAAATAATGAATAACTGATAAATTTAAATAATGATCAAAAATCTGTCTCTGAAGAGTTACGCCTTCATTATCTGTAATCACCTAGCTGCTCTGTTAGTATGAGAGGGAATGGGCTAAAAAAAACATGTTTAATGGTAACCAAACCAATACTTGTTTTCAGTTAGTCCAATTACTGTCCCAATTTATGTCGATTATATATGTGCATTTCCTAATTGAAACTTCCCCAGGTTATAATTATGAAAACCCTTTGTGCGACCAACTTTAGTCAAATATTGTGGAACAAATTCATCTTTAGTAACCTTTTCATGTCTATTTTTACTGCGTTCTCACTAATTATTTGCCAGCTGTTTTTCATATGATCAAATTTACACTATGAGTTATACTAATTCTACTACTACCACCACTGATACTACTAGTTTTGACTTGTTATAATATTCAGCATGAGATTGTGGAATTTTAATGAAGTCATGAACCGACCTAAGTTAGACAACCATTGAATATTCGTTCTAATGTGGGACTCGTGAGCAGTCTGTATTCACGACTCCACAACCTTAAATTGAACCCAGGACCTTCGGAACTTTTGGACCACTGTACACCATTGGACACTGGTTCAGTGATCAATACATTAAGCGTTAGCACGTGAGACATAAGGTCCTTGGTTCAAGTTCAGGTTGCAGGGTTGTGGATGCACACTCCTGAGGAGTCCCATATTAACAAACAGACATCGAGGTTACCAAAGGTTATCTAACTTAGATCGCTCCATGATTTCAATGAAAAGTTATTTAACCTGTTTGTCTACGTTTATACAACGTTTATGTTGATGTATATATTTATTCTCTGTCTCGTTTACCGCGGTACAGGTTCGTATACTTGGCTCTAATCCACATTTTAAATATGTTACGCGGTTGTATAGACTAAAGTAGGTTGAACGGGATTCGAACCCTAGACTTGGTAGCTGAAAATTAAACCCCTTAAACACTATATCACTCCTCCATTGAAATGCATAGTTGTGACATTCTTGAACTTATGTACCAGCTCATAATTTTCTTATGCCTCACCGACTAGCCAATCTATTTGTATAAATTTCAATTTTGAGCGAATGCCTATTGGTTAAGGTGTTCAAGTTTCAGACCCTCTTCCACCTAGTGTGGCTTAGGCCACCAGATATTATCATTAGTCTTAGAATCTAATTCATACCAAAGTACCTTGTAGACAACGATAAATAAATAAATTGAAACCTTTATCCATTCCGTCTCAGTATCTTAAGCGCTGTTAGAGGTATGTAGAGGGTTGTAAATCCCTGATTACCCACACTGTGGTCGTAGCGGCCTAGGAGGGTGACCGCAAAGTCCATTGAAAGAATTCCTGAGGCCCGTCATACATGTGCTCTCTGTGAGGAGTTTTTAATGTATTAGCTCCATACTTTAAAAAACCTTACTCTTGGTGACATAAATCAGCGAAACATTTTCAGGGTTGAACTTTTTTGTAGTCCCTTCTTTTCATTTTGAGAATACAGCATCACTGCAGATGCTCGTTTCCTGGGGGAAACATCTTATAATTGTCACACTTCAATACAGTCAACAGTACGACTTCATCCTCGAACCATGTTTTTGTTGAATTCAGTCTTACCGTTTTCCAACCAACCTCCCGGACATGGTAGAATCTAAAGAGACAATTTTTCTGGTCAATATAAGTCGATCATGTTATTACTATTTAAGAGTTTGAACACCTTATTGAGAGGTCCTAGCTACAATCGCATTCACACTTTTATAACACATTTCTAAATATATATTATATTAAGTGAATGTATTTATTGGATTTTAAAGATGTTTATCCTTTCCTTCACTAATTCAATGACAAAACAAACTGTATTCAAGTTAAGAGTATGGACTACATATTATAGAGAAATACACTTAACTCTACATTGTTTATCTCACTTTTCTTTTTCCTTGTTACTATGCGTATATAGAAAATTAATTATGATGATATAGGTTGATTCATTCTAGTTACTTAGTTGATTGTTTCAATAAAGTCAGTTCACAGTGTACTTTATTATTATAAGAAATCTAACTTTTGAACATACATATTTATATGTTCATGTACCTAATAACTTGAAAATGTAATGTATTTTTTTTCTATTCTTCTATTATTTTCTCTCCTACTATCCCTCTCCTGTTCCCCCATTCTTATTCTGTATTTTTTTCTTCATTATTATCTATAAGTATGCTTGTTGTCGTTACATAAATTTATTAAGCAGTCCAGTGTATTACTCCCGGCTATGAACTAATAATGCTGTTACTACCACTACTACCACCACTACTAATACTCGTGCTATCGGTTGTACTTGTTGAAGAAAAAGTTAAAATCTATTGTGTATATATATTAGTATTTTGTGTTTATTAGTCTAATGGAATTTCTTTCTATCCGAATATATAATTATTATACTATGGAGAAAAGAAGAACAAATATAAACTAAATAGATCGATATTTGTTATCTTTTATGATTCATTCAATTCATAAAATTTGATCAAATTTTTCGAAGAAAAAAAGATAACACGTACTTTTATACTCTTTTTTTTTTCCAATAAAAGTGTACTATCGAACACTTTTATATTCGTTTAATTTGGTGGATTAGTTGAAGTTAAACATTAACACTATTGAATGCTGGTCAACTCAGTGGTCTAGTGGTTAAGCACTTGGATACGCAAGACTGTTAGATCCTGGGTTCGAATCTCGCGACGTGGGATCGTAGATTCGCACTACCACTGAGGAGTTCCACATTTAGGACGAAATGGTTGTTCAGTGCTTACGAATTTTCCATGGTGGTTTAACTTCAGTTGGCTCATGATCTCAACTATTAAAATCTTCCTATTCATTTGATGTTTTAGTCTGGGGCAAAGACTGATTTACACCTTTATGTTGGTGTTCTAGAATTAATGGACTGTGTTCATGAGCTAACACTGGAGGTTAAGTGGAAATGGGATTAACCACCTATTCTATCTGATTTTTGATCAATTAGAGGAGAGAAATGAGAGCGTGATTGTTGTCCTGGAGAAAAAATTTCCTTTATGTGCCTAACTGAATTGTTGACAGGATCCATTAGGTCTGGAATAGGCGGACTAAGAATAAAGCTATGAACTGTCTTGTAACCAGTACGCAGGGGTTGATACCAAAATTACTTGTCGTAGGAGCGTGATGAGAGGATATTTTCCATGACGAATTATTTTTGAATTGATTTAAGTGCTTGATATTCATTCAGTGTTTGTAAGCCACCCGGCTATGACTAGAGGTTATCTCATATATACGTGTGCTTATACTACAGGATATATAGGTCTTGGTTTATACACTATATATGCATGTAGTATATACTTACCAACGGAAGCGTCTATGCCTGTGTGTACTATGGATTGTACAGACTTCGGTTTATGCATTATATATGCATGTAACGCATACCTGTAACCGCTCGCATCTATCCCACGTATATATTGTAGGATGTAGGTTTCCTTGTTATGTCCATTCTATATATACATCTAACGCATACTTGCGGTAATACCACGTTTCATAATGGTATATTCATCATAGCCTTTAACGCTTTTGGGATGTTTTATAAGTTTCCGAAAGTGATAGGAAAGTGTAGACTGTCACATGTCTGTCTGCACTACAGATATCAAAATGTCTAATTACATGTAAGGACTGCACATAAAACTATAACATCTCCGTTTACTTTGCTTTCTCCAATGCTCTAGTTGCACTCTTTACACAAGACTTTTTCTCTTTCCCCGAAGAGTCTAAAGGCTCCCCCTGCCTAGCTGATCGAGAATACGATTACTATTTTTTCTGTAGTGCACTTCACTGGCGATTTCATTTTCATTATCTGAAACTAACTACATATGTCTTTCTATGAACATGCCATTGTAGCGCATTCCGAATTCTCTGATAAGAAACATAAATCGACAGGTAGAGGTTGAAACGAAATCCTCTATGAAAACCATCCTCTTATATCCAGCATTTACTCATTAAATGTATCGGAATATACCCGGAAATGTTTGATAACACACACACACTAAACATTGATAATTGTATATGCTAGACCACCATTGAAAACCTGGAAGCACTGGACGGCCGTTTCGTCCTAGTATGGGACTCCTCAGCAGTGCGCATCCACGATCCCGCACCACGAGGGGCTCGAACCCAGGACCTACTGGCTTCAACTGACTCATGATTTCAATCTGTGAAAATTTCTAAAAATCTCCACAAACCCCTTCTGACAATTGTATATGCTACAAATTCATGGATACGTATCTTATCCCTTGTATTTTCAAAAAAAAAATGAATGATAGGGGTGTTTTTTTAAGTTACTATTTCATGTACTACCTCTTTTTTTCTCTGTATGTGTTTGCCTTATGAGTTATCATTTTATGTTGCCTGAATATACTGTTTTCACAGATCTGTTGTCCTCCTTTCTAATCACTATAGTTTAATTATTACTTAAATAATTCATTTATAATCTTAGGATAATATTCGGTTGAATTAACCGATTATAATGTATTGATAAATCCATTCATTAAGAACAGATTAATGGACTAGAATTTAAACCCCATCGTTTTTTGTCTGTAAGTTACTATCCAACACGTGAGTATCATAACCGAATGTGATGATGTATGTATGATGGAGTTCGAACCTAGGACTTTGTGGCTGAAACTCGTTTATTCATTACCAGAAAATGTTTTCGAGTCGAGTTGGATTGTAATTAATAGTAGAAACCAAGATAACAATATTGTGATCTATTTAAGATTCATCATCTAGATGTACTTGCCCCCTAGTATTGATTTCTACATTTAAAATTGAACCTAGTGCCTATTGCTACATATACTAACATGGTATCCATTATGTTGTTGTATCTGGATATTCACTAACTTATTTAACGGCTCAAAGTCGTTTGCAATGGCGCAGGTGCATCCACTCTTTGTGTTCTTCCAAATTCTAATCTCCTGAATCCTCCTTGTCTCTTTTTTTCTCTTTCCAAATTTATTTCACTGGATTATACTCCTTGAATAACATCTTCAAACCCTAATGTTTCTGATTACTGCTTATACTTTTACTATCTCTACCACCACGGGATTTGAATTGACAACTGCATCTCTGTGTTAATGTGGTATGGCAACTCGAACTGATGTATGTACGTACGAAGTTCTACGTTGTTACTGACTGACTGACTTAACGGATATTAAATTATTTGTAAAGGATTATATTTTTCCTTTTAATTAGTAGTAAAGATGGTAAACTGCTAGAACATTTTTCACGTTTACTGTAAAGTAATTACTAGCTTTTCACCAAAACAATCGTTTATCGATACCCTAAATAGTTGTCTTTTATATAGTTTAAAAACAACAATTAAGGATAGGTTTAAGAAATTAATGCACTTCCATCCAGTTTAATAATGGATTGTATTATTCAGTGTTATATAAAAAATATGGAAGTGCATACTTCTAATCACATTTCCTACCTTTACTGTCTATTAAGTTTAGATATAGAAATGAATACTGTTTATTATCGATATTATCACTAAATGTCTCTTCACGATATATGAAAGTCTTAACTCATATACTTGTTGAAAGTTTCAAAATATCCCTTTTCAAAGTCTCTGAGAGTTCATTTACTCCGGGAAATGTTTTATTCACTCAACTTTGAATTGAAATATCTAGAAAAATTAAGGATTATGTTTCGTCACTTATTTGATGGAATAATTGCCTTCACCATCACTATATTTAGTATGTTTGCAGGAAGTTCTACAAAACGAAGGCTTTTTGTTCATAAACTGATCTTGCAATAATACTCTTACTCATATTTTGTGCCTTTTCCCTATTGATCTGGTTGACATGTAAAAGTAATCTGGAGTTGTTGGAAGCGAATAGGGAAGTCAATAATAAGAGTTCCAGTAGCAGATTTATCCGTTTTTCGTAAAGAGCATCTTTGAAATGAGATAGAAAAAATACAGAAGCCGTTAATGACATTTAAAGAGTATATTGAGGGGGAAAGCATAAAACGATTACAACATTGTACACAGATTATTTTCATTCAGATGCTAATCGTCTTACCTGATTAGCTCTACTTTAGTACGGTGAATTATGTTGAAACCTTATAATCCTCGATAGCTAAAAGTCAATAAAATCAATGACGCGGTATTATTTTAAACGCTGTGAACTTTAACATCCCCTACCTTGTTGTTATTTATGCAGTTGGATAATGTCACTGACCTTCATATCGAACAGTGGCTCAGTGGTTCATGCGTTTTTCTCTTAGTTACTAAGTTCCAATCCCGCCTCCACTTATTTCGGTTCAAGCAACCGGGTAGTATCGTTAGCCTCCACAAACCTAAATTAAACGTTGAATGAGTTAATTGGAAAATTTTTTTTTATCAAAATCGATATTCAAAGGTGAATGGATGAACCTGTCTACTAGATGACATTGATTTCACTTATAGACCCCTTTTTGATATAATTTCACCATACATAATTTTACTTCCTATTTCTTAATATAGTAGTAGTGTTTTATCGAAAGACTTGTGTATTTCAAGTTAATAACCTATTATTAGTCCGAGTTTAGAAAATATCGGTTAGTATTCACAGTTAACTTCTGAATCGTTCATTCTAGTCTAACTCAAATAATTAATGAGTTTCTTATTTACATTCGGATGATTTATTCTAGTTGCATAACTATTTATTATATTAATCCAAGTGTCGTTCCCACTTGAATCATTGGTTGTGTTATCCTAAATGTAATGTAAGCATTAATTAATCACTCTGACTTCCTACGTGCAAGTCATACATTAATAAGATGTAATTAATAGTTATGTTACGGTTCGAATAACAAAAGAGAACACCTTTTACTTCAAAGCAATTATTATTTCTTATTAACATAGGAGAGTTTGTGTGGATAATTAAATTTCTATCAGTTTGCACCACGAACTGATCTTAGTTAGATAACCATTGCAAACCAGGAAGCGTTAAATGCATACTTCTGAGAAGTCTTATACTAAGACGAAACAGCTATCCAGTGGTTCTTAGTTTATAATTGTGAACTAATTAAGATCATTCTATGATACCAAATATAAAATTCCGTAGTCTCCATCACCCCTTCTATAGTAATAGTAATAATCATGTACTCTTTAATGACTTATTCTGCACAGTAGTTCCTAGAGTCCTAATAAGGGTCTTATTTTCCATTATCAGGAAGATCGTGACTACACATTCCTGAGAAGCGCGATAGCCACCAAATGCCCTGGTACGGTCGAGAGTGGGGAGAGTCATCCCTCCCTCTCGGAATGCTCTCACATGGCCACGTGCATACAACCACTGCCAAGAAAGTCCTACTCATTATCTTCTCGCATCACGGGTGTTGTTTACGAAATGGAGAGGACGAAAAGCGAATGTCCGGCGCTTAACCAGGTTGGTGGACACGGAGGATCCATCTAGGGCAGTTGGAAAACCCTGATTCCAAACTAATGGTGCACGTGGGCTCCAGTATCTTAAAGGAACAAACGGCGTATGAACCTGTTGTTGCTTACTGACTAATATGGGTCAGACCTTCAGGTCTAAGGCTCTGGATGTATCCTCCTAAGAAAACCATCTGCTTCGGTTTGAACACCTGGGTAGTATCCCAGCCCTCACACAAATCGAATGATTTATGTGGTGCCTCATTGTACCACTGTTTATGTGTTTAAATAAAGCCTGATAGCATGATAAAACAGCTGTTCACCGTTTTTGTTTTTCAGCGATTTGTCTAAAGCGAACGAACCAATCAGATAACGAGTCACATACATTTGGCTAAATATACTTTAAGCATTATAGCTGATTTCAGTACTTGATTAAAAAATCGTAAATCTAATTTTTAACTCGTAATCATCAACTGTGAATGAGAATTCTAAATGCTTTATAACTCTCATTTAGTTCTAATCAGTAGGTGTTCATTCTTAAGTTCACTTCAGCGTCGCTTGAATGTCGTTCATAAATTATAGTCTCACCATTAAAGTCAGTCTCTGATGTAACCTATGAAATTACTATTTCTCCTAGAATTCTTCATTTATTCCTTCCTTCTTTTTGTTTTGTGTTTTCTCTCTTATCCATAGTGATAATTATACACTTCAAATTAATCCACTATCTGGTATGGCTAATGAAGAACATTTAAAATATTTTAAATTTATTGGTCGTGTTGTTGGTATGGCTGTATATCATGGTAAATTAGTTGATGGATTTTTTATTAGACCATTTTATAAAATGATGCTTGGTAAAACAATTTCATTAAAAGATATGGAAGCTGTTGATTCAGAATATTATCGTAGTTTAAAATATATATTAAAAGAAGATCCTATATCATTAGATTTAACAATGTCTGTTGAAGAAGAACATTTTGGTGAAACAGTTGAAGTTGATTTAATTAAAGATGGTAGAAATATACGTGTTACTAATAGTAATAAAACACAATATATAGAGTAAGTATTTATTTCATTTATTATTATTTGATTATTTCACCTTTTGTTGTTGTTGAGATTATGGACCGATCAATGTTAGACTACCATTGAATACCTTGGAAGCACTGGACAATCATTTTGTACTAATATGGAATGTACAGACATGATCTCAAATTTAGGAATTGGAACTAGGACTTCCGGTCTTGCACGAACACCACCATCTTCTCATGAGACCTATAGGTCCTGGGTTCGATTCCCAATTTCGAGGTCATGTATGCTCACTTCATATCAGTACGAAATGATCGTCCAATGCTTCCAGGTTTTCAATGATGGTCTAATATTGATCTGTTCATGATCTTATTTAAAAAAATATTAATAGTTATTGTTAATTATTGGTAACTCATCGATACTTTGGTGTTAATCATTATCAAAGTACGAATGAGTTCTATTGAAAAACGGATAGAACGCGATTGTTAGCATTCAACATTATAATTATTACGGCCTTATTCATGAATAAGACAGAGTGGAAGTAATACTTGATATTCAAGTGGAATAAATTGAAATAATACAACTTTATAATAATTTTAATAGTTGAAGTCATGAGACCGATAAGACCCGTGTTCGAATCCTGCGAGGCGGGATCATGGTTGGGCACTGCTTAGGAGCTCCACATTAGGACGAAATGGTCGTTCAATGCTTCCAGATTTTCCATGATGGTCTAGTTTCAATTGACTCATAATCTCAACTATTAAATTTAATACAACTTTGTATATATAACGACATAAGTTCATCCGAAGAATTGAATTGTTTAATCCCGTTAATCATCTCAAAATATTCAGTCAGTCAGCAACAACGCAGAACTTCATACGTACATCAGTTCGAGTTGCAATACCACATTAGCACAGAGATGCAGTTGTCAGTTCAAATCCCATAGTGGTAGAGGTAGCGAAAGTGTTACATCCTTGATCTGTCTATCCACTTTTGGTGCTGAAGATAACTTGTCTAATCTAAATTAAGACCTTGACGCGATAGGCTGACCGGCTTAACCTTGAGGCTGGTACGCGTGTGTTCGAAGTGGGGTAGAGAGACGAAAACTATTCTATCACCTGATTGGCTGACAAGCACGCGAGTGGGAGATGACAAGTCAACTGGAACACTACTCGACTTATTTTCAATTCCGATCTGGTTCCCGATTTCAGATTAGTGTAAAAAGATACATGAATAAATAGATGACTAACCCGACCACAACGAACAATAATTAGGAAAATACAATTATGTCCAAAGCTGAGAATTAGAGTAGAAAATAAGGTGCAAAATATTATGTTTAAATTACAATAGCTTTGGAACAAAAAAGGGCTACGGCAGTGAATCATACATCAAACGAAAGCTCATATTCTGTAGAATAGACTAAGGCCAAAAATAAATGTTAATGTTTTACAAGCTTTGAATTAAATGAAATAACGTCCCGAAAAATAGCTTCCGTAGTTTGTCAAGGCTTCTTGTTTCTCTGTTCACATCGGAAAGTCTAAGCACTAGTCGAAAAGATTAGGGTCTGAAGATATTATTCAAGCAGTATAATCCAGTCAAATAAATTTGGAAAGGGAAAAAGAAAAGGGACATAAATAATACAGAAGATTAGAATTTGGGGGAACACAAAAAGTGGATGCACCTGCGCCATTGCAAACAATTTTGAGCCATGTCACCCACGGTCTCGAACCATCGGTTGCTATCATCCCATGGATCCCAACCAGGTAGGTAGTCTACACCTACTAACATGGCTCAGTCCACTTGTCAGTGACTTCATGGATTTATGTCATGTTTTGATCTGGCCGCCTCTAGCTTTCTTCCAACCTACTTCTACACTATAAAACACCGAATATCGGGGCAGTCGGTGGTTGGGCATTCGTAACACATGTCCCAGCCATCTCAACTAATAAAGTTTCATCAGCATATTCAACATTCATATACTCATTTTACAAATTTCTTTGTTTATTTATTATTTTCTAGACGAATAATAAATTGGCGATTTGTTTCACGTGTTGAAAAACAAATGTGTGCCTTTTTAGAAGGTTTTAGTGATTTAATTCCATTAGAAGCATTACAAATATTTGATGCAAATGAATTAGAATTATTAATGTGTGGATTACAAGATATTAGTGTAACAGATTGGAAAGCGAACACTTTATATAAGGGTGAATATCATGCTAATCATCCAGTCATTGTAAATTTATGGAAGGTAATAATAATGATCATAATAATAACTGTTTATATAATCATCCTCATCATAAGTAATAGTAGTAGTAATTGTTGTTGTTGTTGTGGTGGTGGTGGTGGTAGTGATGGTTTGTATCTTCATTATTCTCAATCGTCTTTATAGTTTAAATCACGGATTGATCTTGGGTAGATCATCATTACTGGACAGCCATTTTGTCCTAGTATATGACTCCTCGGCAGTGTGCATCTACGATCCCATCCCTGGGAACAAAACCTAGGACCTTTGAATTTAGGAATCTGGAAGTTAAAGGAAATTTCTCGGTCCGATTCCCGAATGCGCGGTCATAGACGCTCGAATACAAAAATAAAAGGAGGGAAAAGTATAAGGATCTTTACTTCCAACATTAGTTTGTGTACAGAGAACAAGAGTATTTGCGGTACTTTTAGATTTCGAAAGCTTCTGGACAGCATTTCATACCACAGAATAGCTGTAGCAAGATGACTATTGGATAACCTAAAAGCACTAGGTAGCTATTTCGTCTTAGTATAGAATCCTTAGTAGTGGTGATCCATGACACGTCCCTGGGGATTAAACCTAAAGACTTTTGGATTTTTCAGTGATGACTTAACCTTTGAACATTTAAGAAAGCATCCAGTGGTTTATGCTTCTAACTTCAGTCAGTTTGCGACATCGCGCAACTATCAAATAGTACTGTTGATAGGGTAACCACCTGAATCCAAACATGGTTGAATCGTTTTTGCCCCCTCATCATCAATTAGCCCCCAAATGCCCTGGTACGGCCGAGAGTGGGGAGAATCCGCTCCCCCTCTCGTAATGCTCTCACACGTCCACGCTTATGTAGCCTCTGCCAGGGAATTCCTACTCATTGCCTTTTCGTAACTGGGATGTTGTTTACGAAATTTAGGGGATGAAAAGCGAACGTTCGACGCTTTAATCGAGTTAGTGGACACGGAGAGTCCATCTAGGGTAGTTGAAAAACCCTGATTTCAAACCAATGATGCACATGTGCCCCAGTATCCTGAAGGAACAAATGGCGTATGAACCAATCGTTGATCACCGGCTACCATGGGACTGCATCTCCTTACGTTACTCCACTGTCTTGTGGATCAGAGCTTTGGGTCAAAGGCTCCGGGTGTTGACCCCCTAAGAAAACCATCTGCTCCGGTTGGGGCACCCGGTTAGTATCACAGCTCTCACACATATTGAATGAGATTTGCGTGTTGCATATGTATTTGATGCCTCCTTGTACCAATATCTATGTGTTAAAATAAATAAATAACATCATTAGTTAACAATCCGATCTAAAATTCACTTGATTCTCTCTCGACATCTATATGCCTTTTCTCTTACACCTACTTTTCTCATTTCAAAGGCTATATACACATTTACAAATGAATTAAGGAGTCGTTTACTACAATTCGTCACTGGGACATCACGTGTACCTATGAATGGTTTTTCAGAATTATGGGGTTCAAGTGGACCACAGAAGTTCACTGTTGAATGTTGGGGTTCTGTGGATCAGCTGCCTCGTGCTCATACTTGGTACGTGTGTTTTTTTAAAGAGAAAATATTGTTTAATTTTCTAGCTATTTGGATATTTCATCAGTCAATCAGTCAGCTACAAAGTAGGACTAGGCATATATATGCATCTGTCCAAATTGCCATATCTCATTAGCACTACAAAATGAATACCGAATTCATAGAAGTATTTACTTCAATCGTGGTAATATATAAAAGAAAGATTGCAATAAGGAAATAGTACAGGAAGAAAGAATTAGTTAGTAGAAAGAAAGATATGAAGCGAATTTAATCTCTTAGTTTAAGGAAACACAGGGAGTGTATACACCGACGCCATTGTGATCGATTCTGAGCCATGTCACCAAGAGTCTCCAATCATTGGTTAAGATAGTCACACGGACCCCAATCAAGTAGTCTGCATCTACCAACATGGCTCAGACTACAAGTTAGTGACTTCAAGCACTGATGCCACGTTTTGGTTTGGCCACCCCTAACTTTCTTCCAACCATCCCGAACACCGGTTAGCATTGCACGTCGTGGTAATCGGTGTTCAGACATACGTAACACGGGGCCCAACCATCTCGGTGAAGATTTACAACCTCACCAACTGAATATTTTATAGCACCCGACTGTTGATTCCTAATTTTCTATGAAGCATATCAGTTGTGGTTTAACATAGGACATAACAAAAACATCACGTTTGAATTCTTTCATCTCACACTGACACCATGACAGAGGTTATTAAGAAGGTGACTAGCAGTCAGTCAGTCAGTCAGCTACAACGTAGGACCAGGCACATATATACATCGGTCCAAGTTGCCATATCTCATTAACACAAGATCAACACCGGATTCATAAAAGTAGTTAATTCAGAGGTGGTAATATATAAAAGAAACATTGCAATAAGGAAATAGTACAGGAAGAAAGAATTAGTTAGTAGAAAGAAAGATATGAAGCGAATTTAATCTCTTAGTTTAAGGGAACACAGGGAGTGTATACACCGACGCCATTGTGATCGATTCTGAGCCATGTCACCAAGAGTCTCCAACCATTGGTTACGATAGTCACGCGGACCCCAACCAAGTAGTCTGCATCTACCAACATAGCTCAGACTACAAGTTAGTGACTTCAAGCACTGATGCCACGTTTTGGTTTGGCCACCCCTAACTTTCTTCCAACCATCCCGAACACCGGTTAGCATTGCACGTCGTGGTAATCGGTGTTCAGACATACGTAACACATGGCCCAACCATCTCAGTCGATGAAGATTCATAACCTCATCAACTTATTTACCATCATTCCCTAATACCCTGCGTCTAACCTCACTATTACTTACCCGGTGATCCCAGCAGAACAGAAGAAACTCACAATGTCTTTTACACTGCGACATTAAGCATAACAAATTTGCAGCTTTTAAAAGAGAAAATGAAGTTAATGAATAAGAAGTACAAAATATCACTAAACTTAAGTTTCAAAGGAAAGTTGAAGTAATGATATGAATTCACTATTGTGGTCGTTTTCAAGTTATGTTATTCAAAGTCTCTAATAATGGATTTTGAGTGTAATCTTACAGTTCCTTTTCTTTTCTAAAAGTCCGACCGCTGCTACTACCTTGACGTGGCGGTTGGACTTGCCCATCGTGGTAAACCAATCAGGCTATGCTGGCTAGAACAATCGTTTCTCAAGGTCCTACCATACCAGGGAGGTCGGTTGAAGAGCGGTAAAACTAAAAGCAGCAAACTCCAAGATCCGAGCGCGAGGTCGTACTGCTGACTGTATAGACGTTTGATGGCAGTAAGATGTTTCCCTCAGATAATCAGCATGATAGCGATGCTGACTTTCTACAAAGCAAGGGAGGGTTAGGAAAGGTCGACCCTAAAAATGCACATTTCGCCTTGTCCCACAGATTTCTGTTTCCGTCGGTAAGGTCTCAACAAGTACGGAGCTAACACAAAACTGTCGTGTGTGACTGACCTTAAGCAGTCGTCCTTTGAACACTGCGGTCACTCAGGTCACTAAGATCTAGAAGATCTCTAGAAGAGGAGCCGGAAATGCTAACCACCCGCATACCTCTAACAACACTCAAGATTGACTTTTTAAAAGGTCTCTTTTGTATAGTAGCGGTCAATGTGGTGATGCAATGTTTTCATTTTGGTCCCCCTTAGCTTTCTTATATCTTTGGTAGAACTATGACTAATCTTGATGCATGTAGTTCAAAGATCACAGACATTGTCGTTCTAAAGGGCGACCTCAACATGTAAGAAAATAGATCAATAAAGTAACAATAACAATTACAAGAAAAGATATTATCTGACATTGATCATGTGAATGACACATCGGTATCAGGCACTAACTCCGCTAATCATATCTCTCCAACAAATGACTTCATTTTTCTGTGGACGTTCGTATTTCGATCAATATACCGGTCATAGAGCTTGGGACATAAGTGTTTGTTGACGCAGACTATTAAATCATATGCGAATGAGACAAAATTAGCAAAATATGTAGCGAAGTAATCGAATTAATGTAGCAACAATGATAATTTAAAAGATTGAACACAGAATATGATTCCATATGACAGAATGAAAGGGTATATATGAAGGAGTTTTGGAACCCTTGCTTTAAAGGAGATGATAGAGAATGAATGCTGGATGTACATCATTGTGACTAATTCGGAACCATCTCGGTAAGCATCTCTGACCACTGACTGTGGTTATCGATAATAGGTCGTATATTCCAGTTTCATTATATTGGCTTTGGATTGATGGCACTCAGATAGTGTATCTTTTACACAAACAATATAAGTGTTTGTCATATATTTGAATTTGTTCATTATCGCCATATTTAAATAATTTGTAATGTCTTTATTACGTTTTGTTGTGCATGTGTGTGTGTTTTCTCATCTCTTTTTCTTCCTATTCCACAGTTTTAATCGTTTAGACTTACCCGCCTATCCAACATTTGAAGAGTTACGTTGTAAATTAATTATTGCTATTGAAAATGCTGAAGGATTTGAAGGTGTCGATTGAATGAAGGTTCTTATCTTTCTACATATACTATTATTATTATTATTTAATAAACTTCATTTCTTTACTGTTATTTCTTTTGGTTATTGTAAATTCTACATAACATAATGCACATAATAAACCATGTAGCATTTCTACTTGGATAATGCTGTAATTCACAAACTTTCGAATACCTACATTACATATATTTAGACATCTTTTTTTCGGGGGGTGGGAACTACCACTTGGACATCGACATATATATATATATATATATATATATATATATATATATATGTTTATTTCTCCCCCCCCAAGTCAAATAGAATACTCCCTATCATTAATGGTAATGAAATCATGAAAAAAACAAACTTCATTGTATTCACTATTCAACAAACAAAGTGAATAAGACAAAATATTCAACTCTTCTGAATATCATTGTTGTTTCTATACACACAAAAAAAATTATGTAATATTAGTAATTGCATAATTTATTTCAATGGGATTTATTGTATTTTAAATCATATTCACTTTAATGATATTTAGTTAATAATTAACTAATAGTTCTTTATTGTATGTGTGTGTGTGTCTGTATGTACACTTACTTACATCTGTTACCGGAGTTCTCCATCGAACTCCTATTCTGCATAAACTTTTGTAAAATTATTCTTTAATCTTTTCATTTGTTTTCTTTCATTAAACCGATTGACCCTGTGTTGTTGTTGCTGGCGGGGGTGGTTCATGTTGTCATTGTATATTTCAATTGCACTGTTGTTATATATATATATATATATATATTTTTTTTCTAGTTATTATATCACTTCAACTTCCGCGATACGCTTTAATCATTTATTCCCCATATTGTTCTCTTCATGAGAATGAAAGAATATTAGATTATGTAAAATAATAATCAATGTATATTGTTGGGTTTGTTTGTTCGCTTGTTTTTTTCTCATAGTGAAAATCGAATAATCAATATCGCACTATAGTTATGTGTTGTTGTTTTCCAATATTTATTTCGCTTCCCCTCTTGTTTACTGTCCCGTTTGGTCTCCGCCCCACCCTGGACATAACATACTAATCCTTTTTCTTAAAATCTTCATTATTTACATTGTTTTGACTGAAGCAGACAAGATCATCTCTTTCTTGATTTGAGGCCAATAATTCCTTTTTATACATGTATACACTCATGTATATCACGAAGAGTATTATTATTATTATTATTACTATTGTAATTACTATCGCTTAATAATCACCCTCCTGTCACCCTACTAACCTTATGAACATAAGTAATTCAGTTTGATTTGTTGAATAAACCGTATAATCACAATTCACATTGTTTTTAATTTCTATGTTGTTGTTGTTGTTGTTCAAGTTATACTCTATTAGTTCTTTGTTGTTGTTGTTGTTGTTGTTGTTTGGAATAAACATAGAATTAGAAAAGAAAAGAACAAAAACCGGTTTCTTTTCTCTTAGAATTCATTTCACACTTTTTTCTCAAACAAATTGGTAATGAATTAAATATCTGATGGATAACTTGTGAATAAAATTAAAATGACTTTAAGAATGATTATCTACTTATAAGGATTATCATTTACTATGAAGAATTAAGATTAAGATTTACAGTTAGTTGAACAACAATAGTTGGAATGAGATTGAATCTTTTCCAACACGAACTGATATCAGTCTATTCATGCTAAAATTTAAAATCTACTATCTTAAATTTGTTCGGTTTGTTTATAAATTTATAATCTCACCGACCATTTGTGAACAACTGAAAAAGAAATAGGGTAAAATGATGCGCAAACACATATTATTGGATATTGATTGGTTATAATGCCGTTGTACGGCCGAGAGTGGGGAGAGTGAGTTCTCCCTCTTCAAATGCTCGCACATGGTCACGTGCATACAACCACTGCCAGAGAAGTCCTACCCACTGCCTTCTTGTGGTGGGGATGTTGTTGATGAAATTGAGAGGAGGGTCCGGCTAGGGGAGTTGGAAAACCCTGATTCCAAACCAATAGTGCACATAGGCTCCAGTATCCTAAGGAAACAAATGGTGTATGAACCAATTGTTGGTCACCGGCTACTATGAGACGGTATCTCCTGACATCTCTCCACTGCCTTATGGATTAGACCTTTAGGTTGAAGGCTCTGGGTGTGGTCTCCTCAGAAAACTACCTGCTTCGGTTTGGGGATCCGGGCAGTATCCCAGCCCTGACACAAATCGAATGATTTATGTGGCGCATATCTATTTAGTGCCTTCTTGTACCTATGTTTATGTTTAAATAAATTAACTGAATATAATAACATTTCAACGAAATATGATCTTGTTTATTTATTTTTATGTTCTTGGCGGTTGTTGGTTTGTTTTAGTTACTTTCTCCCTTTAAGGTTTATTCTCCCTGTTTTATTTTATGCTTGCATTCTATAAAGTAACCATTTTTGATGGAGGTTTGTTCTCTTATGATGTCGTTCAGAAGAACGATGAGAGCTCCATGACCGAATCATCCAGCTCAGAGAACGAAACTGCATGAAAATCATCTACTTGAGCAACAAATCGTCGCTCGCGCACGAGACCACCAGATCTTGGGTTCGAACCCTGCGGGACGAGATTATGGATGCGCACTGCTGAGGAGTCCCATACTAGGACGAAACATCCGTCCAGTGCTTTCAGATTTTCCATGGTAATCTAGCTTCAATTGACTCATAAATTCAACTATTAAATTTTTTATTTATTTTAACATTTAATAGTTAGAATTTATGTATAAACACTAGAAAATTAGATGAGATTAAACTAGTTGACACTATATTTTGTGGTTCAACTAATTATGAGCTGTTTTTCTCTTACTTTTCTTTCACATCTTTTCATACATAATAACATTCCACAGTTTTCTCTATCGTCATCATTTTCTTTACCAGTTCTAAAGCTAAATATATTTAATAAACAAAAGTGAAGTTTTCATCAATAAACTGTCTATGAATTGGAAAAGCATGATGAGCTAAAGACAGTCATTTTGTTGTGATTTGAGAATTTAAAATGATAACAGATGACCTACAAGTTAAGATATAAGCGTACAGTGAGTACGAGTATACTGGTCATTTAGTCATAATCAACGTTGAGGCTGGGATACATGTTATTACGTCCTTGATCTGTCCATCTAGTAATAAACAGAAGATAACTTATCTCAATCTAGATTGAAGTCTTGACACGGTAGGGTGACTGGCTTAACCCTGAGGCTAGTATGCGTGAGGTCGAAGTGAAACTAACTGCTTGTGGTAGGCGGATGAAAACTATTCTACCATCTGATTGGCTGACAAGCACGTGAGAGAGAGAAGACGAGTCAACTGGAACACTACTAGATTTATGTGGCGCATATAAATTTGGTGCCCCCCTTTACCAATGGGTTCTAATCTCAAGAGGCGGGATCGTGGATGTGCCCTGCTGAGGAGTCCCATACCAGAACAAAACGGTCGTCCAGTGCTTTCAGGTTTTCCATGGTGGTCTAGCTTTAATTGACTCATGAATTCAACTATTAGATTACTACTCGATTTATCCCTAATTCCGACTCACGTCAGTGCAAAAGTATACATGGATAATATAGATCACTAACATGACAACAACGCACAAACAATTAGAAAATTACAATTATGTTCAAAACTGGAAATTGCAGTAGAAAATAGAGTACAGAAGATAATGTTCAGGTTACAATAGCTTGGACCAGAAAAGGCTATTGCAGTGAATCAAACGAAAGCTTTTGTTTTGTAGAGTAACCTAGGAACAAAACTGAATGGTAGTGTTTTACAAGCTTTGAATTAAGTGAAATAACGTTCTCAAAAATAGCTCCCTTAGTTGGTCAAGGATTTTGTTTCACTATTCACATCGCATGTATTGATCAGGAAGTACCGGTTACCTTTGTCATTGTGATGACGCGATTGAGCTATGTTGCTTGGAATATTCGTTCTTTTACGTCCTATCATGTCAGCCAGGTCGTTTGCAATACGGTTAGACTGAAACTATTATCTTAAAGTCTGAGTACGAAGTCGTACTGCTGGTTTTACTTGTATGTGACACCAGTAAGGTATTTATCACAGATAACTAACGTCTTCGGCGATTCCATGTTCTCCCTGAAAATGGTATATCTTATCTGGCCTCACATATTTCCGTAGCTGATGGAAAACTCTTTAAAGTATGAGGTTAACATACTTAAAACTATTAAAAAAGGACTTTTTATGTCCTGTCTCAAGAACTTATTTCTTGGGCTTTGCAGCTACATTCTGAGAACACCTAAACTACTATGAATCTAGTTTGTATTTCAAGCACTTCATGAAGAACTATCCATTCAAAATATGGTCAACGTAGTATGCTTTGATTACGACATACTATTCTCTGATCAATAAAATTCAATGGTGATTGAAACGTAATTTAGTGACAGCGAATTTTCATTTTGCAGTTTTATTCTGAGTTGAGTTATCGCCAATGTCCAAGAGTCACTGCGGATATTTAAGACTACATTAAATCAACCCATGTTGGCGTATGTGTATCTTGAGAGAATATCTTCTGGATGTATATACTTTTTTAAAATTGTTACTAACAATAAAAACTTAACACCGAGAGTGGGGGGAGTCCGCACTCCCTCTCGAAATGCTCTCACATGGCCACGTGCATACAACTACTTGAAAGGAAGTCCTACTCACTGCTTGCTCGTGGCGTTATTGTTGTTAATGAAATTGAGAAGACGAAAACCGAACCTTGGGCACTTTAACTGGGTTGGTGGATACGGAGGATCCATCTAAAGAAGTTGGCGAACCCTGATTCCAAACCAATGGTTCACAAATGGCGTATGAACCTATTGTTGATCACTGACTACCATTATACTGCATCTCCTAATTTTGCTCCACTGCCTTATGGATTAGACATTTAGGTCGAATACTATGAGTGTGTCGTCCTAAGAAAACCACCTGGCTCAGTTTGGGCACCCAGACAGTATTCCAGCTCCCACGCAAATCGAATGATTTATGAGGCGCATATCTATTTGGTGCCTTATTGTACCTATGTTTAAGTGTTTAAATAATAATAATACCATTTAAAAATATTTTAATATTTGAGATCATGAGTCAATTGAAGCTAGACTACCATGAAAAACATGAAAGCGATGAACGGCCGTTTCGTCCTATCATGGAACTCCTCAGCAGTGCGCATCCATGATCCCGCCATTGGTAATATGAGGCACTAATTATATATGCGTCACACAAATCGAGTGGTGTCTCAATTGACTGGTCTTCTCTCTCTCACGTGCTTTTCAGGTAATCAGATGATAGAATAGTTTTCGTCTGTCCATCCCAAGCGTTTAGTTTCTCTTCGGACGGTTTTAATAACTGATAATATTGAAAAGAAAATTTTCTTCTCTATAAACTATCTTTATGTAATTAAATTTAATTAAGTATTTAAGTAGTATATGTATATTAATGATTATAATAGTATGACTGTATGTAATCAATAGATATATATTCAACATTAAATGTTTGATTAACTGATCTACATTTAATGTAGAACTAACTATGCGAAATTTTTAAAATTATCTCATCATTATCAGAAGGGGTTTTGTGGATATTGTAGTAATTTCAATAGTTGAGATCATGAGTCACTTGAAGTTAGACAACCATAGAAAACCTGGAAGCAATGTACGGCTGTTTTGTCCTATTGTGGGGACTACTCAGTGAAAGTGCGCATCCATGATCCCGCCCCTCGCGAGATTCGAACCCAGGGCCTATCAGACTTGTGCGTGAACTGTTAACCTCTAAAATCAATGAACTGGCCGGCATACAACAATGTTAATGTCTAACTTCAAATAATCCACGAAATTGACCAACACATTCATCATTGTCATCAGTGAATTACTATCTCACAACAGATTCAATTGAACTCTACTGGTCACTGCTTCTCATTAGAACTTCAGAAAAGATACCTTTTAAATCAGAAGAGTTTTCCATAATGATCTATAGGCTTTATCAACTAAACTATATTCACAATAAGGAAAATAATTATGAAATAATTTTATTTATTTATTTATACAAATGCATACGTGCACACACGTACGTACGTACGTACGTACGAGTGCACGTATTTACACACACACACACACACACACACACACGTGATTTTCATCTTTCAAATTTACCTATAACACTATAATTGAATATTGAAAATAAATAACCTTGGCCGCTTGGTTTCATAATCCTTTCATAAATGATACTAATAGTTTATTTATATTAACCAAAAGGAATCATATTCAGATCTATATGCAAAGAGAGAGATAATTGAACTATCAGCTGATTAGAACCTTTTTGTGCTAATCATTCCTTTTTGATAACCTTTCATTATGTTGACATTAGAAGAAAAAAACTGAAGAAGAAGTTCAAATAAATAAAAAAAAAGAACAAGTAAAAAGTCAAGTGTTATTCATTCACATATACATCAAGTCGAATAGTATTAGTATTCCAATGGAGTTCAATTAGATTTGTTGTAAGATAGTAACTGATTGATGACAATGGTGGATGTGTGTGATAACTTGTGACCGCCGATTAGAGGGCGGTGACTTATCGATCAGACCAAGGACGCATAAAACACGTGCAATCAGCCTTGAGTCCTGCTTTCCGCCTAGCCCAGCCAGTTAAGTCCAAAACACCAATCTCAGCCTCTGCAATATGAATCATCATACTTCAAACATACTGAGTTTATATACCAATCAAACCGATCACAACGTACCAATAAAATAGGAAACAACATTTGTACAAGAATTAGTCAGATGTGGTCGTGAATGAGGGAGGTAGTAATTAATATACTGAGTATAACTCAAGAATGGTAAAACGTATAATAATAGTTCATGGGTCAAAATAAAGCTTATAATAAGAGGAATATGAATATGCATAGTTTAGTTACTTAATAATTATACAATAGAAATATACGTTTAGTATTGGTCCATAAATAGATCCTAAAAGTTATCATTCATTATTCTTATCGGGACATAACACAATGTGTCACTCAATTTTGTGGATTAGTTGAAGTTAGACATTATCACTGTTAGATGCCGGACAACTCAGTGGTTTAGAGATTAAGTGTTTTCGTGCGAGACTGATAAGTCCTGGGTTCGAATCTCACGAGGTGGGATCGTGAATGCGCACTGCCACTGAAGAGTCCTACAATAGGACGAAACAGCCATTTATTGCTTCCAGGTTTTCTATGATAGTCAAGCTTCAATTGATTCATGAATTCAAATATTGAAATCGATAAGTATATATTATATTTGTTTCTTAACCATATCAACACATAGATACCATATATATAGACCTATCCCCCCACCCCCACTCACTTATATGGAAATAAGAATGTATTGCACTTTTTATTTTGGTAATATTTGTAGTGACAATAATAATATAATGATGATGAATTTGATTGATTATAGGAGAAAGTAATTGAGAGTAAGTAATTGACCTGAATGATAATTTTAAATAAGAAAAAGATGAAATTATAATTGAGAATAAATTTTAGATGACTAATGATGAACAACAACAACAACAGGAAATCCTGTTGACTATCTTCAACTATCATCTTATGTCAATATAGTACACGCAATGCGGAGGCATCTAGACTAATGACCATATTGTAATTTGACCGATAGGATTCGATCTGTACTAAGAAGGATATGACATTGATCATCAACAATTGATCAATCAATTGTAAATACGTGTCAGTCCTACAAGAGGTCAGATGCGATCCGGATAGGTCAGTGGTAACGTCTCTGATTGTGAAGCTGGGTCACACGTAATCGAATCTGTCAGATATCATCAGTTCCCTCAATATTACAGGCACACCTTGCTGACGAGTTCTAAATAGCACGAAACATAGGTTCAGGTTATCCTGTTGATTAACTCCAACCACCATCATATCTCAAGATAGTGCACGCAATGTCGAGTCGCCCATATTACTGGCTACATTACAATTCGGTAGATAGGATTCGATCTGTACTAAGAAGGACCTGACATGCATGATACTGATCACCACCCAGTGATCAATCACTTGTAAATATGAACAATTATTATTAATTATGATATATCAGAATGGGTTTTGTGCAGATTTTAGAAATTTCACTGGTTGAAATCATGAGTCAATTGAAGCTAGACCACCATGGAAAACCTGGAAACACTGGACGGCCGTTTCGTCCTAGCCTGAGATCCCTCAGCCGTGCTCATCCACGATCCCGCCCCCCGCGAGATTTGAACCCAGGGCCTATCAATCTCGCGCCAGGCGCCTAACCAACTAGACCACTAAGCCGGCGCTCAACGGTGTTAATGTCTAGGACTAAACGGCCGTCCAGTGCTTCCAGGTTTTCCATGGTGGTCTAGCTTCAATTGACTCATGATTTCAACCAGTGTAATCATGATATAGTTTAAATAAATTTTAATTGAATGATAAGTTTTAGATGGATGCTTTCCAATCATATTCGGTATTTACAATCAGTCGATTATCATTAATGTAGAATCTTACGTGCGTTTAGTTATAACTTGTGGCCTTATGCTTTATCAATATATAACGTAATGATACCGCCAACTAGCGAGCAGTGACTTATCGATCGGATCAAGGACGCATAAAACACGTGCGAGCAGTCTAGAGTCCTTCATCCTGTCTAGCCCTGTCCGTTCAATCCAGAACATCAATCTCAACCTCTGTGATATGAATCGTGTATTTTAAACAGAATGGGCTTATATATAAACCAAACAGACCACATCATACCATAAAATAGAAAACAACATTTGTACAAGATTTAGCCAAAAGTGGCCGTGAATATGGGAGACTGTAATGAATAGACTGGGCATAATTCAAGAATGGTAAATCGTATAATAATCATCTATGTGTCAAAATGAAGCTTATGGCAAGAGCAACATGAATATGCATAGTTTATCTACCTAATAATTATGCATAGTAACAGTTCTGAAATATATTCCAACAGTTATTATTAATTGTTCTCATCGGGATATAACAAATGTCTACCAATCAAAGTTGACTTTGAGATTACAAGTACAATTACGGTTGATTTTACGTCATGTCCTGCATAACTTCTTAAAATGTTCCTTCAAATAATTTGAATACCCCGTATCCAAACAAAGCAACAGAGGACCTCATGGATAGTCAGTGTTATGTTAATTATGAATAAGAGAAGTGAGTGAAGTACGTTCCATCAGTGTCGTTTGTTGAGAAAGTCAGATGTGGATATCTATGATACGCATTAACGATGGATTACATATACGTACACCTGGTACTGATTACTTTGAGATATTAGCAGGTTCAGCTTTCTTTTCTCTGTAAGGCGGTGATTAGAGATTATCGACACGAAACCCTACCTGACCTAGGTTTCGTAATATTTGGCACTCGTCAGTAAGATATACCTGTAATCTTGAATGAACTGACGATCTTTGCAGGATTCAACCGCGTGTCACCCAACTTCAGATTCTCAGATGTGTGCCACACAGCTATCCAGAGCTTGATTGATCTCCTATAGAACTGAGATGCATTGATAGTTGATTGATCACTAGGTTATGACCAATGTCTGACCCTTCTTCATTGTGATCGAATTCTATGAATGGAGCAATAATCTTATCTTTATTTTTACTGTATAATTAGTAGATAGTTGTACTGTTGAATTGCTATACTCCCTTCATTATAAGCTTACAGTGAACCTACTAATCATTGTTATGCATTTTATTATCCCTTGATTATTACTAATTAATTATGTACAGTTTGTTCCGCTTTCTACCACTTACAATATGATTATGGGTAAAGTATATTTTCTTACATAGTGTGTTATGTAACCAGGTATTTCAAATTCATTCCTATACACGCTTTGAATCATGATCGAATTGAATACAATAGAGAATTAACCTGTTTCTTATCTTCATCTGATTGACTACTGAGTTAGAAGTAGCTCGAAGACTAATAAGCCTTAAGGTCTTGGTTGTTGTCCACTGATTAGTGTTTTAATAGGCACTTACGTCACCAATCATACTGGAAATATAGGTGACCTAATCGATAACTGGGATTCTTGTTGAACATTATAGCATATGATATCGACCAGAGTCTCAAAATATCAGACCTTAGTAAATGACATGGTACAAAAGCAAATTCTGTTCACTGAACTATCTTTATTTCTTCAATAAAATAGAATAATTTAGTTTGTGAATAATATCGTTTGGTGATCTGGAGGTCAAGCCATCGTTATGAAATTTAAAAGTTCAGCGTTTCCTTGGAAGCATGTGACTGAGATGTCCCATATTCAGATGAACCAAGTATTCATTGCGTCCTGATTTCCACTGATGGTTGTCTAGCAAATGTTGATTTTCAATATAAACTATATGTTGAGTCGGCTTTCGAGAACTACAACGGAACCTCCAGAGGCCATAAAGGAGCCGAAGAGTTTCAGCCAATCAGAGCATGAGGGAGCTTTCTAGAATATTAACGTGGTATGCTACTATTGGTCAGTAGTATATTATGTCTCTTAGCAGATTGGCCAAATATAATGTTGACTTGACAAATGCTAATTATCTATAAATACCCATGTTTTTCTGCACAAAAATGAACCTTTGGAGTAAATTTCCTTTCGCTTATATTGCACCTTTTCTCTCAAGTTCAGGTCGCTGCATAATTCTAGCTTGCAAGTTACCAGAATAGCTTAGGAATCGAATAAAGCGTTCAATTTGTAAGATTTATCACTATGAAATAAGCTTTTCATCATATTTAGATGATTCATTCGTTTTCAATATTTCCAATAAAGTGTATTGAAATTAAAATCAGGTGTTTATCACTACCGATGTAGATTTCACAGAAACATATATATATATGCATTACATGGTATGATTATTCATATTGTTATATCTTAAAAGTTGATTTCTCGATATACCGCGTATAACAGAGCACTAGAACACCAAACCCTTTCAAGTCGCAGTAAGAAGACAGAAAACTAATGAAAGGAATATTATTCCCAGACAGTGTCAATCATAGTACAAAATTATCAGGTATTTATAGTTTTTAGTAAGAACGAAATCATCATTACACTCCTCCAATCTGCATGCAGGGGGTTATTAGCATTATCCAATCGGGAAGCTACACGTTGGAATTGTAGAATATTCTTCCGAAGGGTGATTGGATGAAACGTCTTCGGCTTCTTCTGAGCCTCTTACAGCTTCCTCGAGTTCACCGGTGGTCCGTCGTCACACATATCTACAATGTAGCTCATATTGAAAAGCCTATTCATCATCATGTTACCACTTTATACAAATAAATCGATTTCCTTTAAGGTACTACTGTACATAGACGTTAAACTATGTTGTCATGTAATACCAATTAAAGCTTTCCTACTTTTAATGAAAAACACGAACGTGTGTTTATTTTTTTTTCTGAATATGTGTAGAGTTTTAAACCAGAAGTTCAGTCATCAAACAGGCTCATTACAATAGTTAATCAATGACATCCAATATATATATACTCGTACGTTTATATCAGTAGTAAGTAGATGTCTTTCAAGTGACTAAGTTGTAGTAGCATCTCGATATAACCATCTGCCAGTGTTTATTACATAAAATTCAAGACAAATCCTTCATTATATGTATCACAAAGAGAAAGTACACTAGACAACAAATCATTGTGTAAATTAGCATTTAAAATTAAACTACTTATGAGTAGTCAAAGTGACTATATAGACATTCTAGGACTCGTATGAGTTACTTTTAATGTTTAATAGAAGAGAAGTAAACTTTGTCATGTTTGTCTAATTCTTAGAAAGCATAGAATTCTGTCAATAAAGTTTTGATATGATCACTAGTCTAAATCATCTGACATTCGGTGAAAATACGTGAATGTTAGGCTAAATATTATGTGAAACATAAGTTTAGGGAATATTGTATGATAAACAGCGAAGCTAATCCGTGTCGGTATTTACCTCAGTACAATGGAAGATTGTCGCACGATTTCGTGGATTGTTTGAGGTTATACATTAACATCGTTGGATACCGGTCAGCTCGGATGGTCTAGAGGTAAAGGGTTCGCGCACGAGACTGAAGAGTCTGGGTTCGAATCCCGTGAGCAGGATCATGGGATGCGCACTGCTAAGGAGTTCCACAGTAGGACGAAACGGCCGTCCAGTGCTTCTAGGTTCTCAAGTGTTCTTAAATCAGTCAGTTTATGATCTCAACCAAAAACAGCGAATAACTGAACAATTAATACACCTCTATTTAAATCAATGATTAAGAATTCTGAAGATTTGATTTTACAATGTGCATTATTTATTTAGCTTACTATTTAGCTTACTCTTTAGTTGACTTTAAGTTAGATAGTTGAAGGTATTCGGTAGGAAACTATCGAACTGAATTGTTTGTTAGTTGACATTTGTCAGTGGGTAATATATTCAACCTTGAAGAGACTATCGACCCTTTGTGAATTTAAACCTAAATCAACCAGTTTCACAATCTGAAGAATTGTTAATGAACTATTAGCGCCATAATTAATCAGCTTTGTGACTAAAAGATATACATTGACCGATTATTGAGTAATGACGTCATATTTTCTCAATCTAGTTGAGATTTGAGTAACTTTATAAATGAACCTTTTTTGATTTCACTTAACTCATTCGAATTTATTCTAACAAGAGAGCTCGTACTCACAGATTTCTGTGATGATGGACCACCGGTGAACTCGAGGAAGCTGTAAGAGGCTCAGAAGGAGCCGAAGACGTTTCATCCAATCACCCTTCGGAAGAATATTCTACAATTCCAATGTGTAGCTTCCCGATCGGATAATGCTAATAACCCCTGTATGCGTATTGGAAGACTGTAATGATGATTTCGTTCTTACTAAAAACTATAAATACCTGACAATTTTGTACTATGATTGACACTGGTTGGAATAATATTCTTTTCATTAGTCTTCTGTCTTCTTACTGCGACTTGGAAGGGTTTGGTGTTCTAGTGCTCTGTTATACGCGGTAGTATCATAAAAAATCGACTTTTCAAGATATAACTATTTCTCATCACTTAAGATGATGAAAACTTTCAGATTACACTATTCAACCGAGTATTACCATTTGAATCCTTTTCTTGAATCACAAACTATTATACATCATCATGAAAATAGTATACGTACACGACTAAGACTATTTAGCTTCAATTTAAAACAAAAGGTCATATTGTATTGAACAAATCCATTCGATAAGCCATATGCAATGTGAAACCCATTATATGTGTCAATTGATTCAAGTTTTTATATCTTATTAACATGGTGAAATGAAACTTTTAAGATCAATCTGAAAGTAGTAGAGGTAGAAACAGTATTTTATTGGTAATAGATAAGATTAGGCATTGAAAATATGATTCGAAAAGAAGATATAAATTGCCATTAATTCAGATACTTGGGATCTAAAGAAAGACAAAGGATGAATGTATCTGTGCCATCGCAGACGATTCTGAAACACATTATTGAAAGTATTCAAACAAATTACTAATAATTTTAATAGTTGAGATCATGAATCACTTGAAGCTATACCATCATGGAAAAATCTGGAAGCTACGAACGGCTGTTTCGTCCTATTGTGGGACTCCTCAGCGGTGTGAATCCACGACCCTGTCTCGCGAGATTCGAACCTAAGACCTATCGGTCTTGCACCCGAACACTTAACATCTCGACCACTCAGCTGACCGGCATACAACAATGTTAATGTCTAACTTCAAATAATCCACGAAATTGACCAACACATTACTATCTCACAACAGATCCGGTTGAACACCACTGGTCACTGCTTGTCACTACAACTCCAGAAAAGATACCTCTTAAATCCAGTCACTAGTGCACATATTTTGATTAATATCAGAAGGGGTTTTGTAAATTCAATAACTGATAGGAACTGATATAGTTGAGTTTGAGCCACATTCTAGGTATAATAAGACCTAATAATATTACCCTCCGATTGTCTAAATCGAAGTAGAATTCGAACCTACTATTTGATATGATGGAAAGAAAAATCAATTTTCGATTGATTTACTCATTAAGAGTTTTATTCAACATTCAACATCCGTTTTGATTCAACGTGAGGATCATTCCGTGTAGTATTTGATTTGTTTTCCCAGTGTGATATTTTCTTCTGTATCATATACAAGATATTCTTGTATTCACTTGACATGAACTATGCTCAGTAAGTGATTTGTTATAACTGAGTCCGTGATTTAATCTTAATTATTAATCAAAATGAGTGTAAAATCAATATATAAACGAGCGTATTTTAGATTGGATTTGATTCGTCGTTGTCATAGTGTTTTTGGGCTAATAAATCTTCACTTATACACCAGTCTTGTGTTCTTACTTTCGCATTGTGGCAATTGCCGAGTTCCCTCGTTCCGAGTATAAGTGATCAGCGTTTTTTTTTTTCGTCACAACAATTGCGACGAACCGATATAACACTATCTAGTAGTATGAGGGTTGAACATCTTTAAACCACTAGAGAATTATTGCAGTATTCAATCACATAAACATCAAAATAACCAAATAATACAAGAAAATACAGATTGATTTAACAATATGCTGTTTGTTTTTCTTATTCAAACTTAACACAAACACATAAGGATAAATAAACAAAATGAGAAGAAAAAAGAAAGCTAAACAATTAAGAACAATTTGAATAGTTGAGATTATAAGTTTAATTGAATTTAGATCACTATGGAAAACCTGATAACACTAGACAATTATTTCGATGAAGGTTGCTCCTGAAGAGTCCTACAGTAAGAACGAAACCAACATTCATTGTGCCTAAGTTTTCCATAATGATCTAGCACTTTAAATTCATTCATGTATTCAACTATTATTCAAATGACTAGAATATTCATAAAACTCCGCCCCCCCTCCTTTCTAATACTTATTTGATAATAAAGTTATGATTTATGATTAGAGAATTTTTCAATAATACACATTAATTCTTTGACATCTTCTTGACTACCAAGAAATATTGGTGCACGATCATGTATATGATTTGGTTGTATATCTAAGATAGGAATTTTACCATTTGTTGCTAAGCCACCAGCTTGTTCTATGATAAATGCCATTGGATTACATTCATATAATAATCTTAGCTTTAAAATAAATATATAAGAAAAATACAATTAGTGAATAAACAAATAAACTTCAATTAGTTGATATTATGAATTAATTCAAGGTAGATGATTATGCAAAACCATGGAAGCACTAGCCGGTCGTTTCATCCTATTGTGGGACTCTTTTTATTAGTATGTAGCTCTGGAGGGGCTCCAAGCGGAGTGGATAGGAGATATATTGAGGAAAGCAATGGATTGTGTCACGGGGCAAGCCCTCATCACTTGGAATCCTCAAGGTCAAAGGAGAAGAGAAAGATCAAAGAACCGAATACGCCGAGTAATCGTGACAGACATGACAAAAATCCACAATAATTGGATAGAACTAGAAAGGAAGGCTCAGGGCAGAGTTTGTCGGAGAATGCTGGTCTGCGGCCTATGTTCCATTGAGAGTAACAGGCGTAAGTAAGTTTGACCATTATAAAAAAACCTAGAAGGATTGAACTGGTGTTTCGTTCTAGAAAAGGACTAATAAGTAACTTCGCTATTGTGTACAAAATCTTAACCTCCAGACCACTGAGCTACGATAACGTTATTGAGTGAGTATTATCCATTGTCTTTGATGGATAACTTCCTTATATATCACGTGATTGAATTCTATTGGTCACAACTCCAGGAGATGCATCTCAAAACTAGTCAGAGGTAAGCACATGATCATTATTAGAAGGGGATTTTTTTTTTAGAGATTTTCGAATGTTACTGAGCTATCTAGTACTTTCTGCTTGTCAATAACTGTCTAATTTCGATAAATGAGCTATTATTTTACCATTTCCTTCTTCACTTGAATAAAATCATAGCGATTAACATAAAATGTCAGTGTAAGTGCGAAGGTTTTATTTCATCTCTGTAAAATTGCATTTATCATGAGACTAAGATGAGATGTACACTTCTTTATCTCAAAGAGCTAGTATACTTACATAGCATCAGTCTTCTCTCAGTAGTAAATTATACTAATGATATATGACCACGAAAGATTGAAGACCCTTATGCATAGCCAGTACTTGATTATGAAAATATCTTCATATATATCATTGTAACCACTGGAAAAACTTGTTTCTTTTTTTTTTTCAAACTATCTCGCGAGGCGGGATCATGGAGTTCCACAATAGGACGAAACGGTCGTCCATTACTTCCACGTTTTCCATGATGGTCTAGCTTCAATTGACTCATGATCTCAACTATTGTTTATAAATTAAATCATCATTTATACTATAATATTTCGATTAATGCTCAACTTATTAAATAGAATTAGATCAATATTGAGGACAACACAAATGTGATATTGTTGACTTTGCTTTTCAACCAATGATCAGTCAATTTTACATTTTTCATTATCCGATTGTTTAGTTTATACTTGCTTGATATAAATATAAATCGTGACAACTTGTATATTTTTCAGTCATAGAGTTGTGGAGATTATTAAATTTCATTGAAATCATGAGTTGATCTAATTTAGGCAACCATTGTAAATGTAGAAGTACTGAACAGACATTACATTGTAGTATGGGACTCTGAGTAGTGCACACTCACGATCCCACATCCGAGAATCTAACACAAGATCTTTGGTCACTGAGTCGGAATTCAACGATGTTAATGCCTGACGTCAATTAATCCATGACATTATGCGACCATCTTCCATTGTCTTCGGTGGGCAACTTCCTCAACACCCGATACAGTTTAACTTCACTGTTCATGGCTTCTCACTAGAACTCTAGAAACTTCCACTATAAGCTAGTTACAAGTGAGCACATGATAATTATCAGCATGGAGTTGTAAAGATCGTTGAATTTAATTTATAACTAGTAACCTTAGCTACATCCATGTTGTTTACAAAATTCACTTTATGATCTTCTTCAGTTAATAAACAGATTAATGATAGTAACAGATTGTTTATCTAAATATTTTTGGTAGTTGTACGTTTTTATATTTTTGACACAGTAACCATTTCTTTTAGATCCTGCTGATACACTAAACATATAGTAACAACAGAAAAAAATGTTGGAAAATCATATTAATTTTGGATCATTAGTGTTCAAGAGTGTCGTTCATTTACACCGTGTACTCGAACACAGTAAGAGTTATGAACGCAGTTATCGATTCCTAGTTGTCTACACCATTGAAGAATACTTCTTTGTGAGGTGCTTAAAAAGGAAACTAGATTAAAAGTGGTCCTGATGAACTGAGAACGTGATCACAGAGGCCCAAAGGACATATTCGGCCTTCTGATGAATAGTTCTTAATGTGTCAGCTTTGCACAATTAAGGACACATCGCCAGCAATGGGAATCTGTGAAGTAATGGGAAGTGTGTTATTTTTAAAATCCTTGAAAGTGCTATGTGTTTAGTTGAAACTTACTATTGTTACTTTCCGGTAGAATTATCAATACGATTCCACTCTAAGATCTGAAGTGGCTGCTTTTAGTCGCCAACAGATCTATCTGGTGTGTTAGGACCTAGAGTAACGAGTGTTCTAGCCAATATGGCACGACTACATCATCACAATATCCAAGTCAAACCAATGTATCAAGGTAGCAGCTACGACCAGGGCTCACTTTCTCTTCTCTATAAAATGTAGTATTCCATAACGACAAACATGTTTACTCATGTGCAATATTATCTACCACGTGGAATAAACACAATAACGCATGAGTAAGCAACCATTTACCTTTCCTTTAGGAGATTGTTTCGTACTCGGATAAAGAAAAATTCCGCCATAAATCAATGTACGATGAACATCAGCAACCATAGATCCACAATAACGTGCGCTATAAGGTTTACCCGACTATCAGGAGAGAAAAACAAAATCATGGAAACAATCAACAATTTCAGGATGAACTAAAAAGAATTTAATTGATAGGAAGACACAAACGAAAAGTCAATGAGCAATCGCTATTTATATTTAGTGAATAGGTAAACACACTACTATGATATTGAAGGGCTGGAGTTAGTCAACAGGAAACCTTAGATTTGATTATATTGTTGGTTAGTACTTATCAGAAAAGCTCCTTCTGGAATTTCAACCTACGACATTCAACTTCATAATCTGAGACGTTCCTAATGCATTATTCAGTCAGTTAGAGTAAATATATAGCTTTAAAGGTGAAAGTAAGGCATACATACATATAGGCGTTATATTCAAATACATAGAATTTAGTATCAGAAGGGGTTTTATGAATACTATAGCAATTTTAATAGTTGAGATCATGAGTCAATTGAACATAGACCACCATTGAAAACCTGGAAGCAATGAACTGTCGTTCCGTATGATTGTGGGACTCATCAGCAGTGAGCATCCACGACCCTGCCTCGAGAGATGCGAACCCAGAACCTATAGGTCTCGCGCGCTAGTGCTCAACCTCTAAACCACTGAACCGGCATCCAACGATAGATGCGCACTGCCGAGGAGTCCCACAATCGGACGAGACGGCCGTCTAGTGTTTCCAGGTTTTCTATGGTGGTCTAACTTCAATTAATTCATGATCTCAACTATTAAAATAACATAGAAATTACTTCAGGAAATTTTTTCATTCGAATATATTCTGTAATAGCATTATCCCAAAGACTTGCATAACCTTCATTAATTGAATAAATATTTCCACGTGGTTTAACAGAGATATTAGGATGTGTCAGTATGAATTCACCAATTGCCTGAAATAAAAATATTAGACAAAGATAAAATCAGTTTGTACAGTTAATATAAATATTAAAGAATATTAAGTGAAATGGAAAATAAGTAAAGATGGATAATGGTTAGCAGTGGAATCTAAGACGTACGTTTCGTCCTATTTGGAACTCGTCACCTGGATGTACGTGCATCGCAAAGTTGATGTTCAGTGCGAGACTCCACTGCTAGCCACTATCCATCTTGGCTTAAAAGCTTGTGACTTAAGACTATATCGAGGCAATCCGCACAGGATGCACATAGGCTATAAAAAGACTGGTCAATCGCAGTCTTAAATAGCAATGGGAAAATACAAGTAAAACAACACCAAATGAATTGTAATAAAAATAGGTTAGAAAAGTCTTAATAATGTTTAAAAATAAAGGTTCCAGTTCCTTGACGATGTTGTATCAGACAAAGAGCATCACTTACAAGATAAATCACATCAACTGCAAGAAATATTACATCCGATATAGTGGACGACCCCTTTATCTATACATAAATGAACAAAAATTATCAATGAATCAACAGAAGATAATATCACCGGTAACAATGGATGAATTCTGTGAGGACGGCTCACGGGTGAACTCGGCAAACCTCTAAGAAGCTCAAAAAGAACCGAATATATACCAGTTAATAATCTGTTGAAAGAATATTCCAGAATCCCTGAGTGTAGCTTCTATATTGAAAAATTGCCAGTAACCCCCCGTACGCGGATTGGAGGACTATAATGATGATTTCGTTTTGACTACAATTTATAAATACCTGACAGTTTTGTACCATAATTGACACTATTTGGAATACCATTCCATTCACTTGTCTTCTGTCTTTTCATTTGCGACTTGGAGGGTTCTAACGCTCGAGCGCTCAAGTTATACGTGGTATATTAAGAATCTAAGCTCTAGATATAACAAATTCGTTTGCAGAAACATCAATATTTTGGATTATATAAACCCCACGGATACTAGAGGATTTCTAAAACAATGCCATTCAGGTCACTTAGTAATTAACAAACACATCAACATAGACCCAAATCTTTAGGCTCATACAGAAAAGAGCAATCGATCACAAGGATAAAGATCAATCAAGAAAGACAATCAACAAGAATGCAAACATAAACGAAGATAACAAAATCTACAACAAACAGCTAGTTACAAACGAAGTCATCTGGATGAATGGATAAAACACTTATCGAATAACTTGAAAGCGGAATTTTACATAGAGCAGGCACTGAAGATGGGGTTTTTTTTTCCAAAATGAGAATAAACACTGAACAATTAAATCATCTTGCTCAGATAACACAACTCTAACAAAAATATTCATCTGAACGGCAACATTTTCTCTTTTATTCCATATATATAAATGGGTTTCGTATTTATCCACTGGATAATAAATAATACAACTTGATGCCCATAACAATAATAATAATAATGAGTATCCTTTACTGATGACCCGTTCATGTCCGATAAGGATTTTTATGTGAAATAGAGAAATAGATAAGGGATATTTATTTATTTAAACACAAAAATATTGGTACAAAGAGACACCAAATACATATGCGCCACAAGTCACTTGGTTTATGTGTGGGATGTGATACTGTTCGGGTGACCGAATAGAAGCAGGTGGTTTTCCTAGGGGGTCACACCCGGAGCCTTTGACCCAAAGGTCTGATCCACAAGACAGTGGAGCAACTTAAGGAAATGCAGTCCCATGGTAGTCGGTGACCAACAATTCGTTCATACGCCATTTGTTTCCTTAGGATAATGGAGCCTATGTGCACCATTGGTTTGGAATCAGGGTTTTCCAACCGCCTTAGATGGACTCTCCATGTCCACCAACCCGGTTAAAGCGCCAGACATTCCTTTTTGTCCTCTCAATTTCTTTAACAAAACCCCAATCACAAGAAGGCAGTGAGTAGGACTTTCCTATCAGTGGTTATATGCACATGGCCATGTGAGAGCATTTCGTTAGGGAGCGCTGACCTTCCCCATTCTCGGCTGTACCAGGGTATTTGTGAACAGGTAAGAGATAGCTTGTATCATGTCAAAAGTTAAATACATCTATCAATATCCAATAAATAAAACGTTCAAAAATCGATAAACATGGAAATATTAAAGAATAGAGGCAATGATTTATTAATTTCTGAAGATAAATTAAATGCTTATCATAGTTTTTGAAATCAAAGATTTAACTCTATGAGTATTCATCCATATCACAACAAACTATTATTTAAGTCTATTTCTAATCCTTATTCCTGAGATAAAATCTTAACTCTAAACATTTTAAGCCTGAACACCAATTACCACGACGTACAATGCTAACCGGTGTTGGAGATGGTTGGAAGAAAGTTAGGGGTGGACAAACCAAAACGTGGCATCAGTGTTTGAAGTCACTAACTTCTAATCTGAGCCATGTTGGTAGATGCAGACTACTTGGTTGGGGTCCGCGTGACTTTCGTAACCAATGGTTGGAAATTACATGTGACATCTTTCAGAATCGATCACAATGGTGTAGGTGTATACACTCTTTGTCTCCCCTTAAACTAAGAGATTAAAATCGCTTCATATCTTTCTTTCTACTAACTAATTCTTTCTTCCTGTACTATATCCTGATATGTAATCTTTTATAATATTATCACCATTGAATTAACTACTTTTATGAATTCGGTGTCCATCTTGTTGTGTTAATGAGGTATGGCAACTTGGACCGATGTATATATGTGCCTGGTCCTACGTTGTAGCTGACTGACTAACTGAGTTTATAAATTATTCATTCATATTAACTTTCATTTGATTGGTTAAAAATTGGCTTTACATTCTTACGGTGATTTTAAGAGTTGTTGAATGCCATCAGTAAAGTATACTATTCTCATCACAGTAATGATAATAATAATAATAAATGAAATAGTTCGAGCTTACTGGATCCAATGTGAAACCATGTACACCAGTTCCAACAGTTAGAACAAACATCGTAGCACTACCGTATAAAGCATAACCAGCAGCAACAGCTTGACGACCAGGTTGTAATGCTAATTTATGAGATATTTCACTTTTCTCATTATGTACTGATGAACGTAAAATAAGAAATATTGAACCAATTGAACCTAAACAATCAATATTTGATGAACCATCTAATGGATCAAAACAAACAATATATTTTCCCTACAAAAAAAAAACAATGAATAAAAGATGATAGTTTTGTGAAAACTGATAGGAAATAGCATTATGAAAGTTATTATTTCACACAAATTGACGATAAGGTTGATGTAACTCACAAAATGGTACAGTTTAAAAGAACTCTACCAAATCCTATAGGATAGTTGATAGGGTAGTTGATCAAAATATGGAGAATAAACTAGAAGTTGTAAAAATTTGAGAATTATGGCTAGAATAGCTCACTCAGTGATGATGCAAGTTCAGATCCTACAAAAACTACCAGTTGCTACGATACTGTAGTTACGTTGTGTTGATGAATGCTTACTAGGATAAAACCTAAGCCCAGAGTATTCTCCGGACTACCTTCAACGACCTAACATTATATACATTATAATTCTCACATGTAGCCAGCTTCAAACAGTTTTCATATAATCATCTGGTTTCAATAGTCCTACAACACTTGAACAAGGAAAATGCAGCCTTTCCAAGTGAATGATATTTGATTGTTATGAGGGTTATATCTCAGTAATGTTAAGTCTACTCTCCCTTCATCCATTTTAGTTAGAGATGTTGACGTGCCTTTACTTCAACACCTGAACCTGATGCCAAACTTATTTTCCAGGAAGAAAGGTGATAAACCAAATGAATCAGACATTTAAGTTGAAGGCCACATGATACATGGAAGATGTTGATAGGTCCAAGTGAGTGGACAAAATTTGGCTCAATTTTCGGAAAAAAAAAAACAGATTTACATTAATGACTTAAAATTTTCGAAATGATACATTTGTACACATATGTGGATTTGGTAAGCGAATAAAAGCTTCCTAATCACACTTGGTTTTCTCACTCAACAAATAGGTTGGCCTCGTATTCATGTAACAGTAATATATGTATTCATATCAGACCACATAATACACATACAACTGCCACATGTCTAACATATACAATTTGAAACTTAATATAAGAACTCCATCTTAGCTAATACCGAGTTATTAGCTATCATAATTTATAGAGGACGCGAAAGCGACTTGAAGAAAGTTCACCTACAGCCTGAGACTCAAAGAAGGTTATAAATTAGTGTGAGGAATAAGGATTTGAATTTAGAGTTAAGGTTTCCATAAAGAATTGACATCATCTATAATGACTATCGAAACCAATGGTTGGACATTACGTGTGACATGGCTCACAATCGATCACAATGGTGTAAGTGTATACACTCTCTGTCTCCCCTTAAACTATGAGATTAAAATCGTTTCATATCATTCTTTCTACGAACTAATTCTTTCTTCCTATACTATATCCTCATACTCAATCTTTCTTTTATATGTTAACATCAGTGAATTAACCACTTCTATGAACGCGGTGTTGATCTTGTTGTGTTGATGAGGTATGGCAACTTGAACCAATACCTATATGTGTCTGGTCTTACGTTTTAACTGACTGACTGGTAATGACGAAATGCTGATTAATCATACGGATGAATGAATTTTGCGCCAAAATTCAAATTCTGCTATCATAAATTTGATTGATTTGTCCATTATACTACTAATTAAACTTATATAATAAAATATCTAAAGTTCAACAGATATGTTAACTTTCAATGGTTGAGATAATGAGTCAATTGAACCTAGACCATCATGTAAAACCTGGAATCACTGGACGACCGTTTAGTCTGCTTGTGGGACTCCTCAGTGGAAGTGCGCATTCACGATCCTGTCCCGCGAGATTCGAACCCAGAACCTATTGGTCTCGCGCGGGAGCGCTTAACATCCAGACCACTGAGCTGGCCGGCATCCAACGGTGTTAATGTCTTACTTCAACCAATCCATCAAATTGAGCGACACATCTACCATTGTCTTCAGTGAGTTACTATCTCACAACAGATCCGGTTGAACTCCATTGGCCAGTGCTTCTTACTAGAACTCCATGAAATACCTCTTGCAAACAATATCATGATTCAATTGTCCAATAAGCTGAAATTCAAATTATTTAATTAAATATATCCCTACCATTGTTTTAAAATAAACCTGTTTATTATTAATAATAAGATAGATCTGTATTTATAAACCAACTAGGGAGTTGCATTAGTGAATACAATCACGGGTCATATCATGTTTCTCAGTTTTAATTTATTGTTATCCAGTAATCAAGTACAAGTCTATATGGTTGACTTTGATCTAAACCGGTCTTTATGTTTGGTTTAGTGATAAAACACTGACTGTACAAAACGAAGTGAATTTTATATAAATTAATTTAATTAAACAGATATTTGCATTCTATACACTCGTTAAGTTTCCATAATAAACGCTCGATTCGATTTCTTAGCTGCTTCTAACAACACCTGAGCTCAATTTCTCATAGAAACCTGAACATAAGGAATAAGGCGTGAAGTGTTAAAAGAATGCTTCACTCCAATAATCCCTCATGTACAGAAAAACAAGGGTATTCATGGAGTTCCAAACGACCTTGGGCATCTGGGGAGTTCGACAACCATACTAAATATAGTAGCATGATGGGTAAATATCCAGTCAGAAATATGGTAAGTGACTCTTCACTACCTAGATGGTTCTGAGAAGCATCTATTCAACACTGATTGGATAAAACGTCTCAAGGAGTTTCCTGGGCTCCTATGGACTTTTCCGAGGAATATTTTGGGACTCTTCAACAGTCCTTGTTTATGATGGAGTTTTGTTCTCTGAGCTGGATGGTTTGGTCGTGGAGCTTTCATCGTTCTTCTGAACGACATCATCAGCACAAACTTCAGATAGAAGTGAAGTGTTCGAATTTCTCCATATGTGTTTCACAGCTTGTTCTGTGCACCTCGATGTTGATTGGTTCTTGTTGACCTTAAATTTATCATTGTTTACTTCTTTGTTTTGGTTGTGTCTCCCATTGGTTTGATTTTTGTTCCCATATTTATGCATGGTTTTCCTGATTGGTTGATAAATTGGATTGATTTCAATATGTTTGTTGATTGCTGATTGACCTGAGTGCCAGGCTTCTAGAAATTCTCTGGTGTTTTTGGAGTTTCCTCTGTCTAAGATTTCTACATTTTCCCAATCGAATGAGTGTCCGTAGTTATCCACGTGTATTGAAATAAGTGAAGAAATATCATGGCGTTTGACTGCTAATTGATGTTCATGTAGGCGTAGGTGGAGGGGACGTCCGCTTTGTCCGATGTAGTGTTTGTCGCAGTTGGTACAGTTTATTTTGTAGATAATGTTTGATTTGTTCTCCTTTGTTATTTCATCTTTTGGTTTGCATAAGATTGATTGTAGTGATTTTGTTGGTTTGTGTGCCACACCTATCCCGAAGGTTTTCAGCAGTCTCGTTGCAGTTTCTGATATTCCTTGTATGTACGGTAGGGTGATCCTTTTACTGATTTTTGTGCCTGACTTGGGTTGTGATGCTGTGTGCCGTTGGTGCTTTTTGATGAAGTTGATTGGGTAGCCGTTCTTTTGAAATATGTCCTTCAGGTATTTCTCTTCATTTCTTCGTGCTGCCAGTGTGCTGCAGTGTGTCCTCGCCCTCTTGAACAATGTGTGTACGCAGTTGATTTTGTGAGCCCTTGGGTTGTTGCTGTTGTAGTTGAGAATTTGATCTGTATGGGTTGGTTTCCTATATACTTGAGTTTCCAGTTTTCCTGTATCAGTTCTAGTGATCAATATATCCAAAAATGCTAGTTGGTTGTTTGACTCCTGTTCCATTGTGAACTTGATGTCATTGAAAACGTTGTTGATCAGTTTGTATGTGTTTTCCAGTTCATCCTTTTTGACGATGACGAAGGTGTCGTCTACGTAGCGAATCCAAATTTTTGGCTTGATCACTGGTAATATCGTGGCTTCTAGTCTTTGCATCACTGCTTCTGCGATCAGTCCTGATATTGGTGATCCCATTGGTGTCCCTTTTGTTTGTTTGTAGATTTTGTTGTTGAATTGAAAATATGTTGTTAGGCATAAATCGATGAGCTCCAGTAGACTTTGAATTTGAAGCGTCGTGTATTTGGTGAGATTTGTGTCGTTGTTGAGTAGCAGGGATATAGTTTCTTTTGCTAACTGTGGTTCAATTGAGGTGAACAGTGCAGTTACGTCGAAGGATATCATGAGTTCGTCGTTGTTGATTTGAATGTCCCTAATTTGGTCCAAGAATTGTGTTGGGGATTTGATGGAGTGTTTGGCTGAATCTACTAGATGTCTCAGTATTCGTGAAATTTCTTTTGACAAATTGTACGTTGGCGTTCCGGGGAGTGCTACTATTGGACGTAGTGGAATGTTCGGTTTGTGTATTTTGGGCCTGCCGTAGAATCGAGGGAGTACTGGTCCACTGGATTTCATTCTCCATTGGTCTTGTTTTGTTATTTCTCCTGCTTTGACTAGCTTGTTTAAAGTCTTTGAGATTTGGTTGTCTAATTTTTTGACGGGATTTGTGTCCATCAGTTTGTATGTGCTCTTATCTTCGAGTAGTTCTTCGGCTTTGTTGACGTATTCTTCTTTGTCCATGATTACTGTGGTGCGTCCTTTGTCCGCTGGTATTATGACAATATCCTTTCTATTTCTGAGTTCTTTCAAGGCCTTTTGTTCTTGTGGAGTTAGTTGGTTGTTTTCTTTCACCTGTTGAGTTATCGGTACTATAGTTTGCCTTATTTCCTGTTGTGTTTCTTCACTGATTCCGGAAGTTTTGAGTGATGACTCTAGTGCTGCGAAGAACTCCAGCTTTGAGGCGTCGCTTGTATTGTAGTTTAATCCTTTTTGGAGCAGGTGTTCTTCCGTATTTGTTAGTGGTTGTTTTGACAGATTGATCACGCAGTTGTTTGTGTTCTCTTCCATGGTTGGTTTAGAGATCTTGATTAGTTTTTTCTTTAAGGTGTTTCTTCTTTGTTCTCTATGTCGTTTGCATGATATCTCGATGGCTGTTGTCACGATGTCTAAATGTTCTGACGTGAGCATCCTTTGTAGCTTTATCTTTTGGTCCTCTATGACGTGCTGGTATTTGCGGATCCTGTAGTGTGCATCCGTTATCATTAGGTGTACCATTTTTCTTCCACTTTGCTCAGCTATTCTCCATCCTAATGGGCAGTTGATTGGAGGTCTATATCTTACACTTGTTGGTAGAACATGCTGGCGAAGACACTCATGGAGAAAATATAGTTGTTCTCGAGTGGAAGCCTGCCTTTTGGCGAAATTCTCCCATTTTCGAACAACGAGAAGCGTATTACGCTCATATGATTTTGAGATGGTGGAGAACCAATCAACATCGAGGTGCACAGAACAAGCTGTGAAACACATATGGAGAAATTCGAACACTTCACTTCTATCTGAAGTTTGTGCTGATGATGTCGTTCAGAAGAACGATGAAAGCTCCACGACCAAACCATCCAGCTCAGAGAACAAAACTCCATCAAAATCATCCACCTGAGCTACAAATCTTCTCCACCATCTCAGTCCTTGTTTATCACCAATCGATTAATAATAATCAATATTAGAGCCTGATATATCATATTAAGTCACCATTTAGAGGCACGTTGATCTGACTCCAATTTGAATGTATGATGACATTAACAAAATATACATCTCGGCTACCCTCGTATATAATTATCGAGTTAATTAGCGTTGAATATTAACAGAATGAAAAGGGTCAAATGCAAGAATGAGTTCTGGATACTTATATTTCATACACTCTTTACTCCAGACAGACAATATGAGAAACGAAGCGAAGAAGCAGATCGGAGAAAGGAATAGTACAGACTCCATTTGATAAAATGTGACTCAATACCTATAGTCAGACAAAAGTAAACTACAGACACATGATGAATACGGTAATAGATACACACATATACGTTTATATAAAAAGTTAAGGTTAATATAAGCGAATAATTGCTAATGTTAAAATGTGACTCAAGAAAAATAAATAAACTTGTCTGTCAGTAAGCTAGAGTAACTTATGTGGTCTTGATATACTACTAGACACTACAATCACAAGACTGAGTTAATAAGATAAATAGCAAAGGAGTTAAAATAACTGTAGTAACAATGATAGTGATGAAGATGAAACATTAGAGATAGTTTAAGCAAACAAGATGAAAAGATAGGCATAAAAAAATGCTGGAACTCAAGATCAAGGGGAGTCAATCCATCTGCTCATTTCGATTGATTCTGAACTACACAACTCAATATCCTTAAACAATGACTGTGGTCATCACACAGACCTCAAAAAGATAGTTTGCACCTACCAACATGCCTCAGACCAACAGTCAACCATCTTATGAGCTAATGTTACGTTTTGACTTGGCTGTACCTGGCTTTCTTTCGAATTGTTTCTACACCAACCAACTTTGAGCATCGAAGTAGGAGGTAATCGAGGATACACAGATATGTCTCAATTACTTCAGCCTTTAATTGGCAGAGAGACATCTTTACTACGACACAGAGATGAAACTTACCAAATACTAGCCGAGCTTTCTGGATCGGTACCGAGATTTCATCAGACATCAACCCAGTAGGGTTAAGTGAGACTCTAAGAAAAGTGACATAGAAAGTGAAAGCAACTACTTCACTCCTTATGATAAGTTTAAACGACGGAGAAGGGCAGTCCTAAAGAAACAATTTGTATTTATATTGAGAGAATCAGATCCCAGACATAACTGCTTTATTACTCACAGACTTCAGAAGATGCTTCATCTACAAAAAAAAGCAGAACTATACCATCTGTGTAGTATAAATCAATAATTTTACTTGCTGGTAGGAGACTAATCCATGCGATTTATGGGAGGATATTGATGAAAGCATTAAATAAAAAGAGGGACAACTGGAAACCCTGACGAACACCAGTTAAAGTTGAAAATTTTGATGACAGTTTGTCACTAGATCTAAATCAAATTATAGTGTTTGTATAGAGACCCATCACAAGGTTTATGCATATATTCGGTACATATTTTAACAATAGACAGACAGAGAGACATTATAAAAAAAACACTCCTGATTAATTGAGTCAGATTCTCCATTTAAAGTCAAGAAATACAACTATTGTAGTGAACAAGAACACCAGTGGGGACAATCAAATGTGTTTGACACAAAATTATAGGACTTGTTAATAAAATCTAACAATCATAAAGTGAATGCTTAATTTGTAAAATATCCACCAACTGTCTCAAAATGACTCAGACTTCATTGTTCTTGCATTTTCATACAAATTGCACTCTGTTTCCATTCTTTACTGTTCAATCCTCTTGTCTCTCTGCTGCCAGACATTCTCTTCGTGACTAACATCATATACTACTTATGTCAATATAAGTAGCACACCCCACACTCGTCCCCCTTTAAAGCAGTCGTTCTTGCGGTGGTTCATGCTCGCCGTGCCACATTCTTCTTTTCTGCAGTCTGTGATACGCTCTCCGTCAAAATGTCGAGTCTGAGGCGCGCTGACCTCCGTAGCTTCGTCGACCTGCCGGGGCAACAACATCCGACATCCACCCGGCACCTGGGACGCTCAACACCCGTGCTCCACCGGCCTGATGAGCCATCTACATCCGATGTCCGCCCAGCAGCCGCACGTCCCACTGCTCCTCTCCGTCGACAGAACTCGCTACAGCCAACGCCGCTTTGCCAGAATACTCCACTCGACGCCACCTCTCCGCACCAGACTGCCCCAACTAGCGCCTCAGCCCCAGGCCCGCAACGGCGTTCGCAGAACAGCACCCCTCCCCTCCTGGTTAGCAGCGACACCAAATGTAGTGAACAAGAACACCAGTGGGAAAAATCGAATGTATTTAACACAAAATTATAGGACTTGTTAATAAAATCTAACAATCAAATAGTAAATACGTAATTTGTAAAATGTCCACCAATTGTCTCAAAATGACTCAGACTTCATTGTCCTCGCATTCCCATATAAATTGCATCCTGTCCCATTCTTTATTGTTCGATCCCCTTATCTTTCTGCTGCCAGACCTTCTGTTCGTGACTAACATCATATACTACTTATGTCAATATAAGTAGCACACCCCACACTACAATCACGGAGCAATAAGTATACATAATGGTAAAAATTGATAAAATAGTGACCTATTTAATTGGATTTCATTCTAATTATAACTTATTATCCATATGATAAATGAATTGATAATGCTTATTATATGTAACAATTTAATGATTAAAAAAATGACCTAAAACCAATACAATATAAATGGTTGAATAGTTTCATATTATAATATTCATCACTCTTGATAATGAGATTAAAACAATCAATATATTAAATATACGTTTTGAGACGTGACAAATGAACTGCTTACTAGAAAATATGGATAATCTTTACTAGTGATTGTCTTATTGATTATGAAAACAAATCAAACTAATGTGCACGTTAGGGGACCAAGTAAATAACTAAACCACATAAAAGAGATCGCTAACATCTTGAGTAAATCAGTGGGAACATATATATGATTGTGAACTTGAGTGACTTGGGATTCAACTTACACGAGAAATATCAATCACCTGAAGATTAAAGATACGTTTTGGTAATGTGTATGAAATAATAAGAAACAAGTCTATGGCTTCTAATCCAATTACTTTTAGCCACTAACTTAATATATTCAATGCTTTACGTTCAAAAATATTTACTGGTGAAGTTAAATCATATAGAAAGTGAGGCAAACATCACCTCAACCGATGAAGATTCATAACCTTGCCAACAGATTTTTTATGGTTTAGTAAAAAGAACCCAATATCGTCTTATTCGGTAGTCGTCGGTTGACAATGTTTGTCAGTCAAGAACGCTTTGAAGACACTATTTGATCAATATCATACCAACCCATGAACTTCCCCTATTTTAAAAGATCCAATTTTACATCCACAAAGTAAATCAAAGTATACCAATGTGCAATATATTTGCCCCTTAGTTAGTAGACCATATATCTTACCTACGGCATAGATGATGTGAGCTTTTAAAAGCCAGTGGCAATTTCAAAATACATTTAAATAGAAAAAATAAGTTTCTTTGATTAAAATTAAATCTATTCTATGCAGATTAATTTTGATACTTTATGAGTCAGACCAAGTTTAGAAGATTGTAACTTAAAATAAGAATTCAGCGACCAAATCACTGAACACTGATCATAGCTAATCACTAGAACTCTGAGAATTTCGTCTCGAAGCCAATCGCTACGAAGTGCATAATAATTATAGGGATGAGGAAATTTGTGAAGTTTTCGAAATTTTCATAGTCTAAATCACAAGGTGATCTTAGATACACCACCGCTGAGAACTAGGAAGCTCTGCTTAGCTGTTTCATTCCAGTACAAGACCCCTCAGCAGTGCGCACCACGATCAGACCGGCTGTGAGACAGTTATCTACTACAAGAAATGGAAGTCGGCTCAGCCATTTAGAGTTTAAGAGTTCGCTCACGAAACCAAATGTCCCAGATCTGACTCCCTGTAAAAGGGTAGTAGATATGCACTACTAAGGATTTCCATACTAGCCTTAAACAACTGTATAATTTAATTCAACAAAGAAAACAGCTGTGTAGTGCTTTCTAGTTCTCAGTGGTGATGTAGTTATGATTAATTTGCCATTTAAACTAAGAAAATTGCACAATCTCCACAATCCTCTCCCCATATTAACAAATTTTTAATCTATTAGAAAGTGAGAGGATTTTCAAACTCTGATTTCCTTCAATCATTTTTGATATTATAACATGGTTAGTTCGTGTTAGCATTTGATGTATTAATCCACTTTATTTAATTCAAAGTTATATCTCAATATTTGTCCAGAAATAATTCAACTAAGAAAATTTCCGATTCCAAGATATCTGTTAGCGGGACATAGATTGGATTACAGCATACTCAGTGCACGACTGCTTTGGTGCACGTTGATTGGCTAATTCTTATCCAATCAGTGCCAACCGATACTTGGAGAAGACTCTAGAATCTTCTCATGTAAAAACTATAAATATACTAACGTTTTCCCTATTGTGCTTCTTACTTCTATCTAACTTTGTTATTTGGAATATAATCTCTTTCCTGTTCAACCGTGTTCTGGTTTGGAGGACTTGTCGAGTGAATCGATGTCCGAGAATACAAAACAATAGGAACAGCTGGGTTATAATAAAGAGAGAGAATTATAACAACATCATTTACTAAAGTTGTACAATCGTGTATTTCTAGAGAATTTATATCATAAGGTGTTTGAAGATTTCAAGTATATCCAAAGTAGGTTGAGTAATGACCGAAAGGTTAAAGAAGATATAGAATGATGAAAATAATTTACAGATTAAAGAAGAGGAGATCTTTGTCCATTTCACAGATATAAAGACATGAAAAACGTTAAGGTTATAATAACAAGTGAGTAATAACTGTGAAAAATTGTTACTAGATAATAATAATAATAATAATAATAATAATAATAATAATAACAATAATAATAATAATCGGTTCTAATATAAAGTGAAAAGCAATCTAGAAAGACTGTTAGGATTACATAAGATTAAGAAATTGAATGTGGTGCTTTTACCTCGTAGAGGTTAGGCTTGAATCGGTGAAGTGCCAGAACCTTAGCAATGTACACGTTTTTGTTTTAACCTCTATTTGATCCTGTGTAGATTAGTCAAAAAGATTACTTCGGTGGGGGTAATATCCCCAGAGTTGTTGAAATCTTTCTCCTGTATCTATTTACTGATTGCTTTAATAAATAATGTCATTGGAATATCCCTATTCTTTTTTTTTAAAGACAAGGCATACTTTTAAGAACTAACATTAAGAATTTTGTTATGTCCCGATGAGAATAATGAATGGTAACTTTTGGGATCCATTTATGCACCAATACTAAACGTATATTTTTATCGTATAATTGTGTCCATCATATTATGAGCTTTATTTTGACCTAAAAACTATTATTATACGATTCGCCATTCTCGCGTTATGCCCAGTCTATTCATTACAGTCTCCCATATTCACGGCCACTTTTGGCTAGATCTTGTACAAATGTTATTTCCTATTTTATGGTACGATGTGGTCTGTTTGGCCGGTGTATATAAACACAGTCTGTTTGAAATACATGATTCACATCGCAGAGGCTGAGATTGGTATACTGGACTTAACTGGCTGGGCTAAGCAGGAAGCAGGACTGGTAAGTACTCTAAACGTCACTGGTCCTATTGATAAGTCACTGCTGCTCTAATTGGCGGTATCATCATGTTATACAATAACAGGGCGCACAGGCTACAAATTATAACAAATTTAACTCAAAACAATTATTATAATAATAACTAACACGTTTATCGAATTCCACTTCTATAGCTTCATCATTTTCTTCTGAGATAAGTAAACAAGTTGAATAAGATGATTTTAACATATTGATAAATAAATCATTTGATAGAACATCTAATTTTTTCACATCTTCACCTTGAACATTACTGGAACCAGTTAAACCATAACTAAATAAATAATGAGAAAAAAAAATTTGAAATAAAAAAGAAGGAAAGATGTCTGAAATGAGGTTAAGTATGGTAGTTGAATATGACGTATACAAGAACAATAACAACATAATAGATGAAGATAGATTCATAGCTTGACTTCATAGCTTTGCTTCTTCAACTACTTTTAAATGTATATTATATATTGATAAAGATGAATAGAATAAAATGAATAAGTATAGAAGGATTGAATGTTGCTTATTCTGTTACGTTTGATACTCTTGCTTTAGTCAAATTTATTCATGAGAAATATTGTATGCATTTTGAACAAATAAGTATAAACTTCTGTTAGTATAAGATATTTGTCGAGATTGTAGGATGTTATTAGTATAACTGACAAATTGATATTAACTAGACTACCAATGAAAACTTGGCAGCACCTCATTAACACAATACGATGACTACCGAATTCATAGTAGATACTTTAATGGTAGTAATATATAGAAGAAAGACTGTGTATAAGGATATAATACATGAAGAAAGAATTAGTTAGTGAAAAGAAAGATATGAAATAATTTTAATCTCATAGTTTAAGGGAAGATAAAGAGTGTATACACCTACGCCATTGTGATCGATTGTGAGCCATGTCCAACCATTGGTTACAATAGTCGTGCGAAACCCAACCAAGTAGTCTACATTTATTAAAATAGCTCAGAGAAGAAGTTAGCGACTTTATGGACTGGTGGTGACATGTTTTGGTCTGGCCTCACCTAACTTTCTCCCAACGCTAGTCAGCCGAGACACAGTAAGAAAGCAGTCATTGCATAGTTGATTTACCTTGTCACACAATTGTATGCAAACTTATGAATATACTTTGGTTTGACCCAAAACACGTATTTATTCTTAACATATTCACAAATCAAAGAAGGAATAGCTTTCAAAAGGAGCATATAAAACAATATACTACCCAATACTAAAAAAACGAAACAAACAAAGCGGACACCCCCTCCACCTACGCCTACATGAACATCAATTAGCAGTCAAACGCCATGATATCTCTTCACTTATATCAATACACGTGGATAACTACGGACATTCATTCGATTGGGAAAATGTAGAAATCTTAGACAGAGGAAACTCCAAAGACACTAGAGAATTTCTAGAAGCCTGGCACTCAGGTCAATCAGCAATCAACAAACATATTGAAATCAATCCAATTTATCAACCAATCAGGAAAACCATGCATAAATATAGGAACAAAAATCAAACCAATGGGAGACACAACCAAAACAAAGAAGTAAACAATGATAAATTTAAGGTCAACAAGAACCAATCAACATCGAGGTGCACAGAACAAGCTGTGAAACACATGGAGAAATTCGAACACTTCACTTCTATCTGAAGTTTGTGCTGATGATGTCGTTCAGAAGAACGATGAAAGTTCCACGACCAAACCATCCAGCTCAGAGAACAAAACACCACCACAATTTCTTGGAAATTTAGCCAATTCTTTGAAACTGATAACTGTGGTATACGCAAAACATTGATGTTGTGAATGTCCTTTAGTATGTATCCTGATAACTCTGTATCCAAAAAAGTATTATTCCAGACTATTTCGCATAGATATGAGATATGTTTATATATGTGTACAAAACGAATTCTATCACTCCAATTTCTAGTACAATAGAATATTCATACATAAGTGAAATACTCAATAATCGATACATATAAAAATCGTCTTCCCTCGCTCTCTATTTTATTATTTTATTTTATTTTAACACATAGATATTGGTACAACGAGACACCAAATAGATATGCGCCACACAAATCTCATTTGATATGTGTGAGGGCTGTGATACTGCTCGGGTGTCCAGACCGAAGCAGGTGGTTTTCCTAGAGGGCCACACCTGGAGCCTTCGACCTAAAGGTGTGATCCACAAGGCAGTGGAGCAACGTAAGGAGATGCAGTCCCATGGTAGCCGGTGACCAATGATTGGTTCATACGCCATTCGTTCCTTCAGAATACTGGAGCCCATGTGCACCATTGGTTTGAAATCAGGGTTTTCCACCTTCCCTAGGTGGATCCTTTGTCTCCACCAACCCGGTTAAAGCGCCGGACGTTCGCTTTTTGTCCTCTCGATTTCGTAAACAACACCCCTATCACGAGAAGGCAATGAGTATAACTTCCCTGGCAGAGGCTATATACGTGTGGCCATGTGAGAGAATTTCGAGAGGGGGAGCGGACTTTCCCTACCCTCGGCCGTACCAGAGCATTTGGGGGCCCTTCGTTCTCCATCCTTTCTACTGAACAAAACTTAACGTATAGATTAAAAGTTCGCATAAAATCGACTTATTTCATATTTAAAACAAGAAAACATCTGGCATTAAAGTTTATTATTTATTCATATCTAATATGAGAAAGGATGAGAAATAGTCGAAATTTTATAACACAATAATTATGTAGTGACAGACTAAAAAATTGTTATCAGCCTATAACTGTGTGGATAAAGCTAATAGACAAGAATAAATATCCACCAATTAAGTGAAATAAAGAAACAGAAAAAAATAATAGCATTGTTTTTAAGTCGAGGACAGTTATTTGAACATTGCGTACGTAACACTATATATATATATATATATATATATATATATATATATAAGGCGTACTGTTCGACAAGTTCGTCATCGCATAACATAATACCATCCGTCGTGGTTGTTCAAAGGACAGATAAGAGCGATTAAGAGTTCTATTCTCGGTCACTTGGTGGACACAGGTTATCGAATTGAACTGATGAAAGCTTTTAAGGTTATCCACCATATTCCATGAAATTTACTACATGATTTACAAGTGCGTCTTTTGCACATTGCTGAAGCCATTGCAATCCATATTCACATACCTAACATTTGCACCCAAAAACTTTTTGTACAACCACTGTCGCTACCATGGCCATTGGTATAGGGGAGTTTGTAGCAGAAATTTGAAAAACTGTTTTCGTATTTCTTCCATTTTTTGCATTTTACTTATTCACAATATTCGTCTCTTGATTCTTACATAACTACTATACCACTGACCATTCATTAAAATATTCTGTTAGTTCCTTCAACGTAGCAACTGCTTGATTTTCGAACAAATACTTTTATTATGATTAATCCTTTTTCTTCCAACTTGTAATCGATATGTCGATAGCTTGGTAGACCAAACCATCCAGCTCAGAGAACAAAACTCCATCAGAAACTAAATACCCTTCCAAAGCATAATTTATATTTTGAAGGTGAATTAGATGTATTACAGCAGCAATTTTACGAGTGGATATAATTTGAAATCTATGTAATTACCTACTTTTTATTAATTATATGAGTAGATAAAGTGATAGCAATTCAAAGCCTGATGTTTAACACAACGATAATAGGTCAAGTGATACAGAAACCACTTGTAATGAAGGTAAATGTTACTAAGATAAAATTTTGGTTTATAACCTAACCAAACGAGATATAATTAGTAATTCAGTGAATCTTTAGAAAGCAAACATGGTTGTTTTTAATTAAAGCTAGTAGAAATCAGTTGAATTCCAAATGTTTTGCTTTGCTTCTTTCCATAAAATACCTAATGAAAAGTGATAGAAAGAATGCTTAAAACTGAAAATATCTTGAAGGATGCTGTTCACTATATCCAGCTTAAGTAAGCCAGGATGATCCAAATGTTGGTACAATGATTACAGTATACAAATTGGGCAAATAATGAACTTTGGTTGATATCTGAGCACATTGGAAAACAGAATCGACCGAATAGCAGTATGTAGGACAGAAAACTATTTTACTAAAAGTGAAAGTGATCTCTAATACAGTGGAATAACTTTAATTCTACTACTGAAGCCGAGTCAACTGCCTAATAATCTACTGGCGTTTCAATGATTGCCTACAAAATATGAAAGAAATACTTTAGTATGGATGTACCATCTTTACAAATGAAGTGCATTGGTATAGCTCGGAATTAGGTACACAATAATCAACAGCGCTGTAATTTACCTATTTTGATAACTACTAAAATAAATGATCGAAAAGCTAATAATATAATAGGGTTTCTTATGTTGCTCACGAGACTAAATGAATTAAGTGAATCTAAAATACGTTTTCACGACGGATTACTGTCTTTTATACAGAAACTGTTTGAAATGAGCCAAGGCACTCAGTTTGTTTTATTGGCAATGTGTTTCTACATATTAGTTTTAGATGATAAATCTATTTTAGGAAAAGAAATTAACTGGACAGAATAGGAATCATATAGCGTTGTTATTATATATGAGCTCCAGTGGTCATAGAATTCAATAGTTTTCAAAACTTCAGTCCCAATTTAGGAATAATATTCACCAAAAAGCAAAAGACACTTTTAAAGTGCTAATACTGACTCTATAGTAAACATATATAATCAACACCACAGTTGATTTATAAGCACTTAACAGTTTGCCTGTATATGTGGGTAGTTAGTCACTGAAAAAAATTATAAAATTCAAAATTTTCCAATGTCTTTCCAAGTCTTTTCGTGATTCTATAGTATTACTTCATAAGTTCATATAAAGAAGGTCAGCAAACAATGACCAATCCATATTTGGTAAACTACCAGTTACACATCATAGACATCGACGGGCAGAAGATTTCTCAGTACTTAACAGCGACATTTTTCTAACTTAGTTCTGATCAATTTTAGTTGTCAAGTATAGGGTTTTCGAATTCGTACTTACTAGTCAATATGACCTTTCAGTTAACAAGCAAAATCCAAAACCTAATCCTTAAATTTGTCTGACAATTTAATGTCGAATTTCCCCAAAGTAGGAGTTAAATTTGATTGCAAACTAAATGCTGGGAAGAGTAATATCTTTAAAGTTGCAAATTAGTCTCAGTAAACAACTATTTAGAGCTATATGCAACCATTTAAGAACAAATGTTGCACAACCCCATATTTTCCAAAAAATATCTTTATATAAATCCATGGGATCCAACAGTTGTCTTTTTGACACCGTGAAATTCCTAATTGGACAGTGGTGTCACCGTCAACAGTGCCGAGAATCATCAGCGAATATACCCACATAACGAATGTCTGGTAGTGAATTTTGCCAAAAATCCAAAGTTTGAGACAAAATTGTTTTTAACAGTCAAGTGAAGTCACACTGAAATGATGAAAAAACTGTATAATAACCTAATTAAAAAACTTACAGATTAATCATCCCTGCTTTACGAACAGCTATTGAAACAGCCTTAATAGCTGTTTGCAGGCCATTCATCAGCTGTGTCAGCTCACCTGTAGCAGACGGAAATTTTCTCTGTTCTTGTATAATGAAGCGTGTCAACGTCAAATAGTCAGTCTCAAGTCCTGATTCCGACGACATCGTAACGCACTAACCGAATATGTACTGTAAGAGAATCATGTAAACAAAATAGTAAAACAAATCCCTGGACTGACACCACTTTTATAACCTATGTTATTTATTAGAGATTAATGGTACGAGGGAATCTGATGCAAAGATGAGCGTATCAACAGGTGCTATTGATGAATATCAGTAATTCATAAATCAGAAAAAATCAACGCACGGGATAACCGGTTGCGAAGGTTTTTTCTTACTGAAAGCTACTGGTTTAAATTACAAGAAGGATCTGTTTTACGGCTTAATTTTGACAAGAACGAAATCTAGTTGCAATTGGTTGATCACTGAATAGTGTTCGGTGCGGTTTTTCTTGATTGCTGAATTTACTCATGGGTCGGGTCTCAGTGCTAGTGTCATCAGTCTTGAGGGGCCTGAAAAACGCAACATTGATCTCCACTCCACGATCAGTCAAGTATAGGTATATCAGGTCGGCAAAGGTGAAGCGCATCCTGAGTAGGTTGATGATGACATTTGAGATTGATAAGTGGAGCTATGCAGATTCTAATCTATCAGGAGGAATCAGCCCCCTCAAGGTTATTAGCACTCCTAGCTAACGAGTGTCAGAGGCATACGATATAATTCATCACTTGGTGTTTCTGTTAATTTTAATTGTGTCCTAGTATTTTAAAATCGTTATAAATAAGCAGTTAGGTTAATTAACTTTCTAGTGCTTCATTTTTATAGTTAAAACGCCTGATAGAAACTTTTCAATGACAAACTACTGGATTTAATGTTGGGATGACAGTATAATCAGTGAGGTCATTTCTTGGTGAAAGAAATTGAGCTCTACTTTTTTCAGAAATCGATAGTTTTTCTTGAAATCTTGCAAGTGGTGACCCGATTTACCATCTACTTGTGGTATAAAACACGATTTCACAATCAATCGCATGCTCAGAATAATGACAAAATTGTCCCATAACTGAGTCTCAGATGAAGATAGTTGTACTTTTACTGTCTGTAACCACAGTAAGCCTACAGTACATTATAGGTATACCTCTAATTTGAAACTTTATTTTCGACCTATGAACTGTGAATATGTAGTGTGGCTACGAGTCGCGGTTGACTATGATCACCACTACAGGAAGACTACGTGCCAGTTAACCGATAAGATCCTTCGTAAGTCAAATATCAGAAGGCAGTTGACGGATGTAGTCGAGATGTATTTGTTGGCGATCTCGTGGTATCGAAAGGATACTGAGATCGTGCCAGTTTAAAATTGTGGTCACTGAGTGTAACCAAAATCGTGCAAAGTCACGTGCAACGGAAGAATGTATTTGTTTTGGTACAGTTAAACAAACAAGTACGGTAAAATAATCCCTGGTACAATTGGTTATAATAATAATTGTTTCCATTACACCAATCGCGTTCTCTTGATAAAAGTAGGTCACTACAAATATACGATTTACCGTTCTTGAGTTATGCTTAATCTATCAATTACTATCCCCCACATTCACAGACACTTTTAGCTAAGCCTTGTACACATGTTGTTTTCTATTTTATGGTACATGAACCCAGTGTATTTGAAATATATGATTCATATCGCAGTGGCTGAGATTGATGTTCCGGACTTAACAGGCAGTCATGCCATTTTTTACTGCCGTTCCCAAATCCACCACTATTGACCTTCTTCAAGTGCTACATATTTAATATAAATCTTCTCAGTAACTGCATGTTCATCTTCAAAGTTCGTGTGGTTATGATCTAAAACCACTACAGTCATAGTATTCACCTTTCGAAATCTGTGCAACGACAAAAGAAGATACGGACTGCGTATCCGAGGGACTAATCTACAGCACAACACTAGTTTTTACTAAGACAAGGAGTTAGTTAAGAAGATAAAACGCAAATAGGTAGAGACCTTTTTGACAGACCATACAGCGACTCGAATAAACATCTGTTTTTGAGAATAAGTATCGCAAAATGATCAGCAAACACTTAAGTACGTGCAGTCCATGTTTGTTTGGATCTATATAGTAGAAAAGCACTAATTACACCGTAATAGGGACTCTACGAAGTCACAAAACGATTAAAAGAATGACACACTACCCTAAAACGTGAATAGAATGGAAATGTCTAGATAGAGAGACTGAAACCTGGCTTATCAGACAACGAGAAAGATCAAGAGAAGCTTTACGTAGATAGAAAAGTACTAAACTTACGAACTCAAAATCGCCAAAGTCAATGTCAAACCAACCGAGAACTTTAAGTGCACAGATCACTGAGGCATAATAATAGGTATGCAGTGCGTAATACTACTAATACCACATCGTTTATTCTGGATTTCGGGCAGACAGATTTATTTATTCTTCTTGAGTCACATTTTGATCTTGTCAGTCATTTGTTCATTAACCTTGACTGTTTTTTTATGAGCGTGTTTGTGTGTACTGCCTGTTCCATTTATCACATGACTGTAGCTCATTTTTGTCTGATCATAAACACTGAGTCGCGTTTTATCAATTGCATTCTCTGTTTCACTTCTCACCTTTCATGCTAAATGTCTGTTTAGATAAACGAGTGCCTAAATTTAATTTATCTGACGTAACCAGTATTTATCTTCTTACTGTCACCGTCACATAAACGGTGTTAGTCTAGCTTTATTATGCGAAGTCAAATGAAAGACTTATATTCATAGCATATTCATACCTTCATCTTAATCGGTATGATGTTATCGAAACATAAACAATAAACCTAGACGTCATGTTCAGTTTACTATATAATTCTTATACAACTCATCTACTCAGTCCTGTTTTTGTTCAATAATAGTCTCCTTCCAGTTCACACTGTACGATTGTATAATTATTCATATTTTATTTCGTTAGTCATGCTGCATATATTTAAATTATGTACATCACAACTCTGGATAGATTTAAACGCAACGTTTCCACCTATAGTTCTTCTGATTAATCAGTATAAAAGTTGTTTGGTATGAACCTAATTACAGAGTTTATTATTGTTTATTATGTAGCGCATATAGCTCTAAATAGTTGTTTACTGAGACTAATTTGCAACTTTAAAGATATTACTCTTCCCAGCATTTAGTTTGCAATCAAATTTAACTCCTACTTTGGGGATGTAGCGGTAAATAAATCCCCAAAATAAATAGCACTGTAAGTTTTCGACATTGGATGCTGACCATATGTTTTAGTGGACTCATCTAGCTGAAGGCGCTCGGTCAGGCATCCGCACCAGATCACGTGTAGTAACGCCGTGCTCAACATCAACCACAATCGCTAGCCAGATTAGATCAGAGAATCCCGGTATATTGGTCATCGCCAAATATACTCTTCCGATCTCCTCGACTCTGTCTTTTGATTTCTCTTGGTGGGAACGAAATATATTAGAAGGTGTTACTGGTAGAAGCGTTGTCAAACACTGAATACCTGTGACATCATCATTGGTGAGACCGTCGTGATCTGGTACACCTTATTGCAACTGTGAGTCTGTTCCTTTTTGGGATTTTTATATATCATTGCCTTATTTTTTATTTTTTTTAAACATTGTGATTTTTTTTCGTGTTTTTCTTGGATATATATATATTTTCCCCTCGTTCATTATCGTACTTCATATTTCATCATGACTGAACAGACACCTAAAGTACTCAAGCTTAAGACCTTGTCCCCACCTTCGTTTCAACTGATGCCTTTCTGGCCCGACAACATCGAAGCCTGGTTTTGCTACGCAGAAGCCGACTTTTCCGAGCACGGCGTGATCGACACACGTGCACAATTCCTCGCAGTAGTCAAGGCACTACCGCGCGAATTCAACAGGTACGTAACACCTAGTATGTTTACTAGTGATGTTTCCGATCCTTACGAAATCTTAAAACGCTCGATTCTTAAACGAGGAGACCTAACCGATCGACAAAGGTTAGATCAACTCTTCAACAACATCGACCTGCAACACGGTTCTGCGACGGACATGTTGCAACGGATGAGAGAGGTTATAGGCCCAAGAACTTTCGACGAAGGTCTATTCAAACAACTCTTCTTGTCAAAACTTCCCCAACAGGTGCAAGCAGTTCTGGTCTCGTTCCAGAACAACGCCTTAGACGAACTAGCTGTATCTGCCGACCGCATTCTAGAAATTACGAAACCTTCTACTACCGAGGTATTTTCAGTCAAAGAAAAGCCTCACACGACTCAGAATGACATAACCGACTTATGTCACACACTCACGCGTTATCTTAGTCTTCGTACCGACCGTAAGAGATCGCGCACACCACGTAGAAGCATTTCTCGTAAGCGATCTGTCTCTAGACCACGAGAGACAGATAACCCCGACTGGTGCTGGTATCATAACCAGTATGGAAAGTTTTCCAGAAATTGCAGAAAACCCTGCAATTTTCCCAACACGAAACCGACTGATTCGATCGGGAAACTTCCAAGCCGGCACGCGTTAACGGCAACCGTAGCCGGCGAACAAAGCCGTCTGTTATTCGTCACAGATGTGACAACGAGAGTTCGCTACCTCGTCGACACTGGCGCAGAAGTTAGCGTTCTCCCAGCAAATCCTAACGACCGACTTCACGAATCGACCCTAAACTTACAGGCGGCAAACGGAAAACCGATCGCTACGTATGGCAAAAGGTACGTTTACCTTAACGTGGGTTTACGCAAACCCATCCACTGGATTTTCGTCGTTGCAGATGTTTCTATGCCAATCATTGGTATGGACCTTCTACAACACCACAATCTGATCATCGACACTCGCAAACGGAGGCTAGTAGACGGAAACACTAATTTGTCCGTTTGCGTAACTTCTTTTACTGGTTGTAGAGTATCCCCAGTCACAGTTAAACATATGATAGACCCACTCTATCAACCACTACTCGATAAGTACCCTGGGATACAACAAACTCAACCGAAACTACCGTGTGTAACCAGCAATGTTACACATCACATCACGACTACAGGACCACCTGTATTCTCTAAAGCACGACGACTAGCTCCTGAAAAGCTAAGGTTAGCGAAAAACGAATTCGATCACATGATGGACTTAGGAATCATACGACCGTCAAGTAGCCCATATGCATCTCCGTTGCACATGGTCCCTAAAAAGGACAGCAACGATTGGCGTCCAACTGGTGACTATCGGCGATTGAACGCGAAAACCATTCCCGATCGTTACCCGTTGCCTCACATTCACGATTTGACAGCTACCTTGAAAGGTACAACTGTCTTTTCGAAAATCGACTTGGTTAAAGCGTATAACCAAATCCCTATGGCTACTGACGACATACCGAAAACAGCTATCATAACTCCCTTCGGACTCTATGAATTTTTGCGAATGCCTTTCGGTCTAAGGAATGCTGCTCAAACATTCCAAAGATTCATAGACGACGTTTTTCGAGGTCTCAACTTCGTACACGCGTATGTTGACGACTGTCTAATCGCAAGTCCGGACAGAGAAACACATCTCAAGCATCTGGACCTTGTTTTCGAACGATTACAAAAACATGGCATAACTGTAAACGTTCAGAAATGCCAATTTGGAACCGACTCGTTAGACTTTCTGGGACACACTATCGATGCTCAAGGTATCCGACCCCTTAGAACCAAAGTGGCGGCCATTCTGGATTACCCAGAACCGACCACCGTCAAGCAATTACGCACGTTCAACGGCCTGGTAAGTTTCTATAGACGTTTCATACCCAATGCGCATCACTTATGAAACCTCTGACCGACCAACTTCGTGGAAATGCGAAATCCATTAATTTGGACGACACCGCACGAAAAGCATTCTCCACAGTTAAGGAACTGATTGCTAAAGCAACAATGCTCGCACATCAGGACACCCGAGCACCCATTAGCATCGCAGTAGACGCATCCGACTCAGCAATCGGAGGAGTCTTACAACAATGGGTTAACAACTCCTGGCAACCCTTGGCATTTTTCTCTAGAAGGTTGCTAGACACCGAATCGAGGTACAGCACATTCGGTAGGGAACTCCTAGCTATGTATTGTGCTGTACGGCATTTCCAACACTATATCGAAGGCCGTGAATTCACTCTTTTCACGGACCATAAACCGCTCACTTTCTCGTTAAGCTCTCCTTCTGACAAGTACTCTCCCCGTGAGTCTCGACAACTGGACTACATTTCGCAGTTTACTTCAGATATTCAACACATCTCTGGAGCAAACAATGTAGTTGCAGACGCTTTATCTCGCATAACTTCCTTGAACAGTTTCCAAGGAATCGACCTTCTTAAACTCGCCGAGCTTCAAAAAGAAGACAGTGATCTTCAGCACGAGTTATCGTCCACAACACTTAAACTACGCATCAAACAGATGGGAACAGGTAAGGAAACCTTACTTTGTGACACATCTACAGGTAGGGATCGCCCAATCGTGCCGAAACATTATCGACGCAATGTCTTCAACACATTGCACAAACTTTCTCATCCAGGTGTTCGTGCAACCATCAAGCTTATAGCAGAACGATTTTGCTGGCCTGGCATGAATAAAGACGTGAGGGAGTGGGCACGCTCCTGTGTAAGCTGCCAAAAATCTAAGGTTATCAGACACAATAAATGTCCCTTAGGCTCGTTTAAAACTCCCGATGCTCGTTTCGACCATGTTCATCTGGATTTGGTAGGACCTTTACCAGATTCAAATGGATACTCTTATCTCTTAACCTGCGTAGACCGTTTCACTCGATGGCCAGAAGCAGTACCTATCAAGGACAGCACTGCTGAAACAGTGGCCCGCACATTCGTCGAACGATGGGTAGCAAACTTCGGTTGCCCTTCAACCATCACTACAGACCGCGGACGTCAGTTTGAATCTGATCTTTTCCGTCGTCTGACCACACTTTTAGGAATCACTCGCTTCCGAACGACCGCCTACCACCCACAAGCAAACGGGTTGGTAGAACGTTTTCACCGACAACTGAAAGCTTCGCTATCAGCTGCAAACGTTTCACAATGGACCGACGCTCTTCCACTCGTCTTACTAGGTATCCGCAATGCAGTGAAAGCTGACATTGGATACACTGCGGCTCAACTCGTTTATGGAACGACACTTCGACTTCCAGGAGAATTCGTGGATCCTTCGTGCTCTTCGATGAACATGGATCTAACCTCCTACACGAACAGGCTTACAAACGCAATGCGTTCAGTTAAACCTGCTTCCACTCGACCTCAATCAACTGATGTTTTCGTTCAACCTGACTTACATATAGTACACACGTTTTCATTCGTCGAGACTCGCATCGACGACCATTCGAATCAGCATACGAAGGACCCTTCAAAGTTCTTCAACGTGAATCTAAGTACTATATAGTCGATAAGAACGGAACCAACGATAGCATCAGCATCGATCGCTTAAAAGCAGCGTATTTAGAAGGAAATCCTATCCACGTCGATTTTCCTTCGGTACAATCGAACGACACGACTCAGACACTTATAATACCTCATCCGACAACCAACACACACGAAGATACTTCGACAGTATCCGAAAATAAACTTAAAACGACGCGTTCTGGAAGAAGGGTGAGATTTCCAGAACATTTAAACGACTATTGCACGTAAGGCACTTCTCGACATTTTATATTATTTTTTTTTAAAAAAAACAATTTTAATATGCTTATATATTTTTATTTCTATTAAAAAAAAACAATTTTTTTAACGCTATTACGTGCTCATGAGTTTATTTTCCATTTTTTTTCCGCCGACATTGTGTTTTTACGCATATACGAGTGTATTTTCGACATGCACTTACATTTTCTTTTTTCTTTTCCAGGACGGCTGGAAAAGAACGATGACGTTTATGAGGATCCGAAATTTTCATTGTACATTTTCTTTTTTTACTATGTTGTACCTCCGTCCCATATAGTAAGGAAAGACGACCAGACGCTGCTAAATTTAGTAAGCTATCAGAAGAGTGTTTACCAACGACAAACTCGTTGGGTTTAAACTTCTGGCTGGCCACGTCTTAGGGTCGTCACTGCCCCACTAGGGGGGGAGTGATCTGTAGCGGTAAATAAATCCCTAAAATAAATAGCTCTGTAAGTTTTCGACATTGGATGCTGACCATATGTTTTAGTGGACTCATCTAGCTGAAGGCGCTCGGTCAGGCATCCGCACCAGATCACGTGTAGTAACGCCGTGCTCAACATCAACCACAATCGCTAGCCAGATTAGATCAGAGAATCCCGGTATATTGGTCATCGCCAAATATACTCTTCCGATCTCCTCGACTCTGTCTTTTGATTTCTCTTGGTGGGAACGAAATATATTAGAAGGTGTTACTGGTAGAAGCGTTGTCAAACACTGAATACCTGTGACATCATCATTGGTGAGCCCGACGTGATCTGGTACACCTGAATGCAACTGTGAGTCTGCTCCTTTTTGGGGATTTATTTACCGCTACAGGGAAATTCGACATTAAATTGTCAGACAAATTTAAGGATTAGGTTTTGGATTTTGCTTGTTAACTGAAAGGTCATATTGACTAGTAAGTACGAATTCGAAAACCCTATACTTGACAACTAAAATTGATCAGAACTAAGTTAGAAAAATGTCGCTGTTAAGTACTGAGAAATCTTCTGCCCGTCGATGTCTATGATGTGTAACTGGTAGTTTACCAAATATGGATTGGTCATTGTTTGCTGACCTTCTTTATATGAACTTATGAAGTAATACTATAGAATCACGAAAAGACTTGGAAAGACATTGGAAAATTTTGAATTTTATAATTTTTTTCCAGTGACTTACTACACACAAAATAATGTTAATATCGAAATAATGACAAAGTTATTGAATTCAATGAAGGGTCATTTTCTAACTTCATTACACCTGTTATCCCTCTTGAAGGACTATAGGTCGCCTCTCAGCATTCTCCATCCAACTCTCTCGTAAACAATCCTTTCCAATTGTTATTCATCCTTTTGATGTCTACTTCCAATACCCGGTGTAGTGTGTTCTTTGGTTTTCCTGTTTTCTGTTTATCTTCATTATCACAAGTTAACGCTTGCTTCCTGATTCAGTGTCGAAGATGATTCCATAAAGTTCTCGCAGAGTTATTTAGTAAAATATAAAAATACAATAAAACACAAGTAGAAGCTTCGATTTTGTTTGTTACTGTTTGATGCATCGTGTTTAATTTGGTCAATAGATTCACAAGTATAATTTACAATTAGTAATTCCAAATATAGTGTAGTGAACGTAAACACAGGTGAGGACAATCAAGTGTATTTCAACACAAAATTACAGAACATCTAAGTAAAATTTGGGAACTATACTATAAATACGTCATTTCCAAAAATATTGATCAATTGTTTCTGACTTCATTGTTCTTTCGTTTCCACACTAATCATTTTCTTTTCTCTTCTATTCGATCTTCTTAACCTTCTGCCACCAGGCATTTCAGTTTAGATTTGTGGGTGATACATACTACTTATTCTGTTAATTTTCACAGTCCGTACATTTACCACACACACACACACACACACCACGATAGCATGATATAATTCGATAATGAGTGTAGTGTCAGTTATTATGTTAAGCCCAAATACCTTATTCTAGCTGTCGGACAGCCCATTCTATTCATTCTACTTGAGTCACATTCTAACCTTGTTAATTATTCGCTTATCAATCTTGACTGTTTTTATATGAGCGTATATGTGTTTACATTTTTGATCGTATTCATCACATGTCTGTAACTTATTTTTGTGTAACTATAAATATTGATTTACACTTGACTAAATGGGGTTGGCTTACCCGCCATCTCCACTACCCATCTTTTCACTTCTCTTTATTCCATTCGCTTTATATACAAAATACATGTATTCAAAAGTCCATTCTCGTTATTTGACTTATTTAAATCCGTTATTGACTAACGCGATTAAATTCGATGATTATATACGAGGATAGGCGACATAGACAATTTAATAACAATCATCCATTACGATCTCCTTGGAGTCAGAACTCAGGTCACTAAAGTGGAGAGCCCGTCATCAAACATCTTCCGATCGAAATGACGATAAAATAAAGGGCCCCACTAAATGAGGGAAACAGTTATAATCTGTAAATGAATATAAAAATATATGTATATTAATGATCAAACAATATGGGAATTATTTAATTAAGAATAAGTAGTGTATCATCATCAGTGTATATAATGAATAACGATTAGTGAATCAGTATAAGCTAAATTCAAAGGTAACAAGTTAATTAAAGTTGAACTAATATAACAATTTTATGGTTATTATCATTCATTGTCGGGGAATAGAAACAGACATGAAAAAGATCAATAACAAATGGAAAGAGCTGGAAAGGATTGCCCATAACAGGGTTGGATGGAGAATGCTGATGATGATGATGTGTGTGTGTGTAGTTTCAATTTACAGAACTATATTACTTTTATGTAATTAAGTACTACGAAAGGAAAGAGTTATAATAACGGTGACACTTAATAGTGATGTGGATAATAGTAGAATATAATTGTAGTGACTCACTTTTATCACGAGAACACGACTGGTTTAATAAAAACAATTATTATTATAACCAACTGTACCAGTGCTTGTTTTAATGTGCTTTTGTTTAACTGTGCTAATTACAGCCATTTTGTGCTTCCATTACCATCCATCATTGTTTCGCGGTTTTTGGTACTGTTTGCACGTACTCCTTTCTCCTGCTTCCACTTGTACCATTCCTTGGCACGATCTTGGTATTCGTTCGATACCACAAGATGGCCAACGAAATAAATCTGGTTACGTTCAACCTTCGCCTTCTGATTTACTTGGCACATGTTTCTCTGTAGCGGTGTTCATAGTTAATCTCAACTCGACGCCTGTTACTCCTCGTGAAGGAGCAAACGCCGCTCATCAACATTCTCCATCCAACCCTGTTATGGGCAATCCTTTCCAGCTCTTTCCATTTGTTATTGATCTTTTTCATGTCTGTTTCTATTCCCCGACAATGAATGATAATAACCATAAAATTGTTATATTAGTTCAACTTTAATTAACTTGTTACCTTTGAATTTAGCTTATACTGATTCACTAATCGTTATTCATTATATACACTGATGATGATACACTACTTATTCTTAATTAAATAATTCCCATATTGTTTGATCATTAATATACATATATTTTTATATTCATTTACAGATTATAACTGTTTCCCTCATTTAGTGGGGCCCTTTATTTTATCGTCATTTCGATCGGAAGATGTTTGATGACGGGCTCTCCACTTTAGTGACCTGAGTTCTGACTCCAAGGAGATCGTAATGGATGATTGTTATTAAATTGTCTATGTCGCCTATCCTCGTATATAATCATCGAATTTAATCGCGTTAGTCAATAACGGATTTAAATAAGTCAAATAACGAGAATGGACTTTTGAATACATGTATTTTGTATATAAAGCGAATGGAATAAAGAGAAGTGAAAAGATGGGTAGTGGAGATGGCGGGTAAGCCAACCCCATTTAGTCAAGTGTAAATCAATATTTATAGTTACACAAAAATAAGTTACAGACATGTGATGAATACGATCAAAAATGTAAACACATATACGCTCATATAAAAACAGTCAAGATTGATAAGCGAATAATTAACAAGGTTAGAATGTGACTCAAGTAGAATGAATAGAATGGGCTGTCCGACAGCTAGAATAAGGTATTTGGGCTTAACATAATAACTGACACTACACTCATTATCGAATTATATCATGCTATCGTGGTGTGTGTGTGTGTGTGTGTGGTAAATGTACGGACTGTGAAAATTAACAGAATAAGTAGTATGTATCACCCACAAATCTAAACTGAAATGCCTGGTGGCAGAAGGTTAAGAAGATCGAATAGAAGAGAAAAGAAAATGATTAGTGTGGAAACGAAAGAACAATGAAGTCAGAAACAATTGATCAATATTTTTGGAAATGACGTATTTATAGTATAGTTCCCAAATTTTACTTAGATGTTCTGTAATTTTGTGTTGAAATACACTTGATTGTCCTCACCTGTGTTTACGTTCACTACACTATATTTGGAATTACTAATTGTAAATTATACTTGTGAATCTATTGACCAAATTAAACACGATGCATCAAACAGTAACAAACAAAATCGAAGCTTCTACTTGTGTTTTATTGTATTTTTATATTTTACTAAATAACTCTGCGAGAACTTTATGGAATCATCTTCGACACTGAATCAGGAAGCAAGCGTTAACTTGTGATAATGAAGATAAACAGAAAACAGGAAAACCAAAGAACACACTACACCGGGTATTGGAAGTAGACATCAAAAGGATGAATAACAATTGGAAAGGATTGTTTACGAGAGAGTTGGATGGAGAATGCTGAGAGGCGACCTATAGTCCTTCAGGAGGGATAACAGGTGTAATGAAGTTAGAAAATGACCCTTCATTGAATTCAATAACTTTGTCATTATTTCGATATTTACATTATTTTTGGTCAACCATACTTTTCCAGTTTATATTGATAACATGTATTTCCGGTAATTATATACAAATATTTATAAAGTTTAGTCACATTTTAAGATTTCAATAATCTAGCTTCAATTAACTGATGACTTCAATTAGTGAAATTTCTAAAATCTCCACAAAATTCATTTTGATAATAATCATCTGCTCACTAGTGACTGACTTCAGGAGATACTCCTGGAGTTCTAGTGAAAAGTCGTTACCAGTGAAGTTCAACCAGGTCTGTTGTGAGAAATCAGTTCACTGAAGACAATGGTGTACGGTGGCGCAACTTCGTGGATTGGTTGAAGTTAGACATTAACACCGTTGGATCCCGGATCAGTGGTCTAGTTCGTTAAATGCCTGGCGCGAGACTGATAGGTCCTGGGTTCGAACCCCGCGTAGTGTGGAATCGTGGATGCGCACTGCTGAGGAGTCCCATACTAGGACGAAACGGCCGTCCAGTGCTTCCAGGTTTTCTATAGTGGTCTAGCTTCAATCGACTCATGATTTCAACCAGTGAAATTTCTAAAATCTCCACAAAACCCATTCTGATAATCTAGTAATCCTTTAAAGATAATATACATAAATTTACATCTATACAGCAATTAACCAGTCAAATTGAATTAAGTAATGTTATAAATTTAAAGCCTGGCTAATAATCATATGACTTATTCGTCAATCGAAATACAGACTTATCCAATCTTAGTATTATGTCAAAACCAATGATGTCCGACCGGTATGAACAGTATAGCGTCGATATTGATTTTTTTTTCCCTCCTAGCTCTTTCAATTGAGTTCAAAACACCAATAACAGCTTCCAGGATTGATATGAACTATACTCAGCATATGATTTATGATTAAGTATTTTTCATATATAAGATTTCATCCTAATTATTAATCAAATATAGATGGATCAATCAATAATATAAATGAGTGTATTTTCAACTAGATTTGTCGTCGTTGTTATGATTTTATGTCCGGCTTTTTATTACGCGATTTGTCCACCGATCAAAATACGACTTATGCGATCTTCGCATTGTACCAAAACCAATGACGTTCGATCGACATGAGCAGCCTAGCGCCCTCATCGGTCCTCTGTTCCCCAAACCCGTCCTGTTAAGTTCAGAACGCCAACAACAGTTTTCACTATGCGAATCATTTACTTCAAACACAATTAGTTTATATACCGGCCAAACAGACAGCATCACACCATGAAATAGAAAATAACAATTATACAAGACCAAGCCAAAATGTGGCTATGAACGTGGGGAACTGTAATGAATAGACTGGGTATAACTCAAGAACAATAAATCGTATCATAATAATCTATAGGTCAAAATGAAGCCTAGAATAAGAGGAATACAGATATACACAATCTAGTTACTGAATAGTCATAAAATAAGAATATATAGATAATATCAGTCCACTAATAACTCTGAGATCTATGGGAGAGAACAAACCAGATCCCAGCGGAGGAAGAAATCAGGAAGAACAATTGGAAGTGGATAGGACATATACTGAGGAAAGCACCCAACTGCATCACAAGGCAAGCCCTCATCGCTTGGAATCCTCAAGGCCGAAAGAAAAGAGGGAGACCAAAGAAAACATTACACCGAGAATGGAGACAGACATGAAAAGAATGATCAAAAATTGGATAGAACTAGAAAGGAAGGCCCAGGACAGAGTTGGTTGTTGAATGCTGATCGGTGGCCTATGCTCCATTGAGAGTAACAGACTTAAGTAACTAATTAATAGTTCTCAGAAGTTACTCGTAATTTAATCTTCACTAGGATATAACACAAAGACCTATCAAATGCAATTTACATAATGAAAAACACAGTGTAGGGGATAAAAAGGCAAAAGCTTATCTCAACTAAATAGATCAAAAAAGATAAGATCAATGAATGAGTATGTACGCGCAAAATGTTTATTTAAGGATAATTTATCATCAGTTTAGTGGTTGTGGAGATTGTTAAGCTTTTGATTGAAATCATGAACCGATTGATGCTAGACCACCATGAAAAACCTGGGAGCACTGGACGGCCGTTTCGTCCTAGTATGGGACTGTTAAGCAGTGCGCATCCACGATCCCGCTCGCGGGATTCGAACCCAGGGCCTTCAGTCTCTCGCGAGAACACTTAACCTACTGGACCACTGAACCGGCATCCATTGGTGTTAATGTCTAACCTCAACCAATCCACGAAGTTGCGCGACCATCTTCCATTGTACTGAGGTAGACACCTGTTTCTACCCGACACGGATTAACTCCACTGGTCATTGCTTCTCACCAGAACTCCGAGATCGTGGATGCGCAACGCTGAGGAGTCCAACAATGGGACGAAACGGCCGTCCAGTGCTTCCATATTTTCAATGGTGGTCTAACATCAATCGGTTCATGATTTCAATCAAAAAATAATTCACCAATTAACAAATAAACAGAGATCAAAAATCATCAGAACAGTCCGTGACCCCATACTTTATCTTATATATATATAGTTCCAAAGTAACATTCATACACTTGTTTAGCTGATAGAAAGCTTTTATGGAATATCAAGATGGTCAGTTACTTGTAATCACGAGTTGTTGTGTATCATTTATGAGAAAAAACTTAGGTTTCATCGTTTGACATCTGGGCTGAAGAATACGATTTATCCTTTATTGATGTCCAGAGCCTTAGTTGTTTTTGTAATTAATTATGTGTATAAATATTATGGTAAGAAAATAAACGCTCAAGATGTTTTTGGTATAAAATGATGTTTATTTGAATGATTGATAACTTTAGGTCAGTCTAATTTTTATTATTATCTCCAGGAAGTAAGTGATTTCAAGATGTCAACAGCAGGAATGATCCTTTCGGAAATATAAATCTGTATCCAGTGATGACAATGAAGAAATGGATGCAGCGAAGGTAGATATGCAAAGACTAACAAACTCCGTAAGGCTAGTGAAGAATCTAACGATGACAATTTTGATATTTGTGCTGGATTTTATTTTTCCCGGTCACTAAGCGTCGAAAAAGGTTTTGGTTAATGGGTCGAATGTTTGAGATGAAGCACATGCAGTCATCTTCTCTGTTCTCCAGCGACCACTGAGGGTGACCTCCTGTGTATGGACTGTTACTGTTATGATATAAAGTCATGGGTCCTGTAAGTGGATACCACACTGTAGATATCAATGAGCATTATATGAGAGCGTAACATGGTCCTTCATAGGGCCTCCTCAACAAAATGATTTAATATTCCTGATTAATTTCTTTTCACTCGATGTATTAACAGTAGTTCGGTCACTCAATAGAAATAGCTATATAATTGCGTGTTCAGTTTGTGATGAAATTGTATGAAATTCTTCTCATATACCCTGGTATGGTCGAGAGTGGGGAGAGGCAGCTCTCACATGGCCACGTGCATACAACGATTGACAGGGAAGTCCTAATCACTTCCTTCTCGCACCACGGGTGTTGTTCACGAAATTGAGAGGACGAAAAGCAAATGTCCGGTGCTTAAACCAGATTGGTGGACACGGAGAGTTCACCTAGGGGATTTTGAAAATCCTAATTCCAAACCAATGGTGCACATGTGCTCCAGGATTCTGAAGGAACAAGTGAAGTATGAACCTATTGTTAGTTACTGGCTAATATGGGACTGCATCTACTGCCTTGTGGGTCAGACTTTTAGATCTAAGGCACTGGGTGTGGCCTCCTAAAAAAAACATCTGCTTCGGCTTGAGCACCCGGGTTATGTCCCAGTCCTCAGACAAATCGAATGATTTATGTGGCGCATATCTATTTGGTGCCTCCTTGTACCAATGTTTATGTGCTTAAGTAAAAAAAATTGTGATGGAATTATTAAGAACTGAAAGCTGAATATTATATTTCATTATACAATACATATGACAAAATTATATACAACTACAGTTTAAGAAAATGCCATAGTCTGAAAGAATATTTTCTTCACTGAAACATCGACATTCTGTTTGTTATTTCATTGAAATCATGAACTGATCAGTGTTAGATCAGAGAAAACTTAGGACATACCCACGATTCCACACGCGGAACTCGAACCCAGGACATTCGATCTCGCATGAATTATTTAATTGTACCTACTTTGAATACTGTAGGTAAAGGACCTGTGTCATTATAACTCTTGAAGAAGTGTTAGTTTTCACTTGTTGCTGATTAGGCTCATTTGTTTTTAGATAAACTAGTAACTATGATCACGATAAACTTGTGTTTAATGAACTTTCCATTAATTCGTCTGAATCACATGGAAATTTTGATCGGATCAATCACGGGTAAATTTTTAAGAAACAGAAGAGTAGATCTTTATGAATTTTATTCCCCCCCCAACTCACCCCGTAAGAAACATGTTACTCCAATCTTAAACTAACCCTCAGATTATCGAACACAGAGTTCTAGCTTAGCCAAAGTCATAACAAGTAAGCTATAATATCGGTTGACATGTTAAGTCCATATACCTTTCTAACAAAACTTAATAGATGATGGCTTGTGACTTAAGGCAATATCGAATCAATCCTCAAAGGATACACATAAGCCAATAAGAGATTGATCAATTACAGTCTTAAACATCAATCAGGAGATCCGAACAAACATTACAAAATGAATCTAAAACTTAATGTCATTTATAGTAAACATGTAAGATTATGATTAGTGAATAAACAATACATAACTATATAAGGCCAAAGGGAGTCTAAATGGTGATGGTGAATGTTTAGTGCTATCATTGTTGGGCTTCTTTATTGATCGTGCCTTATTGCACAGTGATATACAGTAAAAGCTTCATTACACATTAACAGAATTAAGAAATTACAATATGGGTATAACTACTTTATCAGTGGACAACAATTGGAATGGTAACAGTTATTTCCGGGTCATATAAGAGATCACTAGTAGTGAGACACATGAATACAATAATTATTTAAGTAATTATTACTTATATTGTAGTAAACGAGAACACAGGTGAAGACAACCAAATGTATTTCAACATGAAATTACAGAATCTCTTAATGAAATCTGAGATCCATACAGCAGATACTTCATTTGCAATCTGTCAATCCATTGTTTCAGACTTCATTGTTCTTTTGTTTCCACACCAAATCATTCTCTGTTCTCGTTCTCTTCTCTTTAAGTTTAACCTTGTGCAACCAGGTATTTCACTTTCAATTGGCGGTTGATATATACTACTTATATCTGTCAACATTAGTAGCACACGACAATATGATAGAAATATATAGGACAGTTCCTAAAGTTCGCTTTTGCTTTTTGCCCATACCGAAATACTAAAGTTAAGATTGTAGTGACCTACTTTTATCAAGAGAACGCGATTGGTGTAATGGAAACCATTATTATCATAATCAATTATACCAGGGATTACTTTACCGTACTTGTTTGTTTAACTGTACCAAAATACATACATTCTTCCGTTGATTGTGACCTTGCACGCACTTACGTTTGCTCAGTGATCCCGCTTGAACTCCTTTGGCACGATCTCAGTATTCTTTCGATACCACGAGATCGCCAACAAATATATCTCACTACAACCTCCAATCACCTTCTGATATCTGGTACACAACCTTCTTGTCAGTGGTGATCATAGTCAATCGCGACTCGACCCCATGCTACAAGATCAATATTTAACATGTCAGCAACTTGAACAAGAAATCACTCTGATAAAAGAAATTAGATTTCATTCATTGTGAAGTGGGTGTAACAATTACTCTCGCTCTCTTTGATCGGTTCTAAGACATCAAATAATTAGATATCAAGTCTAAAGAATAATAATTACCTATTTCTAAGTTACGATGTTTAGATTTCAAATAAACTGACTAATAAAGGAGAATTTTCTGTGATTGGTTCTTTCTTTTAAAGATATTTCTTGAAAGGAGCATAAAAAGAAAGTAGGCTATTTGGACTGAGTAGCTAAATGAACAATGTGATGGCATTCGAAGCGAACGGTAATAGGTTTTAGACCGGGAGTAAATATCAATTCTGGTAGGCGCATAGCACTGGATGATGTTCATTGAAATGCCTTCTTTCTTTGTTGTGAAGGAGGCTTTGATGATCCTTGGTCCATGAGATTCCCATCCTATAAGTGCCTTTCGTGCTCGTTTGGACAGCATCAATGCAACTCTTTGTGTATGTGGAGCATTTTCTTCTTCATGGCCGGAGTATAACAGAATTTCTCCTGAAGTTAGTCGTTGTTGTCCAACTTGTGTCCAGTGTGTTTCACTGATCCCAAGCACCTCTAGGTTGTAACTCCTCATTTCTGCAGCGATTTGGAAGGCTCTCCCGGTGTCCCACATTGTACGAACATTCCATGTACCTAAATAAATGGTTGCTCTGGTTGTCAGAAGAGACATCGGCCTCGTAACTTCCGAAGGAATTCGGCTTTTATCATGAGGCGTCATAGTTCTTCTAAATGAAGACCTTCTGACTCCCAGGGAAGAGTTTAAAAGGTTTGAATAATTTTTTCTGGTTAGCGTTTTTTTTAGCGAGTTAGTTTTCTACGGGATGGGGTCGCTAACCCATGCCCAACCCTCCTCCTTTATCCGGGCTTGGGACCGGCAGTAGCCCCCGGAGGGACTCCAGGCGGAGTTATCAATTCTGGGATGCAGGTATATTTAGCTGACAAATCATAAATAGGACGAAGTGGCGCACGTCCTGGGTTCTACTGCTAGCCATCATTCATCTCTGCTGAGAAAGTACACATGGTTTTACGTACTTTTTAAAATACTGATTGTTATTTAAACATTTACAAATAATTGAAGACGGCTTAGGTTTTCCACAAAGTTTTCCATATTCTCTGTGCGTTACTAGCATCTTGGGTCATTTTTTCATGCTTGTAGCTGGTGAGTTCTACATATTCCACTGTAACCTTCATCAATGATTGTATTTCAAGAGTTAAAAATAGGTATGTAAGGGAAAATACTTCCCCCGAAATAAATAGTTCTTTAAATCTTAAACATTGATGCTGACCTCATTATTTTTACTGGACACATCCTCGCTGAAAGCGCTCGGTTGTGTATCCACATCAGTTCACGATTGGGTGCGTCGTGCTTCACTTCTCTCGCAACAACTAGACAGATTAGATCAAACGCCTATCAACATACCGACAACCTTAAAAGTATAACTTGGAACTCCTTTATTCTTAGCTTCTGACTTGACTGAATTTGTATGTTTTAATTATGAAGTTGCTACGAACGAAGGGATTGTCAAACCTTCGATATCTGTAGCATCTTTAGGTAGATTTTCATAAATCTGTGTTTAATGTCTTTTTTTATCAACTGAATAGTCATTGTTAACAGAATATCCAAGACATGTACCAGTTTTATCTGAATACTAGTTATGTGCACTATTGAGGATTAGTGTTACTTTGGATGGATGGAATCAGTGATTATAAAACTAAAAATATGAGCAAGCTAACGCTTATGTCAATAAACTGGATTTCCAACATTATTCAATTGATGATTTTAAAGTGTAATGAATATAACGAGATAAATCGAACGATTTATGCGCAATTACATTTCAGTAATTGAGATCACAGGCAAATAAACGAAAGAAGGTTAGATAATCAGAGTTTATTTTGTAAGCAATGATGGATAGTGGCGAGCAGTGGAATCCAGGACGCGTGTTTCGTCCTGTTTGGGACTCGACAGCTGGATGTACCTGCATCTCAGAGTTGATGTTCACTCTGGGACTCGAATTAAGGCAATATCGAGGCATACGCACAGTAAGCACATATGCCGATAACAGACTGATCAATTGCAGTCCTAAACCTCAATGAGAAGATACAAGCCAAATAATACCAAGTGAATCAGAGAGAGTTCTTCAGTTTTAAAGACAACACTATATATATTCACATATAGTACATAACTCTAGAATAATAGGAAATAATCAATAGGAAGATAGATAGATCAACTGGTATTTCATGACCTAATTAGGGTGTGCACAAGTGATTTTGTAGGAAGTCCTAACATCTCTTATTAAATAGTTAGAAATGCAGTCAACCAAAAATTCAAATATCGTTTGGTTTTTTTCAAAGACCTAAGTTAATTCTGTAGTGTTTAACCATGCCCAAATGAGCTATTCTAGCTTTCGGACAGACAGATTTATTCATTCTTCGTTGAGACTAATTTATGGACAACCTTTCAGCGACGCTAGAGTGACTTTGGGAGTGTCTACTTAATAACTAGAACCAAATGTGGATTACAAACCTGTGTGAGGAATTCGAATTATGACTTACAGTTGATGGTTAAGGTTAGGAATTAGATTTACGTTTTTCATCATTAGCTGACATCAGCGATAATTCCAAAACTCTATTTAGCCAAATGGATAAGAGAATTTCGCGCCAAAATCCAAGACATGTTATCTTATACCTGATTCTTTCGTCTATATATTATAGTCTCGCCTATACTTCTCGAATCACAATTTGACTTTGTCAATTATTCTCTTATCAACCTTGATTGTTTTTATATGAGCATATATACATGTATCTCTTACCATATTCATCACGAATATGTAGCTTATTTGTATCTGACTATAAATATTGAGTCACGCCATATTAGATGAAGTTAACATGCTTGCCTTCTCCGCTTTCTCTAAATTCATTTTTCATATCTGCCGAAGTATACAAATGCTTGAAATAAATTCCTTCAATGTAATCCATATTTGCCTTCTTATTACCGCCGTCACACAAACGGTGTGCCCTGGTACGGCCGAGAGTGGAAAGAGTCCGCTCTCCCTCTCGAAATGCTCTCACATGGCTACGCGTATATAGCCTCTCCCAGGGAAGTCCTACTCAATGCCTCCTCGCACCACGGTGTTGTTTACGAAATTGAAAGGACGAAAAGCGAACGCTCGGCGCTTTAACCGGGTTGGTGGACATAGAGAGTTCACCTAGGGCAGTTGGAAAACCCTCATCCCAAACCAATGGTGCCATGGGCTCCAGGATCCTAAGCAGAACAAATGGAGTAGGAACCAATCGTTAGTCACCGGCTACCGTGGGCCTGCATCTCCTTACGATGCCCCACTGTCTTGTGGATCAGACCTTCAGGTCGAAGGCTCCGGGTGTGGCCACCTAAGAAAACCACCTGGTTCGGTTTGGGCACCCGAGCAGTATCACAGCCCTCACATATATCAAATGAGATGTGTGGTGCATATCTATTTGGTGCCTTCTTGTACCAATATCTATGTGTTAAACTAAATAAATAAAAAAGGCTTAGGTGTAATATATGGAGTTAAATGGCAGATTTACGTTCAGAGCACATTGATACATTCATTAAAACTGGAATCAGATCAGCGGGCTATAAAAATTCCTAGAATTAGGAACTTCCTAAGAAATGACAGTCACCGCCAATGGTTTATGGATATGACAGGAAGAAAAGTCAAATTCGATTGATCTACTCAATATGAGTTTTGTTCAACATTATTTCTGTTTTGATTCAATACAATGATTATTCAGTGTAGTATTCAGTTTTGTTTTCTCGTATGACTTTTTTATTCTGTATAGCATCAGATATTCTTGTATTCAATGGACATGAACTATACTCAGCATGTGATTTGTTATAACCCTAAGTATTTATCATATATGTGATTTCACCTTAATTATTATTCAAAGTGTATTTTCGACTAGGGTCGTCATCGTCATGTTTTGAGGGTTAATAAATCATCACTTATACCAGTCTTTGTGTTCTTACTTTCGCGTCGTGGGGATCGCAGAGGTTTTTCGTTTCGAGTATAAGTGTTAAGTGTTCCCGAAACAATAATCAGTGACGACCACATACAACAAGTGCATTCAAACAACAAGACTTATCATTTATAGATCGAACAAACTTATTATATTGTTGATAAGTGTCAATAAATAGTTACCTTCCATACATTTTTTTGCTTTGGAGTTGTTTTTTTATGTCTGTCTGTTTATTAAATTTAATCAGACCTATGAGGTTTTGTCGCCAAGTCATTAAAATCATAACACTAACATCTAACTTTTTTAATAATTGGATTCATGTGTTGACCATCACTGGAAACCTCGAAGTACTTGACAGTTGTTTCATCCTAGTATGGGATATCTCAGCAGTGCGCATCCACGATCTCGCAAGCGGAACTCGATTTATGAATTCAATTACTGAAAATTACTACAATCTCTACAAATCACCATTCTAATAATCTTCTAACTTGTTATTAGAAAGACTTACATTCAATGCATATTGATCATTGGAATTCATTCGTATTATAAATTAAATATTCTAAGTGAATAATAAGTAGTTTCAACTGTTATGAGATGTACTAAATAAAATTCCAAGCAAATCCCAAGTAGTATTCCGTTGATAAGTTTATTCGTAAGCTTCAAAGTTTACAAAAAGTAGACAATTCAGCAATATTCAAAACACAGAGCGACATAAAAGAGGAAATCAGCATTATTTCCTCCGGACAGACGAAAAAGCTGACATTTTGGCGCGTCTCCCCCATTATTTTCCAACGCATTTTCCCCTTTATTTGGTTGCTTAGGTTATTCTTCTATAAAACATTTTGTTTAATTTCCAGAATACGTTTTTTTCACAGCTGCAATTTAGAAAATTTGTTAATTCCATGGAAACATCCAACTACATGATTAAGATATGCATGAGATCGAGGTTCAGAAAGAACGATCCATCTAACAAACAGTTCTGTTATTAAGGAACATGGATAAACCTCAACTCATGATATATCTGAAGTAAATAAATTGTCCATGTGTCTGGAAAGATAAGTAGTTTCATGTTTTGATAATATTAAGATTAATCACAACATACGATAATGTAAATGACAGTCAGTATCTATGTATTATATCAATAATAACTATCAATAACCGAAATGGGGACTAAGAGTACAGGAATATGGAAGCTGTTCTGTTTACACTGTAATTCATTCAAGGAGGGCGAAAAATACTTGAAATAACTGTTGCAAGATTTGAAAGAATGTAATCACACTAATAAATACAATAAATTTTATTAGTTTATGTAGGTACTGTGGGATTATTTATTTATATTATTTATTTGAACACATAGATATTGGTACAAAGAGGCATTAAATACATATACGCCACACAAATCTCATTCGATATGTCTGAGGGCTGTGATACTGCCCGGGTGCCCAAATTGAAGCAGGTTGTTTTCTTAGGGGGCCACTCCCTGAGCCTTCGACCTAAAGGTCTGATCCACAAGGCAGTGGAGCATCGTAAGGAGATGCAGTCCCATGGTAGCCGGTGATCAACGATTGGTTCATACGCCATTTGTTCCTTCAGGATACTGGGGCTTATGTGCACCATTGGTTTGATATCAGGGTTTTCCAACTCCACTGAGTGGATCCTCCATATCCACCAACCCGGTTAAGGCTTTGGACATTCGCTTTTCGTCCTCTCAACTTCGTAAACAACACCCCCGCCTCGAGAATGCAATGAGTAGGACTTCCCTGGCAGAGGCTATATACGCGTGGCCATGTGAGAGCATTTCGAGAGGGGGAGCGGACTCTTCCCACTCTCGGCCGTACCAGAGCATTTGGGGGCCATTTGTGGGATATTACACAACAAATTGAAAGTAGTTGTCACCATTAACTGTTCAAAGCATTCCCATTCTTTTTATTCGTAAAAATTGAAAACAGACTGATCAAAATACTGAATATATTTACAAAACTTCATATACGTTTATTGAAATCCATTATTTATTATTTTGAGCATAATATGACTGATTAATAGAACATTTCGTAATGGTAACAAAATTGTTTAAGGTTAAAAAAGCAGTGTGTCAGCGAAAACTGTCTTGTAAGTGAAAAAAATAGTCCTTCAGATCATTCGAAAAGTAGATCACAATATATCTAAATTATCCTTAATGACTTTCATTAATCTTTTGAAATATATAACGGACAAAAAACTGAAACTTCTTAATTTATTTCAATAAGAACATGGTCGAAAGTAATTGGTCAGAACCCATTCAATTAAAATGAGATCATATTATTCTACGGGTTGGGAGAATTCGCTCTTCCACTTGAAATCCTCTCACATGACCACATGTATACAGCCACTCCCACGAAAGTTCTACTAAATACCTTCCAATGAAGGGACTGTTGTTCACAAAGTTGAGAGGAAAAAAGCCAATGTCTGGTGCTTCAACCGGGTTGGTTGGATACAGAGAGTTCACCTAGGAGAGTCTTAAAACCCTTATGAGCTCCAGGATAAATGGCGTATGAACATATTGGTGGTCACGAGTTACCATGGGACTGGATCTCCTTACGTTTCTCCACCGACTTGTGGATTAGACCTCTAGGTCAAAAGCTCAGGGAGTGATTCCCTAAGAGAACCACCCGCTTCGGTCTGGGTACCCGGACAGTATCCCAGTCCTCACATAAATCGAATGATAAAGTGTGGTGCATATGTATTCAGTGCCTCTTTGTGCCAATGTTTCAAATTAATTATGGTAACTACTTATATTAAATCATCTAAATCGTTTTTTTAGCCCATGACAACAAATCAACCAATGATTTTATGGATTGATACCACTTCATAAGTTGACCATTTTAAATTCGATATTTCGGTATTAAAATATATGGTGACTATACATACACATTTCTCTTAAACCAACGAAAACCTCCATGTTTTAACAAACACTGTCTGTCAACCAACATTTTTCACTTGATATTTATGTCATATGTGAAAATAATTGGAAGGTGTCACACGGTAAACCACATTTGTAATTTTTACTTGATTATCAACCAATGAATTGCGAGTTCGTACCTTATCTTAAATATTGATGTTTGAGCAGTCAAGTAGCACAGACATAGCAATGCTTCACAGCTGAGTTACACTGTAATTTGTACAAAAACGACAAAAGTAACCATGGATAATAGTTAATATTTTAGATTAGGATGTAATGTAGGACTTGTTTTTTACTATACGTTTATTCCCGTCAGAAGAAATTAAGATTTCAGTATAATTTTATTCGTTAACCTAAACTGTTAATACTAATGATAATAATTAGGAACACTCGAAGACAAAACTACAATTCAGTTATTATTTTTATCTATTTGTGAAGATTGGGTAGAAGTTCGTACTTATGACGTAAAAAATGTCTATAGTAGGGTTGTAGACGTACACTGCTGATAGGTCCCATACTAAGATGAATCTGATATTCAGTGCTTCCTACTTTCAAGTGGTCGTCTAAGATCAGTTTTTAATATCAAACATGACACTTAACTTAGCATCATATATAATTATCTTGATGACTCTTATGTGGCAAAATTAGGCATTTATTTTGCAAGTATCTCTCAGGAATTTTCAAGACTGCAGAACTTGAAGTTATAGATTAGGCTGGATCATAGTTTACATTTGAACTTGTATATTGACCCATTAATAACAAGTGAAACATCATATTGTTTGTAACAACTATTTTTAAATTCACTTAAAACCACCAGTTCATTGTAGTCTCATTGACAAACTTTCTCAAAAACAAGGACAACAGACGCTATCTGAAGTTAATGCGATCCATTTCATGTTACAGATATAAATTTATTTTATAAATAAAATGTTCGAGGGGATTAATTCTTAACAAACAAGTTGAAAGTAATTCAGTCTACTGACCAAGAATATAATAAACTACTTTATACAATCAGTAAGCCCGTATGCTTATGGAAAGTAATTATAAGCACTGGTTATCAGGAAATTGATTTACTCAATGTACATTCCCTACGAACAATATTCGTCAGACATTACATTTATGAAATTAAATGATAACATTAAGTGGATTAACTTCATGTTGCGCTTCTTAAAATGGACCAGATATGACTAGTTGGATTGTATCACTGAAGCGAAATCGAAATATACGAAGTCTTATCGACATAGATAAGTAATCAAAAGGCCACATTTTTTACCATACTTAATAGAGTTTACACAGACTGTGGCAGGCTGGAAGAAAGTTACGGATGACCAGACCAAGAAAGTAACAGTTCATAAAATCTCTCAAGCACAATACAACCTGGTTAGAGCATGTGTGATCGTCCTGACCATTAGTCGGGTGACATACCTCAGAATCAGTCCGACGACCCAAGTGTATTCATTTCTTTTCCTTAGGATCGCCATTATATTTTGTGGATCCATTCTTCTTGTACGTGTAATATTGTTCGTGTTTAATCTTTCCTTACTATCATTAGCATTATCACACTAATCATTCTGATGCCCATCCGGCTTTCTCGTGATACGGTAAGTTAGCTCGATGCACATGCATTGACCGTCTTACGTTGCTCTAAACTGACTGACAGCTAACCACTGACGGGTCAACAAAATTATAGGTGCTTGGAATACGTCCATGCTTAATGAAGAACATTACTGTATACCATATTTTAAAAACTGCCAACAAAATACCCCACTAGAAGTACAAAACTGTGTAACCAACTACAGCTCTTCACAGCACTGATTGCATGTGATAAAATCAAGTAACGATATTGGCCACTAGTCAAAAATGTTACACTGGTTGTGGGCGACCAATAACAGAATAAAAGACCACAAACCCCAGACTGCCAACAACTAGAACGCTGATCCGGCTGCCGCAAAATCTCGATGGGAGGCTGACAAGAATCTTAACAACCTACTGAATCAAAATTACATAGCAGCAGCCTGAGCAGTAACTTTCCATTGGAGGGAGGATTATGACTACAGACCAACCATAAATTCGAAAGCTCCAAGCATTTCAATCCATAAAATTGTACATAGTAATATGCAAAGATATTAAAGCAGACACTTGGATCCAGCAGCAAATATCAAAGGAGGGTGAAGACACGTTCTGCGCTACCCTGTGCAAACTAACACAACACATTGCATTGACTGTACAAACACTAAACATAAGTAGGTAAACGCCTATCCTACCACTTCTTTGTGGATAAACCTTAGGTCGTGTGACGCGTATGTCCAACATATGGATGTGGAGTTACTAGCATATTAAACCATCATTGCAGTGATATGTTAAAATAAAGATGCTTGAGTATCGTATGTAACAACTGGATACAGCCTGATGGTCCTAAAACTACATGCTTGAAATTAGCATTCAGTATACGTAATAACTAAACTTCAGCGACGGGTCTTAAACCTCTCCAATAACCACGTAAATTACTTCAGGAAACGTAAACCTTGATCAACTACATGAATTGTGCCTACGACAAGCCACACACTGCCATAACCCGAATACGATGTACGAAAAGACTTATTAGAAATGAAAAACTATGGTATTTGAATAATCAGTGTACAGAGGTGTGGGGACTAGATCTAAAACACCGGTCAATTCTCGAACTTGGCCAAAATGTCAGTTTCTCGGAAAAGGAAATACTCCTGCAAGCATTATACTCAAATTAAACTGTACTTACATTTTCGTCCAGTACGACTTTAGTACCACCGTATTCAGGAAGGAAAACCTTGTCACCAACATTGACACACACAGGAACAACTTCACCTTTCTACAGAAAGTACAATTAATAAAAAGTAACTTACTTCATTTCTCGATCCAGGGCCATGTGCAACCACAGTTGCTTCAAGAACCTTGCCCTTAGCTTTCTCCGGTATCATGATCCCACCTTTACTTCTGGTTTCAGCTTCAAAACGTTGGACCAAAACACGGTCATAAAGAGGAGCAAACTTTTTAAATGCACGAGCAGCCTTATAACATAGTTAACAGAGCAAGAAACCAACCATGACACCAACCAGCAGATTCTCGAAGCGCAGTTACAGCAGGCTCTCACGAGTTAATGCGCAAACCTGAACAAACAAAACCGTTTAACACTACTTTCAATTGTCCAATACCTAATGTCATACTGTCAGGCTTATGTACTTCAGATAACTTTTGTGCACTTGCTTCTTGATTTTACGACATGGTTTCTGTGGCTTCTAATCTAGCTATCCAACTGTACTTGTTCTATTGAGTTGAGCAGTTATTTGTAGGTATGTACATCTTAAAATCTGTGTGAATAACTTTGTCCCATGAATAAGGAATTTCTGCAACCGGGAGCCGTCACACTTATCAGCAGATGATCGGTTGCTCGTGATATGTGATCCTTCGAATCACAAAGTAAAAGGGCTGAGAGAAGACTAATGTCAGAAATAAATAGATAAATCGCTAATGGATTATAGTATAACAGCTCACGTGAAATTGAGTTTGTTCACAAATAATTCGATTAAGTCATTTTGTTAAATGATTAACGAACCGAATCATTCGTACAACAACAACAACTTATCTATATCATTGTATCTTTATTATTGTTGCGAATGTATGAACATGTATGCTTGAGCATTGCTTGCTGCCCACGCATTTATTCACACTGCTGGCCTTACTACTAACCGCTCCATTGATTCGATGCTTCATTCATTCCACTATGTATATTTATGTCCATGTTATTCATGTTCATTGCTCTCGCTCGCTTAATTGTACTCGCTTACTCGTATTCATATTCGCCGACTCACTTGTTCGCTCGCTTGCCTGCTTGCCTTTCGACACAATCGCTGACTCACTCACAACTCTTCTATGCTTGTTTAACGCATCTGTAATTTCGGATATCTGTGTGTGGTCACGTAATAAACGTAATCAACGCTTCGTAATCGCCTTCTGATTAATATACCGTTGGGGCGTTACATAGGACGGTTATCAAGACGAACTGTATACGAAGTTTAAGGATTATATTGAATACCGGCCACCACAATAGTTAGGCAAGGGTAAATGTAACAAGTAGACGGAGATGATAAGAGACGAAATTAATGAGTACACGCTAATTATCATGTTATTGTGGGTAGTAAATATAACAATGAAACATAAATAGGGAGATGTTCATCCTGTACACAGATATTACCTCAACCATTCGAGCTGTTCGAAGCTCTTCTTCTCTCTTGAACTTGGTATTCACACGCAGTGATGACGGTCAAATGACATTTCTCTCACCACTAAGGAGAAGCGATCATGCAGTCATCTTATTCAAGTTTATGACTTAGATGGCCTGTCAGAAAGTTACTCCGAACCGTCCTAATATATGTAAGGCAAGCATGGAAGCACTGAACTCTTCATCGTCGGCTGAAAATTGGGTAATTTACTCAGGGGCATCATTAGAAGTGCCATGGACTCATCTCAGGCAGTTAGACAATCAGGTAACTTAACCATATATGCTCTGGACTGTCCCAAAAAAGAAGCACGGCCATCCCTGGATAGACCGGGGCACTTGATGTTTACTAAGACAAAAGAAGTAATGTTGGAACGTTTCCATCAGCATTGACGTTGCAAGTACTATGAAACGTTACAGGTCGGTAAGAAACAAATGTATAATTGAAATCCGAGATGCTCAGAGAAAATATGAAATGCAGTTGGCACAATCTGCAATCAGGCAACATAAAAGACTATCCTCGTACTTAAATTACAGAACAAGGATGCACCATTGGATTCCCAACCTAATTACGGAATGCAATGGATCTAAAGTGATAGAGGACGATCAGGAAAAAGCAGAGGCTATGGCAAACTAGTACGGGACAGTTTTTACTCAAGAGCCTCTTCTAGACGAAGAACTATACCCAAATACGAAGTCAACAACCCTTCTGCTAACCGTGAGCTTTCATCGAGACTATGTACTTAAGGCTCTTAGCACTTCAGACACAGAAAAGTCAACAGGACCAGATGAAATCCACCCAGAAACCCCGAGACAAATAGCACAGTATATTTCAGCTACACTGACTGTGATACTCAATGTCACTTGACCGAGGTGAGTTAGCTACGGACTGGAAGGATGCATTCGTCACTACAATGCACATAACAGGACCAAGACAACTTCCATCAAGCTACAAAACTCAGCCTCACCAGTGTCATATTTAAAATACTGGAAAGAACACACAAAAAGACCATAATGACATTCGTGGAAATCAAAAACTTGTTAGACAGCAAACGGCATGATTTCAGGAAAGTTTCATCATGCACAATTAATCTCCTTATGGCTAGGGAGCAATGGATAGAGGCTCTAAACAATGAAAAATCGGTGGATGTCGCCTTCATAGCCTTCAGCAAAGCATTTGATACGGTGCCAACAAATAGACTGTTGTTGAAGCTGGAAAGTCTTAGAATTTCCGGATCTCTCCTAAAATGGATAAAGGATTTTCCAGTAGGTCGTAGACATAGAATGATACAAAATTTGAAGTGCTCTACCTGGAGACCAGCACTTGGAGGTGTACCTTAAGGTTCTGTCCTAAGTCCTTTACTTCATATACTGTATGTAAATGATCTTCCTGTAGTGCTGTGCTTCGTTAACTAATCACCCTCGTAACCGTTTTTATCTAAACCTCAACGGTGTTTGAAATCAGAAGGCAAGGAGAAGCAGCAACTACAGTTTATTAGCAGATAGCTCAGACCACAAAGCAGTGAAGCGAATGAGTGATTTAGCGAGTAGAATCAATAGGATTAAAGATGCATGTATATATAAGGAAATGAATGAATCGTCGGATCAATTAAGCGACTAATAGTAAAGCTAGCAGAACAAACATATGCATATGCAGTAAGCAGTGCTCAAGCATACATGTTCATACATCCGAGATAATAATAGAGGTGCAATGATATAGATAAGTTGTTAATGTGCGGATGACCCAGTCCGTTAAATAAGTTAACAAAATGACTTAACGGAATTAAATGTAAGCAAACTTAATTGCATATGAGCTACTATATCCCAAGTACTGTTGAGTCCCCAGTGTAACTATACTCTGATGATATAAAAAATTTAGCGGAAAATAATAGGAGACTCATATGCATACGCACTTCAGGCAGACTTGGATATTAGGATTAGCTGGTCTTAAAAGTGGATGATGCAGATCAACGCGGCCAAGTGTGTCTACATGCGCTTTGGGGATACAAAGGTAAAAGGTACAACCTTGAGGAAGTGTCTGTACCCGTGGTTCGGTCTCACAACGATCTTGCGGTAACAGTGAGCCATGGTTTTAAGACCACGGCCTACCGCCGTGAGATTTCAGCCATAGGGTTTAGAACCATATGAGTTTTAAGACAAACATTCACGTAGTTAGATACTACTACGTTTGCTATGTTCACCATTAGATTACCGTGCCAATACATGAAGCACTGGACTAAAACTCCCTAAAGTAGGGATGGAACAGAGAAAATATATTTCTAAAGAGGATATTTATGGCAACTTCATCTGACTATCTGAAAGTAGATAGGATGTCTATAAATTCTGTTAATGCTTATGGAGATAGTTTTTAAAAGTTATTAGTCAATGGGTCTCTTCAGTAGAATCTAGTATTTTATATTTAGGGTTCGTTGGCTACCAAGAGAGGTATCATAAACCAGGAAATTCATCCCATAATCAACAAGATAACTGTCATGCCGTCGTGAGGCTACCACTGGTTACATGATGGTCATCATCAGTCTGAGCTTATCTGTACTCGTGGATACGAAATGGAAAGAGACAGACCACATGAGGGCGTGACCTGGAGGCAGACATATATAGAACGAATAGCATTTGGAAGAAACTAAAACGGGAGCCCCAGAATATTTTTGGTCAGAGTGCCCTGGTCGTTTGTCTATTTTATTCATGGGCAGTAGGTTAAATGTTGCAACCCACCGTGGTAGAGTTTTAACGTTAGTACTCTAAGAAGTGAGACTCCGTATTACAAAATCCATACAATATACGTAGCTAAAGTATCCGTTCCAGGTGAGATTGACCACGCAAAAATGAAATAATTGTTAGTGAGCCTTTTTTTTATAATTGAGCACTAAAATGTTAATACAAAATTTGAAATCTATGGTTTCCGGATATTGTGGTCTTGGAAGCAAACAGGTTTTAAATCCATATAGGTAAAACGAGGCAATTCTCAAAACAGTCAAAGTGTATGTCATAAGAACACTCTTAGCCTTAAAAATAAAGCACTCTAGTTGAGATACTTGGTGGATGGATTAAAACCAACCAAGATCGTTTCACCAGAAACACTGCTTAAACAGACGTTTATCGTCTGAAGGGAGCGAGATATAATTTTACTCGTTAGAACTCACTAACAATTTTATTTGGGTATATCGGAGGTGGAAAGCTGTAGGTTTAAGTACGGGCATGACCCACGAACTACATGAGCAATATGCAAAGGTCAACGTTGTCTTAGGGGTGACTTTTCGTCGCACTTCATTTTTGTGCGCGGTGAAGTAGTGATAGTTTTCCACATGTTGAAGATCTTAATGTGTCACATCTGATTCTCGATCCTCCCTCTACCCTCCACTCTTTCAGCACTCTCATGATATGCAACCGAAAACATATAAGGAACATACGACTGCGTCCTACGCTGTCAATAGTACCTCCGATACTACCAAGAGACACGAAATAATACGCTAAGGTTGATGTTTTTGAATGACTTATCATGGATTAACCGAATTACGATATTAGTACTGCTCTAATAATAAACCTAATACTAAAATTGTAGATCTGTCATGATGTAACTGCATGATCTATAAGATCTTACGTGGAGGTCACATTATTATCTATACTACTACTACAGGTAAAGGTAATAAGACTTGTAAACTAGAAAATTATTATTTATGGATTTATATGGATTTTGTAAACGAAGTAGTGGGGCAAATGTGTTTACGGGGTTTTTGTGGTGCCAAAGTAATAATAATACACATACATGTAAATAAAAACGAAGACAACTGTATCTGACTGAGAAAAATTTTACGTATATTAGTCAAATCAGGTGATTCATTAGTTAAGATTACTATTGATTGATTGACTCTGAAGTCATCTAAAGCAATATAAGGGAATGGATATGTTTCTTTTGCAAACATAGCCCCGAACTTTTAATCCAAATGGCTATTGATTCTGCCCTTTAAAGGACTTTGAGTAGGAACGATTTCTAATAACCCGATAAATTGTTGAGAAAGGTTGACTTATACTGGCACTGTGACCAATTTGGAGTATATATGCCCGCACTGATCTCTTCTCTGTTTTCATTACACTTTTGCTTGACCACTTTGAGAGGTGTCAACGAACACAAAATGCAGAATCCCAGAGCTTCAACCGATAAAACTTACTCCAAAAGAGCAATCAAATTAATAAATGTAGAAAGAAGTGGTCATTCCAGATAGTTCGTCTTTGGCTTCATTTTTACTATTAGAAGCATGGTTTACATGTGCACAATGTTCCTCGAATTGTTCTACTTAATCTCTGGGTTAAAAATTCACTTGTTGCATCATCTCTTAATTGTAGTGCATGAATGGGATTTCTTATTCACTATCTGTATGTCGTCTATTCTAACCTTTGTGATCACTTTAAAGATTTATTCGGAGTTTGACAACGCCTTTACTAATAACACCTTTATGATCTAAGTATGCCAACCTGGTCAAATCAGAAGTCAGAAGTGAAGAGGTTTCGAGTTACATTTGAAAAGCTATCGATATCTCATGAAGCGTTTGGTCTGATCTAGCTAATGTTTGTAGTAGATGAGTAGTACGATGTATCCACTCATGATCTGGTGTTGATGTGTGACCGAGCGCCTTCAACTAGATGTGCCGCGTAAAACTAATGTGTTCAACATCGAATGTCGAAGACTTACAGAATCAATCATTTTGGGAATTTGTTTAGTGTTAAAATATATATGCTTATAAACTGGGTTGTATCTTTTCCATAAAAATATTGCCCAATGCGTTTGATTATTCTTCAGCTATATCAGTAGGATATTAAGTATGTACTCGATAACTAAGAGTTTTCTTCAGATTTTTTCGGCACTAGTGGTACAGGGATAGGTATATATACATGCTGTCCTATCCATGTTCTTTTCCAATTTCAGTTCATTCTTATTGGTCCATAAGCACATTTTGTTAACAAAACACACAAAACGTTTATTCTACATTCACTTTCTTCAGGTATAGACTTCATTGAAATACATAAGGATTTCTAGTTGTAATAAATTGCCTTTACATAGGATCAACGTGTCATCTATGGACCGACAGTCATGTGCGAATTTCTCAGTGAAATACTTAATTGGGCCATTTCCAAGTCTGACTAGAAAAACACCAGCTAATACGGAAAACAATGGTGAGCCCATTGCAATTCTATCCATTTGTCTATAAATTAGTGCGTTAAACGTGAAAGTCCTGCTCATGGAGCGTTTCAGGTATGATTGTTTTCAGACATTAGTTCGGATTATAGTTTACATTTCGTTTTGTCTAAACTGTTTCCAAGTATATCCTACAGCCTGTATTTGTGAGACATTTTAAATATTGATGTACAGCTTAAAATGATCACCGTTTGTTTAATAGTATTTTTATTTTAGACCCTCTAAACGTATTGGGATATATCCTTAACACTATGCCTTATAAGTTTCTTGCCGAGTTTCCTAAAGTAGTTACATATCGCTTGCCAATGGTATGTCGTGGGCTATACATATCTGGGAAACCTGTGTCATCTTTAATTACTGAATAGACATGCATTTTCCTGTCCTACTGCACTTATTTACGTGGCGTTAAGGATTTATATTCATTGGCCGTGCTGCTCTTTTATCTTTTTTTTTCAACATCACGTTAGTAACATGAAACTATAAAGCCTCCACCTTGACCGAGGTCATATTTTCAAAGTTTTTATTAAGATCATAGTTTGTAACAAGAGTCATAACAACAGTAAACCTGTTGACAATTCTGGTACTCACAGCTATAATAAACCTGACATATATGTCTCCATTATCATTACATCGTAAACGTTTCTTAATTTACTGATGTGATCATTTCTATAACTCTGCTGTGCCAACTCCATATATGTAAAATATTGCTGTGCATTACTGATAATGACTGTAAAAATGGCATGTAGACACCGTGTCAGAAATATATTGTATCAAAAGTGCATTGGAGCAAATCGAACACAACGTTAGCCACCAGTATATTTATGAACGGACACTGTTAGCACGAGTTTTAGAACTAGAGAATCTAGTTTTGTTCGTGAACCATGACTTAAAAAATAGTTCAACGACGTGATTCATCTAATGCCCAAGATTCGTGTTAGTCAGTTCTCAGAGACTTCAGATCATCTGATGGAATGTTTAAAGATGCCACAAGTATTCAGAGTTTGAAAACACCCTAATCAGCAACACCTTTTATAATCAGAATGTGTCAATCCAGTCAAATCAAAAGTCAGAAGTGAAGAGGTGTATATAGAATATCTATATATCGAGAAGTGATAAATCTAGGCTGGCTAGAGGTCATTAGAGATTTGAGGCATGGGGTAGTCACTCGTGATCCGGTGCGAATGCGTGACCGTGGTCCCTAAGCTAGATGAGTCCGTTGGATTTATTGCGGTCAGCATCAAATGTCAAATACTTGCGTAGCTATTGATTTTGGGGATTTACTTACCGCCACATGTTCTAGATCCTATGTGCCACCTACATAAGGCTTAATACAAAGAACTATCTGAGTGGATAGTTCATGTGTAATATCAAATACAGAATCTCTTGAGTTTTTCAGAAGAGTAGCTACTAAATTGGTAATATGGTTTATTAAACTCTTGTTTAGGGATGCCTTTAGTTATATTTCCCATCTTTCCATGGAATAAGGTACCTCATACTACAATTTTCTATCTTGAATACCAACTTCGGTGATGGCACGTCCCATCATTTTGTTTCTTCTCAGGCTAATTGTCTCAGAGATTATGGTGAAGATGCTCGAAAGCATTAATTTAATAGACTTGAGTTGAAATCCTGTCACATCCATAGAGTAAGCACTGACTGGAGCTGGATAAGTTCTACTACTAATACTACTTAAACGCTTTTCAAGAGAAAGTGAGTCTTCTATAGGAAAGAACCGCAAGAGTTGACAGGTCAACCAACCTTCTGTCTTTATTACTATCTCTGATATTGACAAAGAATGTCCCCAATAATGTCCGTCCGGTCATCAAAGAGCCTAGGATTCATAAACGTTCTTCAACCTCCAAACAAAAAGGTGCTGAAACTGAACGCACCAGAAAACGTGGGAAAACAATAATGGTTTGTGATGACTCTCTCATAATCATGAACCTCAAAGACAACCCTGACTTTCCTTTCAGTTTGCAGGACGAAAATGACAGGATGCTCTGGGGTGAATTGAACGAGGAACTTGAACTTCCTAGGATATAGCCTTAGACGGACACACGGCTCACTCGGGGAAAGAAATCTAAGCATCAAAATCACCCGAGGCCACTTCGTGTAACACTTAGGAATGCTACCGACGTAGAGGATATCTTGCTAGCGAGTCATTTACTGAAATCAGATGGGAATGTAAGAATACTGCCCGACATACCGTCTTCTGAGCGCGACCTCATCCGGAATATCACTAAAGAATCTCGCGAGTTTTTCCGCGGAAGAAATGTAACTGTGCGAGGTGTACCTGAAACACGAACCCTAATCTAGCAAACTCTGATATTAGGGGATGGAAATTCATCAAACAGTCCTTGAGGCTCAAAAACATACTGACTCAACTTGTGACGAGACTAGCCAAGAAGGACTGTCACTCCAGACCCCGGCTAATGAAGATAAATGTCCTATCCTCCCATATGGCAGCTGCGACTCTAGAGGCATTTCGTGCCAACAGACGTCGGTTGCCACCCGGAATCCACATGCACCCAGATATGCCATATGAAACTAGGACCAAGTACAAAGGCAAGTTGGAGCTGACCATTCCACTTGTGGACTGTCTAAATGATAAAAAAACGTGTAAAGGACAGGGCCTACCACCTCGGCAAACCTCATATAGGTAGGCTACCTGTCCACTCACATAAGGCTCATACAGAAAAACAGGACGAAGCTCACGCGTTCCAAATTGAAAGCATAAACTGCTTATATATGAACGCCGCGAGTCTACCAAACAAACTGGATGAATTACGTGAACTTAGCAACTCTAATAAGGCCTATCTGATAGGAATATCTGAAACCTGGATATCTCCTCAGTTCTCGGACCAAGAGTTAGCATTATCTGGGATGACTTTGTTCCGCAACGACAGAAAAACAGGAATTGGGGGTGGAGTAGCCATATACATAAGTTCTTGCTTGGAGGTGCACCAAGTTCACAACCTCGAGTTTAACAATCTTGAGGAATCCATTTGGTGCTCTGTAAGATTGTCTACTACTTCGAGGTGTCTAGTCGGAGTCATATATAGAAAGCCCACTGCCGACACCGAGTATGACGGTCGTATGCTGGAGGGATTATCCCGCTCTACTCGTCTCGGTTTCACTCATATCCTGATTCTAGGGGACTTTAATCTCCCTAGAGTCAACTTCGCGGAACATACATATAGTGGAGGTGAAAACCCAGCTGAAGCTCGGTTCTTCAGCCTCATTGAGGACTTGGGATTACACGAAAATGCAAAGTCGGCGACTCGTTGGAGAAACAGTCAGACACCATCTCGCCTAGATTGTGTATTTACAAACGAAGAATTCCTAGTTGACAACCTCTCAATCCTGGCTCCTCTGGGAAAAGCGATCACGCCGTTATAGCTTTCAGTTACGTCAGCAAAACTGAGCTAAGATATCCCACCAACAACATGCGCTGGAATTTCAAACGGTTGAAAGTGTCAGCTCTATAGAACTATCTACAACAGGTGGATTGGGATGTTCACTCTCAACTCGATGTGAATACTCATTGGAACTTGGTACTTCACACTTTTCTATGTGCTACAAAGCAGTCAGTTCCTCAAACGGTCCCCAGAAGCTACAAGCAACCTACAATCATCAAGAACCGCACTCTTCGCCCGCTAAGCCGCAGAATGCACTGTTGGGCAGAGTACAAACGAACTGATAACGACGGAGCGTATAGGCAATACAAACATATAAGGAACATATGCACGAAGGCTATAAGAGAAGACAGTCTTCAGTACCAGACAAAGCTTATGGACAAATTTGTATCTAATCCGAAAAGCTTATTCCGTTATGCAGCCTCTCTTCGTCAAGCCAAAACAAGAGTTTCCCAACTGCTAAGTCCTAACGGCCAGACCAATAACGACGGCGAAGCCGATAACCTTTTGGCTGAACAATACTTTCGGACATTTCAACCGACCCAAATCAACTATACTGATGAAAGCTTCATCTGCAACTCCAAAGGACTTTCCGAAGTGAACCTGAGCGCTGACTTGGTGTTCCGGAAGCCGCAGCACTTAAGAATAGACACTTCTCCTGGCCTGGATATGGACCATTCTACCATACTAGTGGAGGCAGCCTCAATCCTGGCAACGCCGCTTAGCGTGTGTTCTCACACTCACTAAGCCGAGACAAACTGCCGGAAAGTTGGAAGCTGACTCACATCACACCAGTTTTCAAAGGAGGTCGACGCAGCGAAACTTCAAGTTACCGGTGGCTCTTCTCTCAACACATTCAAAAATCATGGAGTCCCTGATATGCGATGGTATAAATGACTATTTACTGTCCTTAGATTTCTTCTCACCCCAACAGCATGGTTTCAAGCAGGGTTACTCTTGTATAACCAACCTGCTGACTGAGGTGGACAGATGGACAAGCATCCTCGATCACAAGGGGGAGTTTGATATCATCTACATAGATTTCTCAAAAGCTTTTGATAAGGTTAACCATACTTGTCTTATCAACAAGCTCAAGCGATTGAGTATCAGACTACCTCTAATCGATTGGCTCACTTCATACCCTAAAAATCGACATGGAATGTCCTAGTGGGGTCCCCCAGGGCTCAGTACTAGGACCTCTTCTCTTCTTGGTCCACATAAACGATCGTCCTCAACAGGTAACGTTAGACTTATTAGTTTTTGCCGATGACGTGAAACTTTGGAGAGAGATACGCAACCAAGACGATATACAGGCACTTCAGGTGGATCAGACTGGACTTCAGAGTTGGGCAGACGATAACGGACTTACTTTTAACACTTCAAAGTGTAAAGTAGTCCATCCGCGACATGTCACAAACTACAGTTACAACTTAGGAAACTCCTCTCTAGTAGTATCCCAAGTCGAAAAAGATTTAGGAGTCCTGGTGCCCTACGATTTGAAGTCTTACGCTGTGACAAAAATGCCTTCCGAGCAAACCTTGCACTGGTAACGTTGAAGCGCATTTTTGGCCAGTTTGACGGAATAACTTTCCGTATAATCTTCAATAGTTTTATCCGTCCCCATTTAGAGTACGGAAGCATAGTATGTTCTCCCTCACACCAAAAGGATAAGGACACTTTGGAGCGTATCAACGGCGAGCCACGAAATCAGTTCGAGGACTCAAATTTAAACCTTATGAAGAGAGCCTCCATTCACCAGACCTTTACCCATTAGAATATAGGCGTCTTAGAGGCGATTTATTAATGGCTTATAGTATTCTTAACACTTCTGGACATCCTCTTAAACACCTACTTGAGCTTAGTTTTAACACTAACCTAAGGGGTAACACCCAGAAACTTGAGACACAACATAGCGGAACGGAATGTAGACACAACTTCTACTCCATAAGAGTTGTCAAATGCTGGAATTCGGTGCCGGCCGAGCTAGTCCAAGCGACTTCCCAGGAGTCCTTTAAGAGGCAACTTGATCTATTCTTGAGGATTAGGGATAGTATCATACTATGATTTACCAATTTCTTTTTCCTCTTTTATTGTTAACATACCTAGGCCACTGCCTGGAGGCTTTGGTGATCCCCTGCTACTAGACACAGAAGCCTGTTAAGCGAAAGCTTCTTCTATTCCGTCCACAACCATTTGAACCGTTTGAACCATTCAAATGCCAGCGCTACTTAAAAGTCCTTCGACGCTTTGGACCGACCAATAGCGCTGTTGCACGTTTGTAAGCAAAGAGCAACAGGACTCACCATATTTGTTTCTTGTTGTTTAAGATATAATTCGCTAGTATCTATTATTGTTTGGGTATTCAAATCTTAAAACCCCTCTTTTTGTAAAATATTGGGTTGTTTGGTGCCATAACTATCACATCTACCTTTCCTATTCGTCCTTGGTGTACTCACTATTGACGACCATTACGTAGAATTTGTTTGGTGTTCACCAAAGTGAGTTGCCAAGCAACTAATAACTTAGTGGTCCACTAGCCTTTAGTATTTCTGTTTAAGCTGTTTACAGACGTCATCAAAATTTTTGTAGCAGTCTACACGTCCTGTAGACCTGACTTGAAACGGAAAGCCTCTTTGTAGTAAACTAGTTGCTAAGCCGACTCTTCCTCAAACACCCTTGATATTCCCATCCGTTTGCTGAGTTCAGTCTACAGTAATAAGGATATGAGGTCTATTGACCTAAATAAATCCTTGCAGTTTGTAATACTGTAGAGGTCCAATCTCGTTTTGAATATATCAACGGAAGGTGCTGATGTTACGTGTTCCGGTAGAGAATTCCAGTAACTCACTACTCGGTGCGAGAAACGAAACTCCAGACGTAAACGATTTGATCTCGGTTTTTGAACTTCTAACGTCCTCTCAAGTGATCAGTCCTGGACGGAAGTAAAAGATAAGACATGTTAATACCAAGGTCATCGTTCAGTATATGATAAGCCAATATTAGATCACCTCGTACTCTACGGTAAGATAACGGAAGTAAGTTGAGGTGTCTCAGTCTGTCTCCATAAGATAGGTCAGATAGACCTTGTACCATATTAGTACCTCGTCGTTGGACTCTTTCCAACATATCTGCTTCATACTTGAAACAAGGACTCGCTGCTTGAATCCCATATTCTAAATGTGGTCCCACATAAATCGGGTATAATAATCTAAACATTTCATCATCTAGATACTGGAAAGACCTACAAATAGACCATAATACCCTATAGCCTTTCGCAGCAGCAGCCTTACAGTGACTAGTGGTTTTGAGATCACTGCTTAATATGACTCCTAAATCTTTATAGTTTCTTACTTTGGGTAGCACGAATCCACCTATTGTGTAGTGATACGATTCATCATAGTTATTTATTTGCATCACTACACTCTTATTAGGATTTACTTCTAGTGACCACCTGTCTAACCATGCCACCAATGAGCTAAGACCATTCTGTAATACTATCCTCTCCGACATACTGTGTATGGGTCTCTTAGAAGTTTTCCCCTTGTAAGTATTTTGTATTCATTAAAGCCCACTATAACATGTGCTTCTACTAGAGTACGACCAATTTCCTCGTTTATTCTCCAGAGTTAGTGATCTGTCAATCCTCTCAGTCGATGACTAGTAAGGATCCACATTCATCGTCTGGTTAGTCTGTGGTCATCAGGCCTGAAGATATCTCTCTTCTCTAGCCTGAAACGCTGTAGCTAAGCCTAATAGTGCCAACTTCAAACAAGTGTTTTAATAAAAATGCTTGCACAGATGTCCTGGTAACAGTTTATCTTTCTGCTTTCATGTAGAAGAAGCTCAGAAAATGTTTGCCAAAACATCGAAAATGATGTCTTTCTCCTGCATAGTTGGCATCTTAATATGTATTTACGCATTACATGTGGAGCATTCAAAGGAATCAAATAAGGAGTACCGTGCATTTTGTGATATTTCCGAATATATGAGTTGTTCGAATGTATTGACATCAAAGTAAGACTATGTTTGCATGCCTTTTTTTAAAACTCTGATACGGCCGAGGACTTGGATTACCGATAAATTCTTACGGGAATGCCATATTTACCCAAAGGAACCCAGTATATGGTCTATTTTACTACACTCTGATGTTCTTGCTAAGTAATTCGCTGTAACTAGCTCATCGTCATACTCGATGCGTTTTATTTTATAGGTTGTCTCAAATCAAAAATAATGACGAAATTATCAATACTACTGTCTTGCATTTCTGTTCTGGGCTCAATTTACTTGTGTTACATTTTATTTTTTATTCTCAGAGATATTTGTCTTGTTTGTTTGTCTATATACGCTGTAAACGTTATTATTTGTTACTTATCATTTAAACGCTATACAAATGAACATTTTATGAAGAAATCATTATGAAATTATCTAGTGTTTTTTTTAAAAATTCGTATACTGCATTTACTGCCATGTAATATTATTATGTTTCGCCCTTTCTCTACCTTTTTTTAGAAGTATTGAAAATGCTGTGGCATATAGTTGTAACGTTCTTGTATAGCGAGATGTTCGTTGTTTTGCTGATGATTCTTCCATTTTTCTCATCACAAACGTAAGATTCATATACATTCCAAGTTTAGGTAGTTACCATTTAAAAAAAAATTAGATGGAGCAAATTCTTCAAATTCAGCATAATCCAGAAGATTTCAGAAAAATCATCATTCTATTTTCGTTTATTTCTCGTAATGTTAGTATGCGTGTTAGCTGGTAAGTGAAACATATGTTTTTGTTGCATTTTTCACAAAAATCTGTGCATTTTTTTCAAAGCCTAACGACTAAATGTACATGATAAACCACTGACGGTCTCAGGAATGTAGTTTGTCATTTTGAGACAATTTCAGTTCGTGGATTGGTGTTACGGATGTCGTTACTTATATCAACGTGGTTAAAGATTACCGTGAAACTATTGTTGGTTGGTTACTTAGGTTGATATTTGAAATAAAGATCTGACAATCGAATCTTCCAAAAGGTTGTAATATTTGCTCTTAATAATCCAATTGGAAATTTGTAAAATGTATGGTATTGATTTTATTGGCATTTAAACGCAAATTACTATTGGAGGACTCATATATATATTGAAGTTATTCCATGGGGAAAATAAGAATCAATGTCTAGGAATTCTTGATGATACTTTCGGAGTGTTAGCTGTTACTCCTTTTTGTTTAACTGGGGCTAATTTCCCATACTTGAAATATCTTGTTTTGTTGCCCAAGTATAAAATCATTTGGCAGCCTAGGTGATTGATTGTATAAGATGAATTCAAGGGTTGTAAATCTATCAAGTCCTTGAACACTTTGACTAGTTATGTCTTGTTAAATACCAAACATAGAAATTATGTTGTTTTGGATTCTCCCTTCTCCTAAAAAGACTTCATGATTTTGATGGAGTTTTGTTCTCTGAGCTGGATGGTTTGGTCGTGACGATCAAAATCATCCACTTGAACTGCAAATCTTGCCCACCATCTTGAGATCTCATGATGCAATCCATTTAATTAATACAGGCTTTGAGTTAATTTTTTTTGTATGACGGCTACTGACGCTTCATGGCTACTGAAAGTGAAGTAGGTGTGGTTCAAACTTCTGACTATCTATTCATTTCCTGAATTAATAATAGAGTGAAGTAGTTGAACTCAGTGACCACTTCACCTATCTTGGGAGTCTCATCAGTCCTGATGGTTTGGTGTCTGACAAAGTTTCAGCACGTATTCTGAAGGCTCAATCGACTTTTGTCAATTTTCGTCACTTGTAGTGTAGGCGAGATATTCGTCTATCAACCAATGGACAAATTCATTATACAATAGTTGACTCCGTCCTACTTTATGGGTATTAAACCTGGTCATTAATAATAAAAAAATATTCGTAGGTTACTTGTAATTAATCATAGGTATTTTCGAAACATTCGTCATGTATTTTGGGACCACCGGGTAAGCAATGCCTGGGTTGGGAATATAGTACTATGTAAAGATAGCAAATGAATTGATGAGGTAGTAAATCTTCATCAACCGAATTGAATGGGACATGTCTAAAGTATACCCAACCACCATCTATCTTGACAAGTGGTGTGATTACCACTAGTACTCTTACTACTTCTACTATTCTAGGATTTGACTTGACAAATCTCTGTGCTCATGGGGTATAGAAACTTAAACCTATGTACATACGTACTAGATCCTACGTTGTGACTGACTGATTGACTACTCTGGGATTTGTGGACCGATGCATGTGCGTTCTACGTCGCATATGAATGGCTGATTGGTCATTCATAATAGGTTATTTCCATTCCTTTTTTTACTCATTTTGTTAATTCCATCTCTTTCGCGTAGCAACTTGAGCCAATCCACACATATCAGGTTTCAACATTGACCCTAACTGAATGCTTTTTAATCTCAAGTATTTTACAACTTATAATACTTAAATATTGAGTGAATCAATAATTAATGTAAGACACTTAACAGTTTCAAAATCTTAAGAAAACATGTTAAAATGATATAATTAAATATCACATTCGAAATGAAGTTGTATGGAATAAAAAATAAAACTAAAAATAAACCTTTCTATGGTTTCGTAACCTAATAAGTACCTAGTCAGTTCACATGGGCTCCAGTATCCTTAAGGAAAAAATGGCGTACGAACCAGTTATTGGTCGCCGGTTACCACGGGGATGCATCTCCTTACGTTGCCCCACTGCTTTGTGCATCAGACTTTTAGGTCAAAGTCTCCGGGTGTTGCCCCCTAAAGAAACCATCAACTTCGATTTGGGCACCTGGGCAGTATCACAGGCCTCACGCATATCAAATGAGATTTGTGTGGCGCATATGTATCTGGTGCTCCCTTGTACCAATATCTATGTGTTCAAATAAATAAATAAATACAGTTAAATGTACAGTTCTAATTTGTTGGTATATTGTATGGTCAGTCAGTCATTTAGCTACAACGTAGGACCAGGCACATATATGTATCGGTCCAAGTTGCCATACCTCAACAAGATGAACACCGAATTCATAGAATTAGTTAATTCAGTGGTGGTAATATATAAAAGAATGATTGCATATAAGGAAATAGTACCGGAAGAAAGAATTGGTTTGTAGAAAGAAAGATATGAAGCGATTTTAATCTCATAGTTTGGGGGAAGACAAAGAGTGTATACACTGACGCCATTGTGATCGATTCTGAGATATTAAGAAGTATATGGTAATCGAGAAATAATGTGATTAACTAAGAGAATCGTAAGTTGTATTCAATTGTATGTTTATATCATTATTACTAAGAGTTTGTATTATCCCATTGTTGTTAATCGGGATCAGTTTTTGATCAATCTTTGTTGGGGTATATGCATCTTGTCCCTATTGCATCGATATAGCCATTTTGTCCTCAAGTTATTTAGAATAGATAGATTATAGCTAGATGACACGTTTCGTCCTATTTGAGACTCATCGTTTAGATGTACTTAGATCTTAGTATCCTGAATATCAGCTTTAGAATGTGCGTAAATTCAGTTGACAAGTCTCGACTTTGACTGCTAGTCATAATCCTCCTATTTAAGGGTGTATAGTGATTGTTTTGTTTTGAATATTTTACTTGTAATTTTTGTGCAGAATACCATCTTATAAATCGATTTTTTGAAATTTTGTTCATAGAAGCACTTCGTAATATATGGGTACTGAGACAAGCCTATAATTCAATTAAAGATCATCCTCATGAAATGCGTCCAGAAACAGAATCTCTTTACTTGATGCGTATGTTCCGTGCTCAACGTAATTTTTATATTACTGGATTTTCGTTATTCGTGTGGTTGTAAGTTAGCTTTTTTCACTTAATTTTACTTTGATCTTTTCCTAAAGGCGAACTTTTAATGTATAAATTAATTGGCGTTGAACATTTTAAGTCAGACTTTTAATCATACCAGTGATTAGATTGTAGTCTGAATACCGGTTACTGGAATACAGTTGATACCTTAACGTGGTGGTAGGGCTTGCCTATCGTGATGAACCACTCGAGCCATACTGGCTGGATCAATCGCTCCTCAGTTCGTAGTTTCAACCTAATCTATAGATTGCAACTCGTAGGCTTTAAAAGACTTGTTCTACCGAAAGACATTCGAGTTTCCGCTATTAGGTCTCAGGTTCGGTTCGGGCAATCGGTTAGTATCACTAGCTCTCACACTTAAAAGGTGGTCCATACTCAATTACCTGGTGAATGAGTTAACTAGATTTGATTTTGATTTTGACATATAATGTGGTGATTTTAGCTTAGGAATTTGATACACAGAAAGTTACATCAAGCGAAAAATTAGTCAAGATTAGAGATGACGAAGGTAGGATAATGTTTTAGAATCATAAATATTATAAAAAAAAAAGCTGAAGAATTTCCCATCTCATCTCCAACTTCAAGCAATGTTTTTCTGTAATTGTCACGTAAAATATGTCGTTTTTTCAGACAGTTTATACAATTAGTGGATATAGTATATGACTAGCCGTGGAATCTAAGATGCATGTCTCATCTTGTTTGGGACTCGTCAGATGGATTTACATGCATCAGTATTGGTGTTCACACAGCGACTCTAACTCAGTACCTTTCGCTTCAAATGCCCAATACCTTATCTATTGAGCTAGTGACTCCAGATAACCACTTCTTAACTGAGTGCGAATAGCCATTGAGTTGTGTAACTAGGTGGATTTTAAGTCATTTGTAACGTTTGTTCTAACGTTCTCGTTGATTCAATTGATTGCAGTTGATTAGTGTCTTGAAGTGAAAGGAACTGTGTTTGAATCTCTGTGGTTACATCCAGCTAATGAGTCCTAAATAGAGTGAAACGCGTATTCTCGACTTAAATGCTAGCCACTATTGTTTAAAACACAATCATACATATAAAAAAGATGATTTTTTTTCATATTATTTCTTGTTTAAACCTTCGTTATATCTAATTGTAACTGATTCTCATATTTCAAGTGTACTGCATCGTCTTGTCAGTTTACTTTCGGAACATGCCAAAATGCAAGCTTCCGAAGAGGCGAGTATTAAACAAGCTCAAAGTGCAACAGCAGCAGCGCAACGTTTGTTAGATCAATCAAAAGTTACTGATAGTGATACGGAAGATATATATGTAAGTTTATTATTATCATCATCGAAATGTTATATGAGCTGGGTGGTTTAATCACGAAGGTTTCTAATTGGCATTCTAGAGACCATTATTAGCGCAAGGTTCTGATAACAATGTTTAACGTTCAACCTTTATTATTATGTTGTGCGACTTTCCGAATACTTATACTGATATACGCAAGCTTCCTATACTCAATTGTAGACCAACTAATTGGATGAGAAGGAAGCTTTATTGACAAAATGGAATGGATAATATATGTGCATGCTTTTCCTTAGAAGATAAAGCCACACTTCCAATCAATCGTATGTCCCCACCTAGAAAGATAAACCAAATCTTGACTAACGACGTGCGCCGATCTTTTGGCTAATGTCTGACCAGATTTATTATTAGGATCACATCTGATCTACAGAGGAAGTGTAGCGAGCAATATGTTTGAAAGAGAAAAGAATAAGAGAAAAAGTAAGCCGACAGTTTAGTGAGCACATAAGATGCACTTACATTTAACAATGGATACAATCAATGACATTATCGATAATATAGGTATGAGATTAAGACAGTCGGATAATTGGAACTAGAAGCTGATAGTATAAGATTCCAAATGAGTTACAGTTAGATATTGTCCTTATACATACCTAACAGCTTATTCTGTTAACCTTGACCTTCACTGATTGTTGTTTACACTGGCCCCGTTATTAGCTGAACATTTATTCAATCGATTTTTTCGATCTTGACAGCACTTTTAGAAGTTTGGCATTCAGATCAATCGGTGTTTAATAAACGTATGGAAATCTATTTAATCTATTGATTAATTAGAAAAAATCTTAAATAATTATAAGGTCAATGATCACGTCAAATGTTCAGGCATTGATAGGACAAATAATATCTCATTGATGCTACTAAGGTCTGTAATTGATCAGTCTCGTTTTCTGTATTTGTGTACACTGAGCGAATCACTTCAATATTACGATTAATTCACAGGTGTCTTTAAAAAACCTGGTGATAAGTAACAGTAGAATCCAGAAAATACGTTTCGTCCTGTTTAGGATTCATCAGCCTGATGTAACTACATCCCAATATTGATCTTCACACTGAAATTTGAACACAATACCATTCGCTTCCAATACCAACTCGTTATCCACAGAAGTACCAAGTCCAGATATCCACTGGATTATGCAATGAAGATGAATTTGATTTGTAAATATTTATATCTCCCTTTTGTGATATTAAAGACTATAATTGATTAATACATTTTTGGCATACATGTGAGTCCTAGATAAAACAAACACTCATCATGGATTCCATTGCTAAACACTATCCAACTTTACTAAAATAATAAAACAAGTGTTAAAAACAACCAGTCAAATCCAAAGTTGACAGGACAAACTGTTAGTTATATATGGATAAATTCGAATAGCTCACTTTCATCTAAATTTTGTATTTGTAATGTTTTCTGGAAGGAAAATAAGACAGTTTCATGGTCAGACGTTAAAGTTCTGAATGTGATTCTCGGTGAGGTCGTAGATGGATACTTCTGTGAAACTTCATAGTAATATGAAATGCTTACTGATTTTCATTGGTCGTCTCCCTACAGTCAATTCGTGATACAAACTGTGAAATTCAATGATCTCCACAAACCTGCCACACTAATTTTTGTGCCTTATTAATTTAACCAAGTAATCTAGTTGTACATTAACTACTTTGTGCTTCACAGTTGTTATTGTTAGGATTATAGAATGCCCTGATACGACCGAGGGTAGAGAGAGTCCGCTCCCCCCTCCATATTCTCTCATATGATCACGCGTATATAGCCACTCATCATTAAGTCCTACTCCCTGCCTTCCCGCCAACGGGCTGCTCTTCACGAAGTCAAGAGGACGAAAAGCAAATATTTTGGAACTTAAACCAGATTAGTGGACGGATACAGAGGATCTACCTAGGACAGTTGGAAAACCCTGGTTCCAAACCAATGGTGAACATGGGCTTCAGGATCCTAAGGGAACAAATGGAGTATGAACCTAATCTTGATCACGGGCTACTATGTGATCGCATCTCATAACGTTTCTTCAATGTCTTGTAGAGTAGATTCCTTGACCAAAGGCTTATGGAGTGGCTCCTAAGACAACCAACTGCTTCGGTTTGGACAACCGTACAGTATCTCGTCCCGCATACAAATTGAGTGATTTTTGTGGCGCATATATATTTTGGTGCTCCTTTGTATCAGTGTATATGCGTTTAAATATTCAGTCAGTCAGTAACAACGTAGAACTTCGTACGTACGTACGTACATCAGTTCGAGCTGCCATACCATATTAGCATAGAGATGCAGTTGTCGATCCAAATCCCGTAGTGGTAGAGGTATTAAAAGTATAAGCAGCGTTTTAATAAATAGATAAAGATTACAGAGTGATGAATTTTCTTTATGTTCACACTTAAAATATAAATTCCATAACTGTGCAAGCATTGCAGGAGAAGGTATTTAACTTTAACTAATGTTGATGTTAGACAGAAGGTCTAACTACAATATTGAACCATATTGAGTATATCGGACTGTGTAAAATAAACCAGTTTTGTGTTTTAAAAGTTATTCTTTGCATGTATGGTTAAAACTACGACCACATAACTATTAGGGCTATGTTGTGTTAGGGTCAGTCGCGTTTGATCCAAGCATGAAGTAACGACAATGAGTAGCAAAATCTCTATGGCTAGCTGGAAACCTCAGCTGTGTGCCTCGATGCAGCAACCGCGGGTGCAGATCTTAGTGGTCGTAGCAAGTATTCAAGTAAGAACATAGAAGGCTGAGATGGGGTGGGGTTCCATGCGAACAGGAGTCGAATATGGGCCAAGCGGCCCAAAATTATCTGGCAAATTGGGACTGACGCGGTGTTTATGACATTGTCCGTCCGCAGGATTCGCGCAGTAATTTGCAAAGCACTGTCGCATTGTAGCCCCCTGTACTGAAAGAGAGTCGGGTTAATATTCCCGACCTTAACCACAGAAATTGGTGTATTTTGAGTCTTTGGCTCGAATTAAGCCTGGTGCGGTGACGCGATCAACCTCGAAGATATCGGCGAGAGTTCTAGAAAGAGTCCTCTTTTCTCTGCCAGCAATCCACCCACTCCTTAAAATCGGCTTGATCAGGGACAGGGGGTAGCCTGCTTTGTAGCCCGCTTTTGTAGACCATAAGCAATAAGAAGAGGAGCAGTTTGATTTTCCTGGCATCCTATACTCATATCTACAGCAGCTATTTAAGGTATACGGCCTTTGAAAACTGACATGTCGGTAAAGGAAGCTAGCAAATTGGACCCGTAGCGTTGAGGGGAAGATCGACTCTAGGGACCAAGATCAAATGCATGTTGGTCCAATCGGGAGCTGATTTCTTTGCTTCGCTGTGTGCTCCGATGTGGATTGTAGTGAGGTTTCTGAACTCTAACCAGGGTCCATTGTGGGTGAGTTCAGCTGTTAGTGCTAAGCAACTCTCAGTTCTAGTAAAAACTACAAAATGCCGTATATGAAATTATAGTTTGTAACAAAATTTTGAACTCTATATTTGTTTAAAGTGTTTTTTAATCACTATATATATATATATATATATATATATATATATATATATATATATATAAACATATAATTTGAATATAGCTTTCTGTAATCTGTGAAATTCTTCTCTTTCTTGTTCACTAGCCTGATACTATGGAAGCACTGAAAGATGAATTGGCGAAATTAACTAAGAAATTTGAATCTGAGGAAAAAGGTTAGTTCTAATCTTGAACTACATGGTCATATATATTGTGTATTTTGTATTGTTTTTTTTTACAGAATAAGAGAATAATAAACACAGTTTTGAAACTCCAAGGTCTAGGGATAGACGAAGATCGAATGTATCTGTACCATGTCGACTGATTCTGAGTCGTATCACCCAATATTTCATACCATTAGTCACACCTGCTTCGGTTCGGGCACCCGGGCAGTATCACAGCCCTCACACATATCAAATGAGAACTGTGTGGCGCATTTGTATTTGGTGCCTCCTTGTACCAATGTCTATGTGTTAAAATAAAATAAAATAAAACCATTAGTCACAATAATCAGAGGAACTCTAAATAGATAATCTGGTAGGTAGTTGCAGGTAATCTCCAGGAAACCTTGGGCTATTTCCCATGCCAACTTACACTCTATTTAATCTTACTCTTAATCTTTATGGAACTTATGCTCCCTTTTGTATTCTTTTTTGACTTCCGTTGTCTGAAATCTGATACATATACACTAGATTCTACACACTAACGGACTACTTGAGTGAGAACACAAAAGTGAGCGATAAAGTGTATTAGACTACCGAATAAAATGCACAAATACTCATATATATATATATATATATATACCATTCTACCCTTAAGAACTTGACTAATTGACCCCAATCAAATGTACTTGACCTTTTGCTACTTCTGATTATCTCTCCATATCACATTTGAATCCACATCACTCAGCTTTAAAGTTCGAGACAATATCGCTGAGCTATTCGAGTTGCGACTAACCTTCAACAGGACTGAGATATTTATAATTGATTAGTGATTATCCAATATTATGTTTCTTTAATCCTGAAGTCCTGGTCAAATTTCATCTATTAAGCTGTAATGTAACCACTAGTCTAAATGACTCAACATTGGATGAACTATATTAAGCTGTTAAGCAGTGTATCAAGGTACTAGGTGGGAAACCCTATTTGATCTGTTACTTACCTACTTACGCCTGTTACTCTCAATGGAGTATAGGTCACCGATCAGCATTCTCCAACTCATTCTGTCCTGGGCCTTCTTTTCAACTTCTATCCAATTTTTGTTCATTCTTTTCATGCCTGTCTCCATTTCACGGTGTAATGTGTTGTTTGGTTTTCTTCTTTTCCTTTGGCCTTGAGGATTCCAAATGATGAGGGTTTGCCTTGTGACGCAGTTGGATGCTTCCCTCAATATGTATCCTATCCACTTCCAGTTGTTCTTACTCCGCTGGAATCTGATTTGTTCTCTTCCACAATAGGTTGTTACTGATATCGTGTGGCCAACGAATTCGAAGTATTTTGCGTAGATAGCTGTTAATAAACAATTGTATCTTCTGGATGATGGCTTTCGTAGTTTCCGCCTATTACCCATTAGTTAACACAAAGTTTATTAAGTAAAGGAATTACATTAGTTATTTCATAATGGCTGAATTCAGAATGGTTTAAACCTTTTGTAAATATTACTTTAGCCTTTTAAGTTAGTCATTAATGAGAATTGAATGTTTTCTTTTATTGAATCTTATATCTCTATATAATAGCTCATCAAAAAACTAAACAAGATTTAGAAACTTTAAAGAAACAAACTCTTCAAACGAATACTGAATACGATCGTGTCACACAAGAATGTCAAAAACTACAAGTAAGTTACAAAGAGGGATGATTCATGTTTTATAATTAATCTACAATGAAGTAATCAACACCTTCTTAAAATGATATTTTATTGAAATATTGTGACTTGTTGTGGTAATAGGGATGGTTTAGAGTATTTCACTAAATACCCATATATTATCTTAATTATTATTTATTTAAGCGCATAAACATTGATATTAAAGGAGCACCAAAATATATATGCGCCACAAAAATCACTCCATTTGTATGTGGGCTGAGATACTGTGCGGCTGTCCAAACTGAAACAATTGGTTTTCTTAGGAGGATGGCATAGTCCTGTTTGGTGAAGACGCTGATAAAATGCAGAGTCTTTTGGTAGCACTAAGCAACAATGCCAGAATGTTTGGAATGCGCTTCTCTCCCTCTAAATGCAACTTGTTGCTTCAGGACTGGTCTGCGTCAACACCTGAACTAAGGATAGGGAGTGAAGTAGTCGAACGCGTTGACAACTTCACTTATCTTGGAAGTCTGATCAGCCCTAATGGGGTGGTGTCTGACGAAATCTCAGCATGGATTCGAAAAGCTCGTTTGGCTTTTGCCAACTTACGTCACCTATGGCGAAGGCGAGATATCCGTCTATCAATAAAAGGACGAGTATACTGCGCGGCAGTCCGTTCTGTTTTAATTTACGGCAGCGAAACATGGCCATTAAGAGTAGAAGATACTCGTAAGCTATTAGTATTTGACCACAGATGCCTTAGAAATATTGCTGGCGTCTGCTGGGATCACCGGGTAAGTAATAGTGAGGTTAGACGCAGGTTATTAAGGAATGATGGCAAATCAGTTGATGAGGTTGTGAATCTTCATCGACTGAGATGGTTGGGCCACGTGTTCCGTATGCCCGAACACCGATTACCAGAACGTGCAATGCTAACCGGTGTTCGGGATGGTTGGAAGAAAGTTAGGGGTGGCCAAACCAAAACGTGGCATCAGTGCTTGAAGTCACTAACTTCTAGTCCGAGTCATGTTGGTAGATACAGACTACTTGGTTGGGGTCCGCGTGACTATCGTAACCAATGGTTGGAGACTCTTGGTGACATGGCTCAGAATCGATCACAATGGCGTCGGTGTATACACTCTCTGTCTCCCCTTAAACTAAGATATTAAAATCGCTTGATATCTTTCTTTCTACGAACTAATTCTTTCTTCCTATACTATATCCTTATATTCAATCTTTCTTTTATATATTACCACCTCTGAATTAACTACTTTTATGAATCCGGTGTCCATCTTGTTGTGTCAATGAGGTATGGCAACTTGGATTGATGCATATATGTGCCTGGTCCTACGTTGTAGCTGACTGACTGACTCACGACCACATAGTAGCCCGTGACCAAGATTAGGTTCATACTCCATTTGTTCCCTTAGGATCCTGAAGCCCATGTTCACCATTGGTTTTAGAACGAGGGTTTTCCAACTGTCCTAGGTCGATCCTCTGTATCCGTCCACTAATATGGTTTAAGTTCTAAATATTTGCTTTTCATCCTTTTGACTTCGTGAAGAGCAGCCCGTTGGCGGGAAAGCAGGGAGTAGGAGGGAGCGGACTTTCCTTACCCTCGGTCGTATTGTGGTGTGTGTCGACAAATATAAGTAGGATGTATCGTCAATTGAAAGGGAAATGCCTGGCGGCAGAAGGTCAAAAAGATCGAAGAGAAGAGAAAGAGAACAGAGAATGATTGGTGTGGAAACGAAAGAACAACAAAATCTGAGATGATTGATTGGTATTTGAAAATGAAGTGTTCACTGTATGATTGTGAGATTTTACCAAGTGATCTTGTAACTTTGTGTTGACTTGTTTTTCATCTTTTTTATCAGAATGTTATCTCTTTCTTTGTATTGTTGGTATGGGTATATTATTCTAGCACTGTACTACACCACAGTTTACATGTATAGCTGCAATAAGCAAATAAGTAAATAAGGATTATATAAGACTGCTTGTGAATTGTTTCCTAATTCAAAACTTTATTTGCTTTTTACGTTTACTTACTTAATTTCTTACGCCTGTTACTCCCAATGGAGTATAGGTCACCGATCAGCATTCTCCAACCCACTCTGTCCTGGCCCTTCTTTTCAACTTCTATTCAATTTTTGTTCATTCTTTTCATGTCTGTCTCCATTTCTCGGCGTAATGTGTTTTTTGGTCTTCCTCTCCTTTGGCCTTCAGGATTCCAAGTGAGAGCTTGTCTTGTGACACAGTTGAATGTTTTCCTCATTGTGTATCCTATCCACTTCCAGCTGTTCTTCCTGATTTCTTCCTCTGCTGGAATCTGGTTTGTTCTCTCCCACAATAGATTGTTACTGATATCGTCTGGCCAACGGATTTCGAAGTATTTTGCGTAGATAGCTGTTAATAAACAATTGTATCTTCTGAATGATGACTTTCGTAGTTAACTTGTTTAAATTAGATTATAATACGTGTAGTTTATTTATATTGTAGTTAGTTTTATTTCACTCCTTATAAATATTGAATAAACATTTAGAATTCAATAATCACTAAGTAAACCAGTTAAGCACCCATTCCTCAAATGATCAATAGAGTTCGATCCGTATTAAAAGATTGGACAAATATGACATTTGTTACTATTCATCCAATGAATAATCTTCATTGTGAGACTATAACTTATGGACGACGACGTTTGAGCGATGCCAAAATGACCTTGAGAATGTCTACCCTACTTAATAGGGCTAAATGAAGATTATAGAACAGTTTGAGGAATAAAGATAATTATTTATTGTCGATGGTAAAGGTTAAGGGTTAGATTGATGGTTTTCATCACGAACTGACTCTCTTTAGCCAAATGGATGTGAGTGAATTTCACGCCACAATCCGAGACCTGTTATCCTAAATCGGATTGATTCGTTCATAAATGATAGTTTCATCATCTTCATTTCTTTAAATGATCACTTCTCTATTCATGTTTTTTTTTCTCCTTCTTAGTATCGTCTTCAAATGTTAGAAGGTGGTGGTTCAACAAACAAGAAAGCTGATTAAATCTGTGATCATTCATTGTCAACAATATTTTGACACTAATCAACTATTGATCTTGATCCGGTGTCAATAAACACAATAATTTGCATCATTCTATATGTTTACTTTTTAAATGTTACATCTTTCAGATATACTTCGTTACTTATTTAATGTTTATGCTTTTGAAACAGATTGTGTTTGTAACTTTCGAACATTGTTTTGTGTTCTCTACATATAAATTTATTGCTGTATATCGAATATAACTGTAGATGTAATAATTCTTCAATGAATTTATTCTGACATGAATGAATTTCTTCCTGTTATAATTTGTGACCTGAGTGCCCTGTTAATGGACAACATAATGATACCGCCAATTAGACAGCAATGAATTATCCATTGTACCAATGACGCATAAAACATGTCCCAGTAGTCTATAGTCCTCATTGGTCCTGCCTATCCCTGCTTGTTAAGTCCAGAAAACCAATCTCAGTTTCAGCGATATGAATCATTTATTTCAAACATGTTGGGTTTATGTACCAGCCAGCCAGACCACATCGTACCATAAGATTTAGCCAAAATTGGCTGTGAATATGGAAGGTAGTGATTGATAGGTTGGGCATAACTCAAGAATGTTAAATCGTATAATAGTAGTCCATGGGTCAAAATAAAGTTTATGATAAAAGGGAAATGAATGTGAATAGTTTAGTTACTTAACAATTATACGATAAAAGTATACGTATAGTATTAGTCCAGAAATGGATCCCAAAAGTTACCATTCATTATTGTTATCAGGACAACATTTCCCCTGTAGAAAAGTAATAATGGATGGAATTCGGTGGAGATTACTTAGATTGTTATTCGTTACATTTTCAGTTTTGTCATGTCACAGAATAATAAACTGTGATAGAAGTTTAAAATTGACATAATAACAGTTTCACTGGTTGAAGTCATGAGTTAATTGAAGCTAGACCAGTGGGATTCAACCAGGACTGTTGTGAGATAGGAACTCACTGAAGACAATGGTGTACAGTGACGCAACTTCGTGGATTGGTTGAAGTTAGACATTAACACCGTTGGATGCCGGGTGAGTGGTCTAGTTGGTGAAGCGCCTGGCGTGAGACTGATAGGTCCCGGGTTCGAATCTCGCGGGAAGTGGCGTCGTGGATACGCACCGCTATGGAATCCCGTGCTAGAACGGAACAGCCGTCCAATGCTCCCAGGTTTCCCATGGTGGTCTAGCTTCAACTGACTCATGATTTCAACCAGTGAAATTTCTAAAATCTCCACAATACCCATTCTGATAATAACTGAATTGTTAAAATTTTAAACTTTATATTATCAAGTTTGAACTTGATTTCATCTAGAACAATTTCATTACCTTGTTGGATAAATCACATCAACCTTTAGTGAATAGAGTAAGCAAATGTACACATGTTACAATAACTGATTCATTAAAAAATATCAAAACTTGAATGTATGTTGAACATTTTCATTTTATGATAAATAAACAACTAAATTAAAGTATCAGTTATAACATAAGGAGAGACAAATATAAATCAGCGACGAAAAAACAATATGACAAATCAAAATAGGATACCAAAAAATAAAACAGGATTTTACAAATACACAACAAAAATTATCGTACAGGCAAAAATAGAAAATAATCAAATACACAAAAATATTAAAACAAATAAAACTACAAACAAAGAATGGTTAAAATTAAACAACATGAATAACAAAAAAGGAACGACCAATAAACAAACCATAAAAGTCAACGAATCAATCAAATTATTAGAAATGTATAAGCATTATTATCTTCATGATGACTAGTGAGTGGAAAAGTGCAATGACTAATTGACTGACAATGCGGATTTCCATTGGACTCCAGTTGTGAACAAGCAATCTGGTGATCAGACAGACATTGGATTCAGTTGTATGTGTTGATTGATGTTGCCTGATATCTATCTGTTGGCTGTGTGACTGATGAATGAGTGATACAGACTGGAGTGGATTTGATCAGTGTATGTGGTCGGTGCATTGAATGGATATGTGGATCAGTTAGTGGTAGTTGTTGTGACAATTGTCAGTGTGACTGACTGTGGTAATTTGTGTAGTTTGAGTGATTGAGTGAATGACTAGTGATTGGGGATGTTGACGAGTAGTAGTGAGTATTTGATTAGTATGTGTGAGTGTGTGTTGTGTTGATGTGTGGTTTGAGTGGTGGTGTAGTTGGCGGCGACCATACCACGTTGAAAGCACCGGTTCTCGTCCGATCACCGCAGTTAAGCAACGTTGGGCCCGGTCAGTACTTGCATGGGTGACCGGCTGGGAATACCGGGTGTCGCCGGCTTTTAACAACCCACACACACACACAATCTATTTCTCAATCGTCAACAACAACAACAACAACAACAACTACTACATCGATCAATCCCAATGACCGAAACTACCGCCACTACAATTATACACATTGTTCCCATTCACATCTAATTAATATTATTATTTTCATTACTATTCTGGCCACACTGTCTCACACACACTTGATCAACTCGCATCACAACTATCCAACACACTGTCAGTCTATTTCACCTCACCTCTACACCATACAACAAGTCCACATGAAACACATCCAACCACACACTGTCTCAACACAACAAACCAGTCATATTGCCAGTCAAACATTAGCATACACCAAACATACACAGTCACAATATCATCACGTGCACATCGACAACCAGATACACCAGTAGACCACATGTACACCACGTTCATGATGACTCTTCATGATGACTGTTCATGATGACTAGTGAGTGGAAAAGTGCAATGACTAATTGACTGACAATGCGGATTTCCATTGGACTCCAGTTGTGAACAAGCAATCTGGTGATCAGACAGACATTGGATTCAGTTGTATGTGTTGATTGATGTTGCCTGATATCTATCTGTTGGCTGTGTGACTGATGAATGAGTGATACAGACTGGAGTGGATTTGATCAGTGTATGTGGTCGGTGCATTGAATGGATATGTGGATCAGTTAGTGGTAGTTGTTGTGACAATTGTCAGTGTGACTGACTGTGGTAATTTGTGTAGTTTGAGTGATTGAGTGAATGACTAGTGATTGGGGATGTTGACGAGTAGTAGTGAGTATTTGATTAGTATGTGTGAGTGTGTGTTGTGTTGATGTGTGGTTTGAGTGGTGGTGTAGTTGGCGGCGACCATACCACGTTGAAAGCACCGGTTCTCGTCCGATCACCGCAGTTAAGCAACGTTGGGCCCGGTCAGTACTTGCATGGGTGACCGGCTGGGAATACCGGGTGTCGCCGGCTTTTAACAACCCACACACACACACAATCTATTTCTCAATCGTCAACAACAACAACAACAACAACAACTACTACATCGATCAATCCCAATGACCGAAACTACCGCCACTACAATTATACACATTGTTCCCATTCACATCTAATTAATATTATTATTTTCATTACTATTCTGGCCACACTGTCTCACACACACTTGATCAACTCGCATCACAACTATCCAACACACTGTCAGTCTATTTCACCTCACCTCTACACCATACAACAAGTCCACATGAAACACATCCAACCACACACTGTCTCAACACAACAAACCAGTCATATTGCCAGTCAAACATTAGCATACACCAAACATACACAGTCACAATATCATCACGTGCACATCGACAACCAGATACACCAGTAGACCACATGTACACCACGTTCATGATGACTCTTCATGATGACTGTTCATGATGACTAGTGAGTGGAAAAGTGCAATGACTAATTGACTGACAATGCGGATTTCCATTGGACTCCAGTTGTGAACAAGCAATCTGGTGATCAGACAGACATTGGATTCAGTTGTATGTGTTGATTGATGTTGCCTGATATCTATCTGTTGGCTGTGTGACTGATGAATGAGTGATACAGACTGGAGTGGATTTGATCAGTGTATGTGGTCGGTGCATTGAATGGATATGTGGATCAGTTAGTGGTAGTTGTTGTGACAATTGTCAGTGTGACTGACTGTGGTAATTTGTGTAGTTTGAGTGATTGAGTGAATGACTAGTGATTGGGGATGTTGACGAGTAGTAGTGAGTATTTGATTAGTATGTGTGAGTGTGTGTTGTGTTGATGTGTGGTTTGAGTGGTGGTGTAGTTGGCGGCGACCATACCACGTTGAAAGCACCGGTTCTCGTCCGATCACCGCAGTTAAGCAACGTTGGGCCCGGTCAGTACTTGCATGGGTGACCGGCTGGGAATACCGGGTGTCGCCGGCTTTTAACAACCCACACACACACACAATCTATTTCTCAATCGTCAACAACAACAACAACAACAACAACTACTACATCGATCAATCCCAATGACCGAAACTACCGCCACTACAATTATACACATTGTTCCCATTCACATCTAATTAATATTATTATTTTCATTACTATTCTGGCCACACTGTCTCACACACACTTGATCAACTCGCATCACAACTATCCAACACACTGTCAGTCTATTTCACCTCACCTCTACACCATACAACAAGTCCACATGAAACACATCCAACCACACACTGTCTCAACACAACAAACCAGTCATATTGCCAGTCAAACATTAGCATACACCAAACATACACAGTCACAATATCATCACGTGCACATCGACAACCAGATACACCAGTAGACCACATGTACACCACGTTCATGATGACTCTTCATGATGACTGTTCATGATGACTAGTGAGTGGAAAAGTGCAATGACTAATTGACTGACAATGCGGATTTCCATTGGACTCCAGTTGTGAACAAGCAATCTGGTGATCAGACAGACATTGGATTCAGTTGTATGTGTTGATTGATGTTGCCTGATATCTATCTGTTGGCTGTGTGACTGATGAATGAGTGATACAGACTGGAGTGGATTTGATCAGTGTATGTGGTCGGTGCATTGAATGGATATGTGGATCAGTTAGTGGTAGTTGTTGTGACAATTGTCAGTGTGACTGACTGTGGTAATTTGTGTAGTTTGAGTGATTGAGTGAATGACTAGTGATTGGGGATGTTGACGAGTAGTAGTGAGTATTTGATTAGTATGTTGAGTGTGTGTTGTGTTGATGTGTGGTTGAGTGGTGGT